>JAKSZT010054515.1:2763235-3023066 GCA_026826555.1 Tolypeutes matacus
CCCATATGGTAAACGGGAGCCCTACTGATTGAGCCACAGCCGCTTCCCGGAAAGGTGCAGTCTTAAAACAATATTTCTAAGCCCCAAAGATTAATTCTATGGGAAATAAGAAGAGAAAGATGGAAATTTATTGGCCAGAAAAAAAAAAAAAAGAAACTGAAAAACAAAATAAAGAAGGAACAGCACAGATAAATCAAGAAATATTCTAAGGGGTTAAAAAGCCGGAAAATCTTTACATCTTTGCTAATTTGATATGCAAAAAAATATCTCACATTTTAATTTGCAGTACTTTGGACACCAATGAAATTCAACATTTTCCCCACATATTTCCCAACTAATCTATTTCTTCTTTTGCTAATTGTTTATTACTAACTAATGCTCACTGATCATTTTCTCATCTATTTTTCTGAGCTTTGTGTGAGTAAAGGTTGTCATATTTACTGTACCCAGGAGAATCTCCACTTGATAGCATAGTTGTAAGCTGGGGAGAGGTAGAAAGCAAGCGATAGGTGTAATTACTATCTAATGACTTTAATTTTTATTCATTTTGCATTCTCATCAATAAATTAGTAATAGATACTATGGTAACATAAGTTTTCAAATAGGTTTTCCATGAAAGGTTTCATGTAAAATAATAAATGTGTAGATGACAGCAACATGGGGCAGTTGGCATCTGGAGAATAGGGTTTAGTCAGTAAATATCCTTGATACACTGAAAAATGATCAGACACACCAAAATGGAGTTAGGACAAGCAGAGTATTCAGAAAAGCCACTAGCAACTTGGAGAATATGGAAGTGATGCACTATGTTCAGATATGGCAGAAAAATATTGGGAACCTTATCCTGAATTCAGCCTTATCCTGAATTTTCATTGTCTGTTAAAAAGCAAACATTCACTATAGGATCCCTGTGATATCTTTGTTTTAGTCAGTGCTGAGTCACAAGCTGCAATCCTATCCATTCATTCTGTTATTTATGTAACAGTATTTATTGAATCTCTTCTATATTGACAGACTCATGGGTAGGCATTGGATACATATTGATCCATAAAATAGTCAAAATTTCTGTGTATAATACAAATGGTGGTTAGTTAGAGGAGACAGACTACAGTGATAAAAGTAACATGAACACATACACACATACATGCACACGTGTATACACAGACACACACTGAGAACAAGAGTCAGAAAATAAGATTTATGAAGAAAGGCTAAGGAAGGAATATTCTTTTACCTGGGACACAAGTAGGTGAGAAAAGATCTAAAAATGCTCTTGAAGAATTTAGAGAATTCTCTTTTTCCATTGAAGATGTACAAGATAAAGTGGGATAAAATATAGTATATTAAATTTATTAGTTACATATTTAAGAAAATATCTTCAAAAGGCGGAAGGTTAAAATATTCCTTCCTTGAACGACTTTTTAAAGGAGGTACCAGGGATTGAACCCAGGACACATGGGACACAAGCCTTCAAACCACTGAGCTACACCCGCTCCCCTCCCCAATATTTTAAAAGGAGAGATTCTCTTATCTTGGATTAGTCTCACAAAAGTTAAGAGAGGAACAAAGGTTCGCCATTAAAAAAAAAAAAAAGCCTGCCAGCTCAGGGTGTATTTTCACTGAGTTTCACCCTTGTTTTTCCTTCTTTCCCTTTGCTCCTTTGAAAAATTATCACACGTAATCCTTTAACAGGAAAAAAAAAAAGGCCAGTTCAAGTGTCATGCAGTGAGCAGGGTTCTCTTCTGACCTCTCCGGGTTCCAAACCTTGATTTCAATCTTCAGTTGCCTCTATTCTCCTCACATTTGCTGCTTTAATAATTCCTCGAAGGATTCCTTTAACTTGGAATTCTGTAGAGACAACTGGTGATGAGCTGAAAAGTAATGAAGCCACACTGGAATAAACAATAACTGAAGCATATATATTTGTCACCTAATTCTTGTTCTTATGGGTGTATATTATTAAATGACTGTGATAAGATGGATCAAGATGTGATTTGGGGATCTTCCCCCAAAAAACAGATGACACATATTGACCTTCTGTACAAATTGCATGGAGTGGTAGGGGAATAGAAGATGAAAAGAGGCATACTTGTAAGACCCATTTTAAAGGTGAGAAAATTGAAGTTGTGAGGTTGTTTAGCTCACAACTGTGGTGGTTCAAAGCGAGGAACAAATTTCAGATCTAACTCTCAAGGCTTTGGCCTCTAAACAAAGTAGATGAATGAATGCCCATTTCCAGTTGGCATGGAGAGTCTCCAGGGCTTAAGGGTTGGAATTCTGCTTTAAAAATTCTAAAGTAGAAATCCTTCAAAAATATAGTTACAGCACACTAATTAATGTGTCCCAATGTCCCTCCGTTTCAGTCACCTCAAGAGCCTAAGATTGTTAAAGCCACTTAGCTTTGCTTGGCAGTACTCACCCCTCAGAATGGGAGCCTGAGGTCTTTCTGACAAGCCAAGGCATAGATGTGTGTCTGCTGACATGAAAAGGACCCTTCTGTGAAATGTATTTAACACTTAGTGCTTTATTAAACAGTCTTGGACATTCTTTCTCTATCCATCTCTTCCTTCCCCTTGACATCTAATTTAAAAAAGAAAAAAAAAAAAAATCAAGGCCACCTTCCAGAGCCATTATCAGTCTCAAATTTTGTAATTTTAAATGAGTTCTCTGCTGTAATTTAAAAGATAACTCATTCCTATTTCCAACATTTAATGTATTTTCTTTTTTTTTCTGAAAGCAATATACGTGTGTAATTAATAAACAATTTAGTATGTGGAGGAACCTAGGAACTTGGCAAATGTTCTGGGGATATGAAATCTCAAGAAAAGCAGCACATTATAAGAAATCGTAAGTAATTACTTATGTAAGCTTTCTTTTTAAATTCTAAGAACATTAACTACTAATTACCTACTAATTACTAGTACTTCAGCAGGTGTTTGCACTTAACTGTAGGCTAAAGGCCCTGTGAAAAACAAACCCCTCACAGCCTCTCTCATGATAAAAACTGAATCCCACTGGACCTCAAGCTCACCATAGGAATGGCAAAACTGGTCACAAGCCAAAGCTTTATCCACTTTGTTGCTTCAGGTAAAAAAAGTAAATGCTGCTAGTCAATTTGCCTTTCTCCTTTTACTCAAATGCAGTCACTATCCACCAATGAGAAGGTCTGGCTTGAATGGCAACATCAAGATAGCTCCGATTAAATACAACTATGATGAAGAGGCCTTCATCAGAAAGCCATCCGTCTCACTTCCACAGCAGAAGCATCTTCTGTGTCTGATGGGCCTGGAGCGTCATCAAACCACCTCTCTACATTTCCTTTGCTGGAATTTGCAGTAAGTGTGCTTACTTCACAGATTTCCATTCTCCTTATCTAAATAGTAAAATGCTCATTAAGATCCCTTCCAGCTTGAAGAGTATGAGATTCTCTGATCTTCCACATCACAGCGTTTCAGGAACCAAAGCCATGTGACACTAAAGACCCAGGATGGCTCCACATTCTGCTAGTCCCTGCCCCAAGAATGACATCTCCCACAGCCTTGAGCAGGGTCGCCATGTGTCTTATAAGAGCTAATACTGACTTCTTCAAAACACCTCGGTCATGCTCGCATTGTGCCACATTGATATTGAGAAGGGAAGCAGAACCCAAAAGGTGATACCCAATAGCCCAATGTCATTTCACATCACTGAAAGGCATTCAGCTTTGCCCAGGACCGCCTTCTACAGCAACCCATGTTTCTCATTTCAGTCCCTGTACTACTTTCTTACACTTTATTCTCTTGCAGTTCTGGAGGCCAGAGTCCAAAATCAAGGTATTTAGAGGAGGTTCGGTTCCTTGTCTTTTCCAACTTCTGGTGGCTCCATCACTCCGATGTCCTCCTCTGTGTTCACATTGCCTCCTTCTGTTTTCTCTGTGTCTCTTATAAGGACAATTGTCACTGGATTTAGGGCCCCTCAGATAATCCAGGAAGATCTCATCTCAAGATTCTTAATTTAATTTCACCTTCAAAGACCCTTTTTCCAAACAAGGTCATATTCATAGGGATTCCAGGGATTTGGGCATGGACATATCTTTTAGGGGCCACCAGTCAACCCTCTACATCCTTTAAATGGCCTCTCATTTATTAATTCATTTTTTTCAACAAGTTTTATTGAGCCCTACTGAATTGTATATACTCTTTTAAGTGAGGATAAGGAATCCATGAAAGACCTTACAAGTTCCTGCCCTCAGAAAACTTAGATATTATTATCTCCCTGTATTTATTTTGTCCATCCATTTCAGAGATATACAGTTCCTTAAAATCCACTGTGCTCCATTGATATTCAAAACACACACAGTCCTTAGAAATCTTGTTAAATCATAGCATGTGAGCAGGTTGGGGAAACAGGGGACATGCATGAAAAGTTTCTTTTCAAGTTTTCAGGAGAACAAGAGAGAAAAAAGCATAGATGTGCAAATTTTATAAATTCATTCTACAATGTAATTGAACTGCCAAAAGATTGAAGAATTCAATGTTGATGAAGAAACGGATATTAGTGCAATGAAGAACAGCTCTGTCTTTGTCAGTCAGCAGCCTTTTACATGTCACAGGCTGTCACTTCCTTTTGCATTTCAACTGACTAATTACCTCAGTTTATTAAAACTGAATATGAATTCACATATTTTACTTTCCCAGCCTTCAAGTGTTCCTGCTATCAAGGCTATTACCTAATGACATATCCCACAATTAGGGGGTTTCTCAGATGAGGAAATGAGTAGGCCAAGTGGACAGCTAGAGTTGAGGGAAGTTGTCTGCTGGGGGTTATTACATTAGTCAGAGGGGAGGCAAACCAGAGCCTGCAGCTATTAGTAAGGAGCTGGGCACTCCGCAGCCAGCAAGAGGTGTTAAGGAGGATGGGACGGGCAGAAACGAGAACTATGCCTCTAAGGGAGAGTTACTTTCCCATCAGAGGTAGACCAAAAGTAATCAAAGGAAGAGACCATACATACATTAGTTATACACTGCCATGTCCAAGGGCTACCTCAACTTAAATTTGAAAGGTTTGTTGGGACTTGGGTGGGGAGGCAGGGGAAGTTGGGTAAGATGGGTGTGGTTCTTGGCGATGGGTGATGGTGTTTTGGGCGGGGTTATTGTTTTGTTCTCAATCTGGAGCAATATTGGAGTGCATTTATAGTTGAGATGGACACATCATGTTCAGTGAAATCTAAGTCAGCCTCAAATGACAAAGCAAAGCAAATTTCATCATTCCGCAATTGTGTCTATGTGATTACAGGTTTCAAAAGCGCCATCATCAAAAAGTGGAATCTAGAATCAAGTAATTAACACTTTGGTCTCCAACACTGTTGCAGCAGCCATTGGAATTTCATTTGTATTCTACCAAATAACACACTGGAAGGAGCAGGGGTGGCCACTTAACATGTTTCCAAAGGACTATCTGGACTTTTGAACTGCAGACCTTCTGACGAAGACAGGTAACGTGGTGTGTGGGTGACCAGAAATTCTCAGCAATGTTTTCATAAATTGCCAGAGGTAATCAATATTCATGGAGAAAACAAAAACAATACCTTGGAAGTTATGTAGATATGGGGAGTTGGCAAAGAATGAAACACCAGGCCACAGAGGAAAATGCCACTTGTCTTTAGCTGAAGTTACGAATACAAGAACATAAGACTCCGGAAAGGGAAGGGGGCCTGTTTTTTCCTTAGCAGATTCTAATTGTTTGTTATGAAAGGTAGTTATTGTATACTTTGCCATGATTTCTCAGGCTACCCTGGTCCAATCAGAATGGGCCCATGTTTCAAAGTTTAAGGGGAAAACGCTCACCAAACCCAAAGGCAGCCTCATCCTCTGGCCAGGACAAGTTGGATGGAGCTAAACGTTTCTCCTTAGCCAAGCTTCCCCAAAGCCTCAAAGCCTTTCTCACCCCTTCCTATTCTCTCAGTCACATGGTTGCGGTCCAAGGGCTATACTTGCCCTGGGCACTGTGTGCTTAATGAAATGAGTCAGCATTTTTAAAATCAGGATATTTCCCTTGAAAATCTGAATTTCCACCAAAATGTGAACATCTCACCCCACTGAGCCAAGATTTCCCCAGAACCACCATCAGCTAAGTGGCAGCTCCCCTTTCCAACAGGACAAGCACACTTAGCTTGCCGCATCTTCATCCCCATCCTTCACATATTAACGTTGCCTGTGGGGCCAAAACGGGCTTCCCTAGTTGTGAAGTCTGCACACATTCAGTGGCCCTCAAAGGCCTCACAAAGTCCCTCTCCAGGCCCTTGTAGACTCCTTTTAGGGTGCACCCCACCTCAACTCTTTTGCCCAGAGGCATTTACTCCTGCTCTGCCATTCCAGAAGCTCATTCCAGACCCTCTGCCCCAAGCCCCAAGCCCCATGAGCTCTCCCCACTCTGAGGGTCCAGGGCACCCAATCTGTGCCAAGGCCGTTCGAGATTTTCTCACTGACAAACCCTTCTTTACAAATATTTTACCTGGAATCCCCCAGTTGAGATTATTTTTATGAATCCCAAAAAAAGAGAAAGATTTGTAAACTGATCTGTTCCTCTGGGTGTGATACCCTTTGATTGTATTAAATTCAAAGGTTTTAAGTTTACTTAATAAAATCAATTTATGGCTTTTGATTCAACCACGTCAGTAAGGCATGACTCAGGTTGTGTCCCTGCCCCCTTGGTGGGCCTATATAAATGGACACTCACTCAAGAAGACACACAGAAGAGAGAACTTGGTCATTTCAGTCCTGCCATGTGACAGAAAGGAGAAGACTCAAACAGCTAAAGCCCCTGGAAAAGAGGTGAGCCATTCGCCTGATACTTTGCAGCTGAAGAGAACAGAACAGCTGAGCAGCTGAGAAGGCCCCAGAGACCAGGCAGAGATCAGGGACCATTTTGCTTCAACATGTGGCAACTGACTTTGGTGAGAAAGCAACCTTGAATTGGACTCTTTAGGGCCTTGTAACTGTAAGCTTTTACCCTAAATAAATACCCTTTATAAAAGCTAACAGAGTTCTAGTACTTTGCATCAGCACCCCTTTGACCGACTAATACACCCGATATGTAAAACAGATAAAAGAGCTACTTTGCTTGGGTCACAAGGAGGGACCAGAGCCTTGGCCTCCCCTAGGACCCCCTTAAGAACCACACAAGCCCCTCAAGAAGCTTCCAAGACACTTTGGTCAATGGTACCCCAGGACCCCCCAAAACACTTATGTCTTTCATTAATATCTTTTACATACTTCTCCAGAATATTAGTTCTCTGTTATTTTACATATTTTCTTCCTATAAGATTGTTCCTAAAGATTGTTGGCATTGTTCTTAAAGATCTGTGCCTAAATGTTTATATTCCACAATGCATTTTTGCAGTGTGAAATAAATATTTGTTGGCTTTTTCTCTGTCATGTTTTAGAAGAGGTGTGATACCTACATAAGGAGAACTGGGAGTTCTCTTCCCAACAGAACCTACTGCTGAATTTCAGCATGCACAATGACATGAGGACGGCTTCCAAGACAGCTTCTGATCATCTACCACACACGGGCCAGCACCATCCAGACAGGGTAAGGTAACAACAGAAGGGACTGAGAAAATAAATTCACCACTGTGTTGGTAATATTCTGTTTCCTAATCTGCTTGTTGCTTATACAGATTGTCCAATTTGTGAAAATTCATTGAGCTCTACACTTAACAATTTGTGCAATTTTTGTTTATGTGTTTGTTTTTTTCAATAAAAAGTAAAACAGAAAAGAACATTTAAAAAATTAACTATGAATCTTTTATACAATTTTTCCTGGATTGAGATGCACCTATCTCACCCTAGACTTGTGCGTGACTTGAGCAGGGCTGGGTCTCATTTACTTTTTTTTTTTTTTTGGGGGGGGGGTATTGGGGCTGGGGATTGAACCCAGAACCTCATATGTGGGAAGCTGGTGCTCAACCACTGAGCTACATCAGCTCCCCCGAGTTGGTTTTTTTCATTTGTTTGTTGTTTTTAGGAGGTACTAGGGATCGAACCTGGGACCTCATACTTGGGAAGCAGGCGCTTAACCACTTGTGCTACATCGCTTCCCTCATTTACATGTTTATCACCTTTGTCTGTCAAGGGGCTTGGCACAGAGTAAAAGGTCAGCATACTCTCACAATGAATGTGGCCTTGGCATAGCTCAGGCAGTGAGAATCAGCCTATTCCGTTCTACACATCTCTCTCTTTACAATCCAAGCATCTGCGCAACCAGTGACCACATGCCGGTTCTTCTGAACACTGTTGTTCCTCCTGAGGAATAGGTAGGTGTGACTATCCTAAGCCACCCCTTTCACAGAGCTTTGCCCTGTACACTGACAAGCATGCAACATGCTACACTAGGATCCAGGAACACAGAGATGACACCAACTGTTAGAGCAAACAGCCACACACAGTTGTCCGAGCCATGGGGTACCCACCATAGCACTGTCGGAACAGCGCTCTAATCTATTTAGAGTGATCCAGGAAATTTTCCCAGAAGGAGCTTATATGTGACATGGAAAGGAGGTTACCATATGAGGTGGTTTAACAGTTTCTGTTCATCATGTTATGTTGTGGAAAGTTTCCCATTCTTCTAAAAAATGCGTCCTTCTGATTCATCCAGAGTAAGAGAAAATCTTCCGGCTCTTCAATAAATCTAGCTCAGAATTGTGTCACAATCATTTGAAAAGTTTCCAGCCTTCCTTAACTTCCAACTGCTGACTGGTGAACATATATGAAGGAGTTATTTTTCAATTTTTCATTTGTTAGAAAGCATATCTTCAAATAGATTGATATTCCACTCTTTCATCAAAACACACTGAAATGAAAGGGATGGTGGGCAGAATAATGGCACCCCAAAGAAGTCCATGACCTAAAACTCAGACCTTGTAAATACTTCAATGTTACATGGCAAAGGGAACTTTTCAGATGGAATTAAGGCTACAGACTTTAAAACAGGGAAACTATCCTGGATTAACCTGTTAAACCCAAGTTAATCACACAGGCCCTTCAAAGTGGAAGAGCAAGGCAGATGGGTAAGAGAGATGCCACAGAAGAAGCAGGAGAGACTAGAAGTCTGAGAGGGACTTGACCAGCCATTGCTGGATTGAGAGATAGAAGGAGACCATGAGCTAAGGAATGTGGGCAGCCTCTAAAAACAGAATGGCCCTCAGCTGACAGCCAGCAAGGAAATGGAAACTGTATAGTCCTATGGAGTCCTATAATCACAAAGAACTGAGTTATGCCAATAATCTAAATAGCAAGGAAATAGAGTCTCCCCTAGAGTCTCCAGTAAAGAACACAAGTTAACACCTTGATTTTAGCCCAGTGAAACCCATACTGGAATTCTGATGTAAAGAACTGTAAAGTTATAAAATTTGTGTTGTTTTAAGCCACCAAACTAAATTTGTTGTAATTTTTAAGGCAGCAATAGAAAATGAATACAAAAGGTAAACCTCATATCACGTTGGGCTTCAACAACAGGATTGCCTTGGAAGGAGCTCTGAGGTTGATTCCTGCTAGCTCTGATAGTTTGCCTCAGTGTACCTTGGACAAGCCACTTCCTCTCTTCTAAGCTTCAGTTTCTACCACTGTAAAACAAGACTAATAGCACCTACCTCTGGGGTTTTTATGATTAAACTGGATCAAGCATGTGATAGCACCTAGCAAGATGCTAGGTATATAGCAGGGAATCAACAAATGTTTAGAAGAAAAAGAAAACCAAATTACAAATCCCTATCAGTCCATAGGATTACTCCACATCCATTCTGGAAAGCCTTCAGGAACCTGGTCCCAGGTGAAGAGATTTTCTTTTCTCTCAGTCATTGTCTTTATGTAGCCCTGAAGTGGCAGAACAGCAACTTTATACCATGGAAAGGTGGAGGGGAAGGGAGTATCAATAAAGCCTTACATTCCCCCAAACTTAGACCCTGCCAGTGGTTGTGATGGGGTTTGGGGTGTGGTGCAGCTGCACCAGAGCCTGCTCCTCCCCATGGGTCCTCCTCTCTCTCACCTTCGCAAGGATTTCACTGCAGGTTTCTCTATTCACCCTCACCTGAGTCATCAGTCTTTCCTCTATTGGATCACTCCCGTCAGCACAAACGGCATGCTAGAATCTCCTGTCTTTAAAATACTGCCTTTGACTCCACACTCCCCTCCAATCCCTGTCCCCAATTTGCTCCCTTCATAGCAAACTTCTTGGAAGGGTTTCTGCCTCCACTTGCTGACTATGCCCTTCTTGAAGCAATCTTTTGCTGCAGTGACAGTGTGGCCTCTTGGTTGTTCCCCTCTTTCACCTACCTCTCCCTCATGGACTCTTCCTCCTTGTTCAACCTCTACACACCTGAATGTCCAAAGTATTAGTGCCAAGACCCTCCATACTTTTGCAGCCAATGGGTTTAAATATCATCAATTGGTCACTGATTTCCAAACTTATCTCTGTATCTGGCATCACCACTGATTTCAGACATTCTTTGGATGACTAATAACCATATTAAAGCTAACATTGCCGAACAGAATCTTGATTCCCACCCCTGAATCCACTCCTTGTCAATGGCCCCACTGTTGAACCAGTTGCTCAAGTCAAATATCCAGGAGTCACCCTGATTTCTTTTTTTTCTCATCCCTACAATTCATCTATCAGCAAGTCCTTTTGATCTACCTCAAAATATATCCCATAACTGTCCACTTCTGCACCTCCCCACCACCTCCCAAGCTCAGGCCTCTCTTCTCCCTCATACCTGGACCACTGCAATAGCCTCCCAACTGATTTCCCTAGTTCTGAGCTTGCCCCCCCGCCCCAATGCCACTCTATTTCCCACACAGAAGACAAGAATGAGCTTTCAAAACTCTAAGTTAGGTCATTTCCTTCTTCTGCTTAAAACTTTTCACTAAGTTCATGTTGCCTTTAAAATAAAATTTGAACTCCTTACCCTGCCCATGCCTGTGTCCTTTGCCTGGCCATGCTGCCCCAGGCCCTCCAGCCTCCTGCTGTTCCTCTATCCCTCCAAGATCACTTTCACTGCAGGAATTTTGTGCTTGTTATTTCCTCTGCCTAGAAACCTCTGCCTCCAGAACTTTGCATGACTGGATCCTTTTCATCTGATTTTAGCTCAAATGTCTCCTCTACAATCTACCTGCTAGCTCAGTCACATAACTTTATATACTTCACAGCATTTAGCACAATCTGGGGTTTTCTTATTTCTTTACTTGTCTATTTTATCTCACCAGTATTTAAACCCCCTGTGAGTGGATACCATCTCTATCTAGTTCTCAGGTGGATCTCAGGTTCCTAGAACAGTGCATGGTGATTGGAACTATGCCATAAATATTTTTCATTCTTTCATCCAATGGATGTTTATGCAACAGATATTTATTTAGCACAATTCTAGGCTCCTTGGAGATGGTAGGACACGTGACCTCAGGAAGTTTAGCTACTAACAGGACGAGAGAGAGACAAGAGACTAAATAAATGAATAGGATATATTAGGGGTGATGAGTGCTATGAAGAAAAATAGGGGCAGGGTAAGGAAATGGAGGTGATGGACAATGGTCTTTTATTGGGGTTGGTAAGGAAAGCTCCAGTAAGAGTCATTTAAGCTGATACCTGAAGGAAGTGAAGAATTCAGCCTTGTGGAGGATCTCAGCAGGAGAGGGGTCTTGGAGGATATTCTAGGCACAGGGAACAGCAAGTGCAAAGGTCCTGCCATGGAAGAAAGAGGCCCGTGTGGCTGCAAGCTTAGATGAATGACATGTTCCTGTCGTTCTCAATTGTGGTAGGCAGTTTGGTCTGCATGCTTGCTGCCCCCTGGTGTTACTCCTATGAATATGTTATGTTACATGGCAAAGGGCAAAGGGACTTGTCTGATATCCGTAGGGTGACTAATCAGCTACCTTTACATAAGATTATCGAGGATTATCTGGGTGGGCCTAATAAAATCACATAAGCCTTTAAAACCAGAGGCAGAAGAGGGAATAAGAGAGATGCCGCAGAGAAAAAGTCAGAGATTTGAAGCATGAGCAGGAGTCATACCATTGTTTTCTTGGACGATGGAAGGGGCCATGTGTCAAGGAAACAGGACCTCAGTCCTACAATCACAATAACTGGGTTCTGCCAACAACCTGAGTGAGCCTAGCCATGGATTCTTTCCCAGAGCCTCCAGATAAGAGCCTAGGTCAGGCCAGGTAATGTGTCTGTTTCAGTCTTGTGACACCGACACCCTGAGCAGAGAAACCAGTCAAGGCCACCTGGACTTCTGACTTACAGAACTCTGAGATAATGAGTGGGTGTTATATTAAGCCACTAAGGTTATAGTCATTTTTTATGCAGCAATAGAATGAATGTGAGAAGTATTATCAGAAGAAACGTCATAAGAGCCAGGGAAAACAGAAAACCCAGGACCATCTGAGCAGAGCTACATGCCGATGTGGGCCATGGAGAATCAGTCCTGGCAAAGCCCAGGGGAGTCAGAAGGGAGGGAGTTAAGCTAGTCCTCCTGCCAAGGTGCCTGGCTCTTTCCCTTGCTCCCGTGGCTAAGAGGGTATGAGGATGCGAGGTTTTTATGGGTGCAAGTGAAGGAGCAGCACACATGGGGGCAGATATTGCTACTTCTTGTTTTCATCAAGAGAGGAAAAAATGTGAGCAAAAGGAGGAAGAAAAGTGATTGGTTAGGGCAAGTGGCTGTGGCTCAATCAGTAGGGCTCCCGTTTACCATATGGGAGGCCCCGGGTTCGGTTCCCGGGGCCTCCTGGTAAGGGCAAGCCCGCCCGCACGGCGTGGTTAGCTGACCCAGCGAGCACAAGCAGCAAGGGGGGGGATAAATGGATAAATAAATAAAATCTTTAAAAAAAAAAAAAAAAGTGATTGGTTATACAGGCTCTTTTGCCTTTTCTATATATCCTTTCCACCCCCAGGATAACACTCTCATCTTCTCCTTCTTCCCCAGTTCAATACTGTGCCTGGCACATATTACATGTTAAATAAATGTTGGATGAGTGAGAGAATGCTTAAAAGGAAAGCTATGCAGAAATACTTACATGCACACTGACCATTAAACAAACCCTCTTCTACCTGCCTCCCTCCAGTTAGAAACACTGTGTGGCTGACAGGAGAGTAAGAGGTTACCTGGAATTTGAAGCATTCACAAAGTGCTTCTTGCCTTGAAAAATTTTATCCAACAGTGCATAAAATTCTACCAAGAGAAATTAACTTCTTTGGATTCTGAATAACCCTTCTGGGAGAGATCATGCCTAACATAGGCATCTGTTAACTCCTTAACAGGATTGCTGTCCAGTTTGGCAGCTGGAGAAATAGGGAAGGACTATGAGCAATGGATACAGGATGCAGGAGGAGGAGAAGGACAAAATTAGCATAGTAAGGAGAAGCAAAAAAAAAAAAAAAACAACCCACCCGTTCCGTAAATTCTGTTGGTACCAACTGCACATACAAATTCTATCAAAATCCAAGCAAGTGAACATGGGTGCTAGATTCAAGATGATTGTACATTTCTTTTTGCTACTCCTCTAATTCAGAGGTGAAATGGAATAACCTTCCCCTTGAATCTAGGTTGGCCTTAGTGACTTCCTTGGCCAATCAAATGTGGTCAAAGTGATGTTCTGGCATGACCAAGGCCAGATTATAAGACTTGCAGCATCTTCCTTGGGCTTTATTTATTTATTTATTTATTTTTTTTTTTTTTTTTCTTTCTTCCTTGGGCTTTAGAAATACCCATCCTTGGAGCTCTGAACCACCATGAAAAATTTCTGACATGAAAAATGACCTCTGCAACACCATGTCAGACAACCCTGACACAGCCAAGCTGGACAGGCTAACGGTAAGGGCTCCAGTCAACACTCCCAGCTGAGACCAGCCTTCCAGCCATCCCCACCAAGGACCTGGGCATGGAAGTAAAACTCTTTCCACCAGTTGAAGATCACCAAGTGGCCTCAATCACTGCCACATTATTAGAAGAATCACCCAGTCAAGCCTTACTCAAATTCCAGACCCATAAAATCATGAGGTATAACAAATTGGCTGTTCTTTTCAGCTACTAAATGTGGGGGTGGTTTGTTAAATAGGAGTAGATAACTGGAATAACAGGGCAGGCTTACCTCATTCCAGCCTCATTTAGGATTTAGAAATAAATGGCCATTTGAAACCAGAATATCTGCCACCTCTTATAAGAGGGAAATAGAAAATGTGAACCACTTTTCCCCTGGTATGGACACCCTCAAGGGAATGTAGAGAAGAAAGGGCACACCAGTGAGCTCCTCTTTGCCCTTGGAATCCCTGCCACAAACACCTGCTAGTGTTCTTACTAACCCAGAGACCTAATGGCATCAAACAAGCCTTGCCTGTTAGAGATCCATCCCCTGAGCTAGGAATCACCAGAATGCCACAAGATGCCCTCACATATGTGGGTGCATTCTCCCATGAACAATGCTCTGTGAGTCATTGACATAGGAAACATGACTGGATTAGCTTACCTTTCGTGGTTCTGGCTTAGTCACTTCAACTGTTAAATAACTGGTGATAAACTGCAGGAATTCCTCTATGTGACAATTACACAGTACTAAGTATTCTTGTACCTACAGGGTTCTCTGTTCCTTTGTACCATATGCACCTGAGCATGGTTTCATGTGACTGTCTGGGGTTTTGGTAACTGATGTGGTCACAGGAAGACTCTGTAAAATTGATTATCAGACCTGCAGAGGGGAGTGAAGTGTCCACTTAGAGTTGCATTAACTGGGGTTTCCCCCTAAATAGCCTACTCTTTAAATATTACTGGTTTATTTGGGAAAAACATTAACTTCTAATTTGGCAACAATACCTTTGCAATGTGTTACAGTAAGTTGCCTGAGATTTTATGAAACCTTGAGGTTGCCCAGACATGAACTGTTATTCAGTTCAATTTTTGTTGAAGTGCCTACTACGTGTGATAAAGACAATATCCTCACTCTTGAAGAACTCACACTTCAGTGGTGAGATTGCCATTTAATACTGCTCCCTGAAAAGTCCATGCTTTCTAAAAGCTTTCAGTTCTTAAAAGATTGGAGACAGTGGAAAAAGAGAAGTAACTTGGACTGAGAATTTGGGTAATTGGCTTCTAGCATTAGCCCTTACTAATTTCAAGTTGCCTATTTTCTCTGGGTCTCAGTTTCTTATTGTCATGGAGTGGTTGTAAGAGTCAAATAAGATGTCGGTTATAAAAGGTCATCTAAAAAGTATAAAGCTCTGAAAATATAAGTGAAAGCCTAGTGTGACCTAACAGATAGCTAATTTAAAGCCAGGAACTCAGACCCAGCATTAACCCTTCAAGTCTTCTTCCAATTTATCTAGTGAGTACATTCATTCATTCATTCATTTACTAATGTGCCCTCCTGTCATTTTCATTTTCATTCTCCATGTCACCTTTCCCTCCTTCACTATCCATTTCATATTAAAATATCATAAGATGGCTCAGAAGTGGCAAGGCACCTGCCAAGCACATGCATATGCATGAGGTAAAGCTCTTGCCCCCTTGGAGACACTGATGTCACAACTCTGGGGAAATGACTAAGTAACCATGACAACCCAGCTCAGTGTTGTATCTTGCTTTGGGGAGTTCAGAGGCTGGCCAGCCCGTTACACAGGCAGGATGGTAGCACCCCCTCGGCAAGGAGTACAGTGTGTCCAGGAAATGGCACCCAGCCAGTAGTGACAGAGGGCCATCCACGGTTTCCTTCCATCTGTTCTCCCTCCTTCACTCTGGTGATTGCAGGAGCAGCATGTGATTTATCAGGCCGAGTACCCCACTCGGGAGCAATCCACTCATCGGGTGCATCCAAGGAGGCTGGGAAATACAGCTGACAGTCTTGAGAGTTTGGGTCAGAGATTTGATCTTTGTTAATTTACTTTCCATCTTAACCAGGTGCCAATGACAACAGGGTACCTATTCAGGAAGATTTTAGTATTTTAAAGCCATTAACTAGAGCAAGCAAACTCTGAAATGTGGGCAAAGAGGGAAAGAGGAAAGCTCTGGATCAAAAATCTACCAACATATTGTAAATACTGAGCCAGTGAGTTATTTAAATCACCTTTATATCAATAATAATAATTTAGTCACCATGTTACTTCTAAAGTGAACTTTCTTAGATAAACCTTCCTCACCACTGTATTTTCTAGATTTTTATAAAGAAACAAAACTGTAAGTATGTGTTTAGTGCCCCCATCACACACTGCTGAGACTTTGGAACCATTTTATTCCATTTTCTCAGCCCTTCCTGCTGCCCAAAAGTAATAATATAGTGAATACTCAGCATGTATACATTGTACCAGTCAATTTCAGAAACATTTTCACTATTAAAAAAATAATAATTTAATGGGGCCTCAGTGTATGAATGTTACCTATTGTTCAGGGCTATAATTTCAATAGCATTTTTGAAAAAAACAAAGCTCTCTCACTAACAGGATGTATATCTAGGGCTTTATTCCAAATGCCATGCTCAAACAATTCACGAACATGTGAAGGAAAGAAAGCAAACCACTTTAGCAACAACAATAAACAATACAGTGAATGGGCAATCACTGCTGAAGCACAGGATGTGGCCCTGATATCCTCCAGGTCGGGTTGCTTTGTGAGACCCACTGCATCAAGGACCTCTCTCCATAATATCACATTCTATTTCCAAACCTGCCTCCTCAGGGCCAAATGCCAGAGCCGATAGGCCCAGAGTTATAGAATGTACCAGTTACACATGGCACCCTAAGGTCCAAGATCAGAAAAGCTTCTCTGATGAGAAGGCTTGGTTTCCCTCTATGCTCCCACCCCCAGTTGTCACTGTTGGCGCTGGCTGTCCTTTCCCCATCCTCAGTCGCATGGCCATCTGATCCCTGCCGCTAATCAACCATCCACGAGAGGGATGTTCCGACTCCTGGCAAACTGCCAAGAGATCAACTCTGGTTCCTTGCACACAAATGCGAGAACAGTTAAGTCCTTTCTACTACCTTGTAAGAAGGAAGATTTGCAAATAAATTCACAAGCAAAACTACTATTCACAAATATGGCAAAGTCACAGTTGCCACACAGGCAAATACCACAAGGACCACATTTATCATATTACCATACATTGTGGAGCTCTACAGACATTAAAAGATTAAATTCCACAATGCAATGTTACACACTGGGAAAGAGGAAATCATCTCAGCTGCACTGGACCCTTTCTTTCTTTAGAACCTGTGACCACCACAGCAACTGCTCATAAGCAGTGCAAATCCAAACGGTAATCAGAAGAGTCGTTTATCACTACTCATCCCTTGTGACATCCCAAAAAGATGGTTTTCCTGACACTGCTGCTGATGCTGATATAGTATGCTACCTAAACCCTAACACATCAGGAAGGTTAGCTAGAATTCTGGTTCCGGCCTGATCTAAGTGGCCAAAATATGAGAAATTACATGTTTTGTATCAGTCAGGGTTCTTAGTTGCAAGTGAAAGAATAGGCTTTCACTGGGTAATTAAAAAATAATATTATAATAAGGATCCTGCATAGCTTACCAAATTGTGGAGGAGTGGAAAATGATGCTTGAAGCTAGCTTCCAGGAAAAATGCTTGGAGCAAAATCCTGAACTGGTCTGATAGGAAAATCACTTCCACTGCTGTTATCAGTGAGCAAAAGACCTCCAATGTGTACTGAGCCCTCTTCTGCATGAGGAAGTTAAGTTTACCAGCACTGATGCCACTTCTCTACCAAGAACTCAAACTTGCAGTCACCATTCCTGCCAGCAACAGCATGCTAATGTTTTGTCCTTAGACTTTTTGCCTTATAGTCACAAGATAGCTGCCACTCCTCTAAAAACAATCATGCTCAAAGCAAGAAGAAAAGGCAAGGGGCAGTTGGCCATGAGTTTTCCTCTCTCATTTCCCTCTTTTATCAGGAAGCAATAATTTTCCAGTAACTTCCAAGCAGATTTTCCTTTACATTTTTTTTATCTGAACTAAGCCATGTTCCCTGACCTCTCTCAGACTTGAAAAGCATCTGGAAAAAAAACAGATGGCAAAGGGAAATGGGCTGGGCACATTCTCAGTCTTCAGAAAATTGGGGTTCTGTTGCCAAGTATGAAGAATAAGTGTAAACCAGTGGATGTAATAATAAAGAGACCTTACTTTACCCTCACTGATCTCTGAAATGTGTTCACTTTTGCTAGTTCTGCTCATAAACGTAATAAACTCAATCCAGCAGACTTTCTCATCATTTGTGTCACATTATTTCAGTTTGCAAATAGAATGTCCAGTCCCATGAGGTAGAGTCAAACCAAACCTTTAGTTTTGCTTTATATTTGCCTTCCTCTCTATTCTCTCATGAGTATCCCACATGTGGCCTGCAGAAAGCACTCATGCATTCTTTTTTTTTTTAAGATTTATTTATTTATTTATTTTACTTTTATCCATTTTTTTTTTTTTAATCCCCCCATTTTTACTGTTTTTGTGTCCATTTTCTGGGCAATTCTCTGTGTCTGTTTCCTGCCCTCTCTTCTCATCCTTCTCCTCCTGTCTTCACCAGGATTCAATCCTGGGAAACTCCAATGTGAGAGAGAGGCATCCTACCACACGTGCCACCTTAGTTCCTGGTTTTTTCAGCATGTCTCATCTTGGCTCTCCCTTGTGTCACTCTCCTGTTATGTCATCATGTTGCTGCGTGGCTCGGCAGGGCCTGATGGCGCACCTGTGTGCAGGGCCTAGTGGCCCATATGCCTTCTATATTTTTCTTTATTTTTACCGGGAGGTCCTGGGGATCAAACCCAGGTCCCTCCATACGGGAGACAGATGCCCAACCATTTGAGCCACATCCACTTTCCCCACCCCCCACCCCCGTGCATCCTTTACAGTAGAAAATTCTGAGAATAATCTTGCAATAAAGCCATGTCTCTTTTGACTTGTCCATCAGCAGCTACCAAATCCTTCCCTCATGCTTTAGGTTTCTTGGAAGATCCACAAGTTCCCCAGAATTTAGGAAATGTTTATCAAATGCTACAACTAGTTACATTAGAATTCCTGTCACAAGGCTGAATGTGGGTGGAATATCCTCTTCTTTTCATTTTGTTGGAGCTGGGACTCACAACATATCATTAACTTCCAACAAAAAGACACCTCAAAAATTTTATCTCAATTAGGTGAGCATCTTAAGAGTCATGTAACTGGTTTATGGTTGCCTCATTTTAATCAAATTCTACAGAAAGATGTCTTCCAACTCATTTTGACATCTGATAACTATTTTCTTAGAGTTTCTACTAAAAATTCTAATATAATGCCCTGTTACACGTGGAAGAAAGGTTAGCAGTTATTTGGCTAACAGCTAACTGCGTGCCATAGGATTTTAAATGGAGTAATTTATTCCACTTCCACTCATGAAGAATTAATTACTACAAGAACTATCCTCTGCCATAAACAACAGAAATCTGAACAAGATATGTGATATAACTGCTTTTGGTCATTGAACAGAGGAAAATTTTTATAAAAACTTTGATTCCTGAGATAAAAGATACAAACAGGTGAGCCTTGTGATTGCCCCAGCTTGCAACCTGCATGTAATTTCCAGGTCAAAGATAAGGAAGGGGAACTTAAACAGAGCCTGTCAGTGTTGTTGAGTTGACTAGAGTTCAGGGAAGCCAAAACACCCAGAAGTTTCAGGACAGAGGAAGCTATGCGGAGAAAGAGTTCCAGAAATCTGCATAGGAGTCCCCACGTGGCTTTCGTTTATCTGTTCATGCATAGGGCAATACATCATGAGGCCAGGAAAGAACAATTATTAGGGAGGTAGAAGATGAACAAATCCAAGAGTTCACACAAGGCTGGAAATTGTTTGACTTCCCCCTAGAAAGACCATACTTTAGAGGTGGGTATAAATTAAACCTATGAGAAAGGCTACTCTGGACTCACTTTAGCAAAACTTTTAAACAAGCCTTGAAAATATTGGTTGATTCTAACTAACTTAATTGGCACCACAACATCCATTGCTTTACTCTTTAAAGGAATATAAAAAGGTATGGAGAATAACAACATAAAATTTACAGTTTCCAGAATCCAAAAAATTACTAAATATACAGAAACAAGAAGACATGAACCATAACCACCAAAAAATCAATAAAAACAGACCCAAAAATGACACACAAGGGATTAGAAATCAAGGACATTTAAAAATTAGAGATAAAATGAAGTTGAGAATAAAAATACAATAGAGAAAATTAACAAAGCCAAAAATTGGTTCTTTGAAAAGATCAATAAAATTGCCAAACTTGTGGCAAAGACAAAAGAGAAAGGATGCAAATAACTAAAATCAGGAATGAAAGGGGGTCATTACTACCACTACCACAGAAATAAAAGGGATTATAAGAGGATACTATGAACAGCTGTGCCCCAACAAATTAGATAACTTAGATGAAACAGACAAATTCCTAGATGCCCACAAGCCACCTACACTGACTCAAGAAGCAGCAGAAGATCTCAACAAACCATTAACTAGTAAAGAGACTGAATTAGTAATCAAAAACCTCCCCAAAAAGAAAAGCCCAGGACCAAATGGATTTATAGGGCAATTCTACCAAACTTCCAAGAAGACTTAACAACAATCCTCCTCAAATCCTTCCAAAAAATTGGAGAGAAGAGAACACTCCCTAATTCATTCTATGGAGCCAATGTCATCCTCATACCAAAGCCAGATAAAGATACCAAAAGAAAAGAAAATTACAGGTCTATATCCCGTATGAATATAGATGCAAAAATCCTCAAAAATATTAGGAAACCAAATCCAACAGTATACTAAAAGAATTATACACCATAATAAAACTGGATTTATTCCAGCTATGCAAAATGTTAGATTTTAAACCTAAGAAAATCAATTGATGCAATACACCACATATACAGAATGAAGCAAAAAAGAAAACCCACATGATCAGCTCAAATGATGCAGAAAAGGCATTTGATAAAACACAGCACCACGTCTAGGAAAAAAAAATACTTAGAAAACTAGGAATAGACAGAAACTTCCTCAACATTATAAAAGGCATATATGAAAAAAACATAACTAACATCCTACTTAATAGTGAAACACTGAAAGCTTTCCCTCTAAACTCTGGAGATAGACAAGAATGCCCATTGTCACTACTGTTATTCAATATATTGTGTCAGAATTCTGGCCAGAACAATTAGGCAAGAGAAAGAAATAAAAGGCATCCAAATTGGAAAGAAAGAAGTAAAACATTCTCTATTTGCAGATGACATGATCTTATATATAGAAAATCCTGAAAAATCTGCAACAACACTACTAGAGCTAATAAATGAATTCAACAAAGTGGCAGAATACAAGATGACCATGAAAAAATCAGTGGTGTTTCTACACATTAATAATGAACTCTATGAAGAAGGAATAAAGAAAAAAATTCCATTTACAATAGCAACTAAAGGAATCAAATATCCAGGAAACAAGACAACCAAGGATGTAAAGGACTTGTACATGAATAACTACAAAACAATGCTAAAAGAGATCAAAGAAGACCTAAATAAATGAAAAGGCATTCTGTGTTCATGAATTGGAAGACTATATTGTTAAGATGTCAATTCTACCCAAAGTGATTTACAGATTCAATGCAATCCCAATCAAAATTCCAGAATATTTCTCTGCAGAAACAGAAAGCCAATCACCAAATTTATATGGAAAGCTAAAGACCCAGGACATCCAAAACCATCTTGAAAACTAATAATGAAGTTGGGGGACTTTAAAACTTATTACAAAGCTATAGTAAAAAAAAAAAAAAAAAAAACAGCATAGTACTGACGCAAGGACAGACATATAGACCAATTGAGAGTTCTGAAATAAACCCTCATATCTATGGCCAATTGATTTTTGAGGAGAGTGCCAAGCAAACTCAATGGGGAAAGAATAGTCTCTTCAACAAATGGTGCTGGGAAAACTGGATGTCCATATGCAAAAGAATGAAAGTGGACCCCTACCTCACATCACATACAAAAATTAACTCAAAATGTATCAAAGACCTCAATATAAAAACCAGGACTATTATACTCCTAGAAGAAAAGGTAGAGAAGCAGCTTCTTGTGCTTGTGTTAAGCAATGATTTCTTAGATGTCAAACCACATGTATAAACAACAAAAGAAAAAAATAGATAAATGGGACTTCATCAAAATTATTAAAAGGTGTGCATCAAAGGACTTCATCAAGAAAGTCAAAAGACAACCAAGAGAATGGGAGAAAATATTTGAAAGCCACATATTTGATAAGGATATTTAATATGTAGAATATATAAAGAAATCCTACAACTCAACAACACAAAGACAAAAACCCAATTAAAAAGTGGCAAAATAATTGAATAGACATTTCTCCAAAGAGATATACACATGGCCAAAAAGCACATGAAAAGATGCTCAACATTATTAGCCATTAGGGAAATGCAAATCAAACCACAAGATACTATTTCACACCCACTAGAATGGCTGCTATTAAAAAAAATACAGAAAATGAGGCAAATGTTGGATAGAATTTAGAGAAACAAGAGCACTGGTTCATTGTCGATGGGAATCTAAAATGGTGTAGGTACTGTGGAAAAGTTTGGCAGTTCCTCAGAAAATACAGTTATCATATGACTCAGCAATCCTACTTCTGGTATATAACCAAAAGAATTGAAAGCAGAGACTTGAACAGATATTTGCACACTGACATTCATAGCAGCATTATTCACAATTGCCAAAAGATGGAAGCAACCCAAGTGTCCATCAACCAATGAGTGGATAAACAAAATGTGGTATATCCATACAATGGAACATTATTCAGGCATAAAGAGGAGTGAAGTTCTGATACGGATGACAACCTGGATGAACCCTGAAGACATCATGTTGAGTAAAATAAGCCACACACAAAAGGACAAATATTGTATGATCTCACTGATATGAAATAATTAGAATAAGCAAATGCATTGGGTCAGAAACTAAAATACAGGTTACTGGGGGCTGGGGTGGCAGTAGGGAATGGAGAGTTAATGCTTAATTGGTATAGAATTTCTGTTTGGGGTGATGGAAAAGTTTTGGTAATGATGGTGCTCATGGTAGCACAAAATTGAGAAAGTAATTAACTGCACTTAATTATATATATGAATGTGGTTAAATGGGGAAATTTTAGATTAATATACATAACTAGAATAAATTTTTAAAATAACCATAGGACTGTAAACACAGTGAACCCTCATGTAAACTATGAACTATGGTTTATAAATTATAATGATACTGTTTCACCGATTGTAACAAAGATACCACACTAACGCAAAGTTTTAATAATAGGAAAATCTGCATGTGTGAAGAGGATATATGGGAACTGCAGTGTCTGCATGATTTTTCTGCAAACCCACAATTTCTCTAATTAAAAAATGGAAAAATGCATTAAAAAACAGCTGTTCTAAATATGCTCCATATGCTTAAGGAGATAGACTGTGAACATGATAAGGAGAGTAATGAAAAACATGAAAGATCTAATTGGAGCTTCCAAAAATGAAAAATACGATATATGACATTTTAAAACACACTGGAAGGAACTAACAGAAGATTAGATACTGTGGGATAAAGATTAGAAAACTTGAAGACATAATAATAGAAACTACCCAAAATAAAGTACACAGAATTTTAAAAAAAGAGACAAAATAAAAATTAGGGTGTCGAGCCCATGGGACAATATTACCTATGTGTAATTGGAGTGTCAGAAGCAAAGGAAAAAAGGGGATGGAATGAAAAAAGATTTGAAGAGATAATGGCCCCAAAGTTCCAAACATGATGAAAAACTAACTGTACAGTTACAGGTACAAGAAGAGCAATGATCCCAAACAGAATAAACAGAAAAAAGTTACACGAAGGCACATTACAATCAAATAAATGAAAACAAATAATAATTTTAAGAGAAAAATCTTAAAATCAAGCAGAGGTAAAAAGACACTTTACATACAGAGAAGGAAAGATAGGAATTAAAGCAGATTTCTTCTCAGAAACTATGCAACCCAGTAGACAATGGAAAGACATCTTTCAAGTGTTGAAAGGAAAACACTGTCACCCTAGGCTTTTTTTTTTTTTTTTAATTTACCCCTCCCCCTAGATGGTTCTCTCGTCCGTCTGCTCATTGTTTGCTCACCTTCTCCAGGAGGCACCAGGAACCGAACCCAGGACCTACCACATGGGAAGCAAGTGCCCAACGGCCTGAGCCACATTCACTCCCCACAGGCTGTGGCCGCTGCTCATTTAGGCATCTGCTCTTTGCGGTGGGTGCAGCATCTAGCTTGTTGTGGCAGGTGTGGCATCTGCTCTTCTTCTTTAGCAGGCACCAGGACCTGAACCTGGAACCTCCCATGTGGTAGGCAGGCACCCAACTGGTTGAGCACATCTGCTTCCCTAGACTTTTTTTTTTTAACAAATCAATTTTATTGGTACATATTAATAAAGTATACAATTCCTCCAAAATGTACAATCAATTGTATTTGGTATAATCACATAGTTGTTCATTCATCACTTCAATCATTATTAGAGCATTTTCATTATTTCAGTGATAATAATAGACTATTTACCTGGTGAAAATAACTTTAAAAGACTTTATCAGACAAACAAAAGCTAAGAGAATTCATCACTGGTAGAACTAAACAACAGCAACAACAAAAGATGTTAAAAAAGCTCTTCATGCAGAAGGAAATTAAACTAGATTGACATTTGGATCTACACAAAGAAATGAGTGCTTGAAATGATAAATATGTGGGCAAAGATAAAAAACTCTTTATTTTTAAAAGTTCTCATTTTTAATCTCTTTAAAAGATAATTAACAGTTTAAGCCAAAAATAATAAGCATATATTTTTGGGCTTATCACATATGTAGAAATATGTATTGCAACAATAGCACAAAGGACGTGAAGGGAGAAATGGAAATATATTGTTGGAACATTCTCATACTAACCATGAATTGCTATGTTTCTTTAGAAAGTGAAAAATAATCTTGTTGCCTTGAACCAAGCACCATAGACTGTTGAAAGATTGGTCTTCCAATACTAAATTTCTCATGTCCTACAGTCAATCCAACCACACCTTTAGGTCAGGACTGATTTTGATAAAATACAGGTGAGATCCCTGAGAGAGTAACATTTTAACCAATCATCACACTAGCATACAAATGTATGAGATAATCCAGCTGGCTCCAGTGACAAAGCAGTTGTTTATTGCTGTGAGGTCCAAGGCTTGAAGATACGTTTAAAATTTTGACAGAGTGTGAAAGAGAGAGAGGTTAGCGTATCAAGCAGGTGCCATACCGTTTTGAAAGCTTGAAGAAGGAGGGACTGTATTTGCTTTGTTCACCACTAGACACCATCACTGAGAAAAGTACCTGGTATATGATTAGGCTCTCAAATATTTGTGGAAAGAAAGAAGGAAGCCAAAAGGTAGGGGGGAGAGACAGTTCAAATATGAGAGAGAGGCAGCAGGTAGAGGGAAGAGTTCCTAGAGCAATACGTCAACACCAAAAGTCGGTTAGTTTCAGCATTTCTTACATACAACAACAACAAAAAACCTAGAAACTAGAGCTAGGGAGGAATAAATGTCTTAAATGAATATGGCACAAAAAGGAAAAGACCAGAGGACTAATCCTCAAAAGGGACAGATGTATCCCACACAGAGGCCTGAAAGAATTTTTCTTGACTTAGGTTTGTGCCAAGAAACATCCATTTACTCTGACTGCTCAGCTAGCAAGCTACAGTCTGACAATTGTCCTAAAGATTGATGTATAATATAATCAGGAGAGTATATCCCCACAAATTGAGAGGTGTGGTTATTACAGTACAGGTCTTAATGTACATCAGAGGCCATTCTTCAGGCAGAATATTTAATTTAGAAATCTATTGTCACCTAGATACATCTGCCAATAAACCGTAAGAGAGATACATTTATATAGAGGGCAAAATACTTTGCCTTATGGTTCCTCCTAAGATCCTTGAAGATAAAGTGGTTTATTGTTGTTTAAATGGCAGTAAAAGCCTCACCTAACATGAAGGTCAAGGTAAGTAGGACAGTTGACACACAGGCCAGTTCCTCACGAAGGGAAAATGCCTCTGCACTGTATCTAGCAGGGTCTAAGATAATTGATATTACACAGTCACAATCTCACTGATTGTCTGAACACATAAAAGCATTAAGTTTAAAATGGGTGACCACATGGTGACTCAATACCCAGAATTTTCCTAAAAGATTAAACAAACAAAAACCATTGAGTCTGTTTTATGAAAACAATGTCTTGTAGCTAAGCAAAACAAAATACAGCTGTGTCACTCCACCACCCCACCACGATACCTAACAGACACATACCTATACATACATATATAGGTATCTTTACATGTATAAGTCTATAAAATATTATCTGACCAAATTTCTATTGAAAGAAATGAATTTCTTGGAAATTGCCATAAATTAAGAGAAAAATCTTTATAAATATGATCCTTCAACTCCATTTCTCTGTCCTCTCTTCTTCTCCCCTCTCCTCCCCTCTCCTCTGCCTCTCCATCTTCTCCTTTTCCTTTTCCTTATCCTCCTTCTCCTTCTTCTCTCTCTCCTCTTTCTCATTTAACACACAATCACACACATGCACAACACTCCTTCCACTGATTTCTTTTCTGGGAGTTTACTTCCCACATTAGTCAACAAAGTGCTAACCTTTCAGTGTTTTTTAAAAAGAACACGTCATAAATATGACTAAATTAGGGCTGGAAGGGGAAAGGGAAGGGTATTTGCAGCCTGCTGGGATAGGCTATGATTCTGTACCCCTTCCCAGCAAAGCGCTGCTTCTGTCCGTTTCCATTCTAAGAAATCTACACTATTCACAGCCATACAGATCTGAAGCCATTGGAGTAAATTCCGTCCCATCAGCTCCTGCCTGTAGAGGGCCTGGAGAAGGACGCCTAGCTCAGTGAGACATCTGTTTATTTTGTATTTGACAAAAGGGAAAAGATTTCTTTCCAAAAAAATGGGGCTTGGGAGCACTGAACATGAAGATACAACACTGACCTAAGCTCACCTTGGTAACAATGTTAGTGGACCTTGGGAATGAAAATACAATCCCATTCTAGCTCCCTTTGACTGATCTAAACTCCTTTTGCTGTCATTTAACACCGTAGATTGACTTAATTTGATGAGACTTCTAACGCCATTTGGAAACTTAAGCGTTTAATACCAACCCTAATCATTCCTCTTCCACACATTTTCAAAGGTTTCCTGGTTTATAAATAAAAAGTAGAATCAGATATGAGGACAATAATAGCTGTTTTTATATTTTTTAGTTTGTAAGTAAAAGTTATCTTCTAAAGAAAAAGCCAGAAGGAATGAGTGGAAATCAGAGAAAGACAGGTGAGGAGTCAACATAAGGAAGCACCTTCTAACAACTAAATCTATTGCAAATGGAAGGGATGCCTCAGAAGACAGAACTTTCCCTGACACAGGGTGGATTCAAGCAAGACTTGGAGTAGAGGGACCACACAAAGGTGAAATTGCATAACCTCTGAGGTCCATCACTGTATCTTATATGGTTCCAAAATCAGGGGAGGAATATGCATTTTAGTTACAATAGGTGGCATTTTAGCAACAGAACATCTGGATATAAAGATGTGGTAAATTACTGCAGTGTCCATGCTAAAAAGACAACTTGACTATCTGCAGTTAAAAAAAAAAAAAAGACACAAGATAATAACAATCTATATGTCAGAGCTTCAACATGGGTTGCTCTTCCCTCTTTGTATTCTCAGTAAAACTATGAAATCAGTAAAACTATGAAATTCAGAACCTAGTTACACTGGGATAGGGGGGCATTGTTGTGATTGCATGTTTTTATTAAATATTTATTATGAAATTTTCCTCTACTCTAAGTAGCAGGATATAACACTTGTTGTTCTGTTGTCAGAAAAGAAATCTGTACAGTGATTATTTCTGCTACTGGGGAAATTGCTTCAACTGAAACTGAATTTTGAGACTTTAAATAGTTTCCACCAAGCAAACACCTGGAGGCCAACAGCTGCGGAGCCCCACCCTGGGCTCAGTCTGGCAGGAGAACCAGAGCCCCACTGTGTCTGACTGACAGGGAGGGGCTGCATCTGGCTTGATTTCCCCTGTGACCCTGTCCTCCCAAATTACTCTGTCACTTTGGCAGGCGACTTGGAGCTGCTTGTGACACCTTTCCCCAGCAACAGTCACAGGTTACTCAGGATTCCTGAATATTTCTTTCTGTATCCACGGTCACGCACCTTGCCCAAGCCACCATCATCTCTCAACTGTATAGGTTCTCTGCAAAAACTTCCAACACTTTCTCCCTGCCCCCATGCCCTGACGCTCCCCTTCTGCAGCTAGGTCTCCGCACAGCAGCCATGCTGATCCTGACGTTGCATCCTGCATTTCTGTTTATTACCTGTATCCCGACTAGAATGAAAACACCACAAGGCCAGGCTCTGTTTCTTTTGTCGCTCACTGCATCACCAGCACTTGGAACAGTGTGGCACACACTATAGACATTTGATAAGCAATCGTGGTGTTCAGGGAAATTTTCTACTTGCACCCTCATTTGCCAGGAAGATATCAACAATTGGAGGCTGTGTTTTACCACCTCTGTCCTAAATAAGCTAAGGCTGTTCACGGGACTGTGAACTTTGAGGGACTCTGGTACATCAGAGCCTTGCTAGACTTAACTGAAGACCTTTTCCTACCAATGAACAGGGAGCTTGTTTTATCCAAACCTCTACAGATGTATGGAGTTACTCCATCTTATCCAGAATAGAATAGTTTTTCTCAAAGAGCAAAACCACCAAGAAATCCTCTTTCTCACACTTAAAAAGCTCTGAATCTTCCTCCTCAGCAAACTATTCAATAATTTCTTCATCGCCTTACCTGGCAAGTAAAGAAAACCTTTTTCTTTCTTTTTTTAAAATAACACTGGTATTGTTGGTTTTATTTAGACAGTTGAATGAATGGATGAATGAATGAATGACCCTCAGCGAGTGGTCAGGTGTGTCCTGAGGCTTGGGCAATTATTAACTACTTTGCACAAGCACAGCCAACAGTGATTCCCATTTGAAATATCACCCCTACCCCTCGGGAGAGTTCTCAAGGAAAATCTGATTTTGGAAGGATCTCTGTTGCCCAACGGCCACAGAATGGCAGGGAGGTTCAACAGATAAAGAAGCAACCATCTGTTGCCAAACATAGGCTTGCATGGTCTAGAGTGCTGTGCAAGGAATGCCTAGGCTTCTCAAAGAGAACTGAGTTTGAGTCAAGGCTCCACTATTTTGGGAAAATCACTAAATATTGCTGAGTCTCAGCTTCTTCCCTTGTCAAATAAGACTTGCCTTGCTGAGTGCTTATAAGAATTAGAGATGATGCACACAGAGAACTGAGCACAGGGACTGACCTGAGTAAGTGCCAATATATTGGTTATAAAAACTATTATTCACAACTGGTAACTATTGTTTATTGAGACTAGACTCTAACTAAAGGCTCCACAATCTTCCTTAGGAGATGCTGTATTCATTTTCTATTGCTATGTAGCGGATTACCACAAATTTAATGGCTTTAAACAATACACATTTATTACCGCACAGTTTCCAGGGATCAGAAGTCTGGGCATGACTTCACTGGGATCTGTGCTCAAGTCTCACAAGCTGCAGTCAAGGTGTCAGCCAGAACTGAACACCTCTTGTCAGAGGATCAGGGTCCTCTTCCAAGCTCACATGATGGCTAACAGAATTCATTTCCTTGCAGCTGTAGAATTCATGGTGGCCTGCTTCTTCAAGGCCATCTCTGGCTTCTAAATGTGATTTTAAAGGGCTCAACACCTGATTAGGTCAGGCCCACACAGTTAATTTTTTCTTTGATTAACATAAAGTCAACCAAATAAGCACCTTAATTACATCTACAAAATCCCTTTACCTTGGCCATATAAGGTAACATAATCACCAGAGTAAAAGCCCATCACCTTTGCCTTATTCAATTGGTTAGAAGCAGTTTCATGACTAGCCCACACTTAAGGGAGTAGAGTCATTGGGCGTCATCTTAGAATTCTGCCTCCTGCAAACACCATTTCTAATTTCCATGAAATCTATCATCGCTGGCTGAACTGACATGATAATGGCGTGAAGTCCGTGAATACCACCCTTAGCATATTTTCTACCCTGATAAGTACCTAAAGGCCATGGCTGTGGCAGCCAGTCTGCAAAAGGTCAGCAGAAAGAAGTCAAGACCCGGCTCAGGTTAGTTTGTGTTTCAGTTTGCTAGGCTTCCATAATGCAATATACCAAAAATGGGATGGCTTGTACAATGGGGATCTATTTGCTTACAAACGTACAGTTCTGAGGCCGTGAAAATGTCCAAATCAAGGCATCATCAGGTGACGCTTTCTCCCTGAAGACTGGCTATTGGAAATCCTGGACTCCTCTGTCACATGGCAAGGCACAATGGAGCATCTGCTAGTCTCTCCCTTCTCCTCTGCATCTCGTTGCTTCAGCTTCCTGCTTCAGTGACTTTCTTTCTGTCTGTATTCATCCCATTTATAAAGGATTCCAAGAGGATCAAGACCCACTCTGGGCCACACCTTACTGAAGCAATCTAATCAAAAGATCCTTAATTGAAGTAACCTAATCAAAAGTTCCCACCTACAATAGGTTTACACCCACCGGAATGGATTAACTCTAAGAATATAATTTTCTGGGGTCCATCCAGCTTCAAACTGCCACAGTTTGTAATTCACTGACCCCCAGATCCCACTATCAGGAAAGAAGCACGATGAGTAGTGTGGCAATGACTTCCACCTGCTATGGATTAACCAAAATCAATGAGTCAACAACAACTACCCTCCGGAGATGACTCATAATAGACCCATGTGGGGAGGAATTGTTCTTAAAGAAATGTGTGCTTGTACACAGACTTCCCACCCCCATCCATCATCCCTCCCCGCCTCATGCTAAACAGCCCAGATCTGGTCTACTGTGTTTCAATTCAGGGATATGGTGTTGGTGTAGATTGGGGGTGGAGGTGAGAGAGCACAATTATGTTTTCATGTATGTGGATGAGAAAAAAATCTTCTCTGCCACTAAGAAGAGACTGTCCGTGGCAGTTCCCTTCATACATGGTCCCAGAAATGGCAGCTGTCTGGGGAAATTAGGGCATCACCTCATTAGGCCAAACACGGAGGCCTGGTGGGTGAATTATAATCTTCTGTTTCAATAGTTGTGCCCAGGATTCAAGGGAACCAACTGGAGTGAGGTGAGCTACTCACCCACGCACAGAGCCAGGGGCTTGTCAAGGCCCCTTCTGTTCTGCTAGCCATGGCAGACACAGAGTATTGTGTCTGAAAGAGGACTACTCTAAAAATCCAGACACAGGGATATTCAGAATTACCAGGTAAAGCTAGGCTTTGTGGAACCATCCTACCAGGTTCAGACTCTAGCAAAGAAGTGTTGAAAGCATGAGTTTCTCCATTGGATGGAAAAATAAAACCTAACCATTTTCAAACTACATGCTCTCTTTATTTTTCTTTTCATTCAGTTTCTATTCATCACTTTTCTTTTACTTTTTCCTTCTTTGTTTTCTCTTTCCATATCTCCTGCTTTTCTTTTTCATTGTTTTTCTTGAATTTTTGCCTTTCTCTAGTTCATTTGCCCACCTGCTTCTCATGCTTTCATTTCTCTTTTCCCCTCTGACCCTTTTCTCTCTCCTGCTTTCGCTTGGCTTGCATGCTCTTCTCATACCTGTGGTTGGGCAGGATGCCAGACATTAACTGTCTCCAAACCTTTGCTGCAGAACCTCTAATCATAGTATGAAGGTCCACTGAATACCTTCACCATAACATTTAACAACAAAAAGTAAGTAAATGGTTTAGGTAAAATGTTGCCGTGGTCTAAACAAAGTGATAATTCCTTCAAGTCTGGTGTGCTCATACTGAATAAGTTAATTTAGGGAATGTCTTGGATAAATTGTATCCACAGAATCAAATAATGCAAAAGTCAGTATGGAAACATCTGTAAAGAAAACTAAACCTCTTGCACAAGAGGCAAAATCCATTTCTCCACAGCAACTACCCATATTACTATAAAGATTTTTCCTTGCAAGTTAGGACTCCATTAGAACACATAAGCAGACCTCAGTGCACAGAGGAAATGGGAAGCACTTCATGTAGCTTCCTTCATGTTCTGACATCTCTTCTCCCACCCCTTGGTGTGTTCACATAAAGCAGCTTGCACTGTGGAAGATTACAGTTTTACGCTGTGCTGCTCTTACTCCTTAAACATTCTCAAAAATGATTTTCTGCATCATAATAGGAACCCTTACAAATATCTTGATGACACAGAAAATCTGAACACTTCAGCCTTTCTGTCAACATTTGAGGAAAAGAATATTCCTGACCCATCTCCAGCAAAAAAAGCAAGTTGCTGAAACATCACCTAAAATAAGAGGTTCCAATTCATTGGAACTCAATTTATTACACGCTTGAGCAGTTACTGGAACAAGAAAAAGCTGTGCAAGATTTTGAAGGCCAGGTTGTGAGAAAGAAAAAAGTAGATATTCTTTTAACCTTTACTCAGTAGAGTCTGACAAGCTGTGTCAGTTATCATTGTCCTCCTCGGGAAGTCACTGCTGACCAAGGGAAGTCTGGAGAAAGTGTTTTGCTACGGATCGGTGTCTGTATCTTTTGGTCAAATAAAGGCCAACTTAATCTGCAGTCAAGAAAATGCTCCTACAGTTCAGGTGCATGCATGTTTTCCATAGGCCTGGGAAAGAGGGAGTATTGGAATAGGGTTATCTTCTTCACCACAACTCTGGAATAATAATCTATCCCTGCTTTCTGGCTGGCTTTGATTATCCTAGTAAGGTTGATTTAAACCAAATCTGGAGGGTGGATGTGGCTCAAATGGTTGGGCCTCCGTCTCCCATATGGAGGGACCTGGGTTCGAAACCCAGGACCTCCCGGTAAAATTTGAAAATAAATAAATAAATAAATAAACCAAATCTGTATGGAATCCTATTAAAGGAAGTAAACTCCACAAATGATGGTATTCACTTATTGGAATTGGACATTAAAAAGAATTGTATCCACATTTTGTATCACAATTCCCTTGCCACATAGTGGAGAAATACTAACTCCCCTAGCCTTGACTCACACACTTGTATATTCTTGAACAAATTATTCCTCTTCTTAGACCTTCACTTTGCTCATCCTCAAAATGAGAGAATTTAATAAGATGGTTTTAAGATTTCTTCCAGTGATATAATCCTTTATATCCATGATTTGAGTACCAGGCACCTAACACATTTATTTGGTGGGTAATGCTAGATCTGGAGATAGCCTCACCATTCAAGTTTAGAAAAACAATCAATAACTTGACTCTATACATGTGACATAAATATCCTATTGGCACACTTGAATCAATTCAAGTATAATCAAGCCTAACAGATCCAGTGAAGATTTATAAAATGAATGAAAAAAAAAATTTTAATGGAGGTTAGGGCATACTTGTTTAACTTTTTTTTTTTTTTTTTAGTTCTTTTTTTTTTTTCTTTGAACATTGAATTTGTACCTGAATGTTTAACTTTATTAAAGCATTAAATCTCTAATTTTATGATGCTAATTTTAGAATTAATTCAAATCTGTGCTGGTATGAAGAACCACAGTATGTGCTTAATAAATATATGAGTGAAGTGAATGATTGAAAAATAGCCTAGCCTAGCCAAGTATAGTTGACTCTTGATGCCTTAGTTTCCTAGAGCTGCTATATCAATGCACCACAAGTTAGGTGGCTTAAAACAATAGACATTGATTGTTTCACAGTTCTGGAGGCTAAAAGTCTGAAATCAAGGTGTTGGCAGGGCCATGCTCCCTCTGAAGTTCCAGAAGAAGAATCTGTTCCGTGCCTTTCTCCTGGCTTCTGGTGGCAGCTGGCAATCCTTGGTGTTCCCTGGCTTGCAGCTGTAGCACTTCAGTCTCTGCCTCTGTCTTCAAAGGGCCATCTTCTTCCATGTGTCTTGTCTGTCTCTTCTCTCCTTTTAAGGCACAAGTCATATTGGATTTAGGGCTCACCCTATTCCAGTATGACCTCATCTTAACTAATCACATATTCAAAGACCCTACTTCCAAATAAAGTCACATTCATGGGATCAGGGTTAGGACTTAAACGTATCTTTTGGGGGCACATTATTCATCTCATACAATGTTACTTGAATTATTTTTATGACCTTCATTTTTTTTAACTCAACAACTCCATTATAGCTGCTTCTATGCTCAGGAGTGAGGGCATATACTTATTTTAAAATGTAATCTGACTACACTATTACAAATGATAACAATGATAAAGAGGTGTGTAGAAAGCTAAATAAATCAGCATAGTTATACATAGAGTTTTTACATCAAAGTGAAATCTTAAAGTGGTCCAAGGCAATAAGGGAGTCCACAGCCCAAAGCAGAATGACACTTGCAAGAATATTTCAAGATAAGCACAAGGGATTTTCTTAATATGGTTTGAAGCCAGAAGAATAAACGAAGGAGAAATGACTGGTTGGAGAAGATGATTCCTTATATCATCTTAGGGAGAAGGGCAGAGAGATTGAAGTTCCAGGTTGCCATTTCTTCTTTATAAAAGAACATAATATTCAATCTGGAAAGGGTAGAATAATAATAATAAAAGGGAACACAAAAGTTTAGATAGTTAAATATCATAAAAGTTCAAGTTTCCAGGTCCTAAGAATTCCATCCAGTGTGCTCAAGGAATTCTCACTGAGCCACCTTTGAAGGCTGATTTAAAATAGGAGAAAAGCTAAAAGGCTGAGGATAGGAAAATATTGTGTTGATTTTCCAAAAGAAGGGTGAAAAGGTGGAGTCACTGGATGGTAAATGAGTTCTGGGGAAATATAGATAGAATTAATAAACTTCAGATTTGTAAAACTTGTGGGGGAAAAATAAGGTGTTTTTAGGAGCCAACATGGGATCATCAAGAGTGTATTGAGTCAATCTGACTTTGTACTTTTTAGTAGAATTTCTCAGAATAGATTATGAGTGTACAAGAGGCATAAAATATATAGATTTTGGCAAAGCACTTGAGAAAGCCCCGATCTTCCCTTGTAGACATAAAGATGAAATGCGGATAGAAAAGCTTGAGATTAGATTGATTCATAGTTATTTGAACAATCATCACATCAAAAAGCATTACTTGGGGGACGGATGTGGCTCAAATGGTTGGGCATCCGTCTCCCATATGGAGGGACCCAGGTTCGATCCCCGGGACCTCCCGGTTAAAAAAAAAAAAAAAAAAAAAAAAAAAGCATTACTTGATGGCATGGGAAATATGTTGTACTGCTCAACCTTTTTATTAGTAGCCAGGATTTTTAAAACCTACTTATTCAATTTGAGGAAGACACAATACTGGGAGAGTTAACTAAAGTGCAATATATTTGTCAGGACTCTTAATTGCCAGGAACAGAATACCAGTTTAAATTAACCTTAGAAAAAAAAAAATTGTCCGGGGGTATATAAATTCAGGCCTAGCCAGATCCAGTTGCTCAAATAATGCAATCAAGTATCAGTCTCTCATGTATATCTTGGCTTTGCTTTCCTCTGTAATTGCTTTGTTTTTAGGCAGGTTCTCCCAAGTAAGGTCAAATAGGGCATAAGCATCTCCAGGCTCATATTCTTCCAGCTCAGCAACTATTATAGAAAAAATATCCCTTTTGCCTAAGAGTTCCAGTCAAAGTCCTATGTTTGAGACTCATTGCCCTGACTTGGCACATGTAACCATCTCTGAACCAACCACAGAGATGGAATTCTTTGTCCAGGCTTGGGTTGTGTGTCCACTCAAAGCAAAAGGGCTGAGAGCAGTGGCTTCCAAAGAGACTCTGGGCAAGCAAAAAACAGTGGCCAATATTATAAAAATAAAAGGCTGAAATAACAGTTAAAATTTTTTAAAAGATTAAATAATAAATTGTTATTTAACTGACTTGATTTAAAACAATCAATTGTCAGAAATTAAAGATGAGGATAGACCACATTTGTCAACAAACAATTCATGTGAAAAAGATTTAGAGGTCATGTTGGACAATAAGTTCCGTATGAATCAACAAAACAATATGTTACAGAAACTGATAGAACTAATTTAATTTTAGGTTGCCTTAATAGAAAAATCATAACACAATTATGGGATGTTATGGTTCCACTGTTTTCTTCATTGGTCAGACGACAGCTGAATGTTACATTCTAGAAGGACACTCATAAATACAGTGCATCCAGAGGAGGCAGGCTGGGAAAAGAACTAAAAACTAAAATTCATCTTAAGGGAAGAGCTGAATAAGTTAAAGATTTCCATTCTGGAAAAGAGATGATCAAATATCAATGTTTAAATATTTGAAAAGCAATAATATGGACCTAAGACTGACTTTATCTGTGCTACTTCAATGGGAAGAATCCAGTAATGAAATTGGATTTTGGTTGAATAAAAAATAGTACTGCCTAGCAAAACAATTGGCTCCTTGAGATGAAGTGAGCTTCCCTCAAATGTAATTATCAAGAATGTTGTAGGATTGTGCTGGGAACTAGTCAACTCCTAAGATCTTTCCCAACTCTTAGAGTTATGATCCAATTATCCATTGAATACGTGTTAACTTTTCCATTATGAGCAAGTTAACAGGAAAGGTGTACTCTTTCAATATTTCCAATTGTGAGGGAAAGACCCAAGGCTTCTGAGTCTGTTATATGAATATGAACAGGGAAATCCACCTGGTTGGAAGGAGACCAGTGCTCTGTGGGAATAAACTGTGTGAAAGAAACTTAGAATGCAAGATACCAAGGAAGTTGAGGACAGGGACCAGTCAGTGTCTCACTCACCTTGTCACTCTCATGTATTAGTCAGAGATAATGTAAGTTTTAAATTAATTAAAACATCATTATCTGACCATATTCTTACAGCTATTTCTCGAGGGAATTGGTTCAAATTGCTATTAAATTAATTTTGATAATCTTTGGATTTCTTTATCCATGTTACTTCACAACACAGATATTGTAAAATATGTAATTTAAAAAGTTGCAAGTGTGTTGGAAAAATTAATAATCAGAAAGTGTTTTATAAATTGCTAAACTGTATATACATGTATGGGATTATTATTATTATTCATTTCACCAAAGCATAGATAACTTGGAGTTGGCTATATTACAATTACTTTAAAATTTGGGGTACTCATTAAATCCTGGGAAGACACAAAATAAGCAGGTAAAGTAAACCAAATTCTTCTGAACTGAGAACTAATTCTGGCCTAAGAAGATGCTACATCAATAGTGTATACTTATATGTCTTAAAGTAGCTTTGAAGATTAAATTAAATTATGTTTGTGAAAAGAGTTTTAAGATATGTTGTATAATTCCAAAATCAAAATATTATCATTATTCTGTTTCCATTATTATCATTATTTTCATTATCCCACTGCAATGAAATTGGCTGCAGAAATATAGATACCTAGACTAGGTCAAGCCTACCTGATTATTAGTCTCAGGATCTGGCACCCAGAGTGAGCAAAATCAGGTAAGAATTTCCTTACATGTAAGTGATTAGAATATATTAATTCAGTATCCCAAAGCTTTAATTATTAATCATTAACAGAGGACACAATGTCAAACATAGGGACTATGTGAGCCACTCTCTAGGTCATGAATCAGTCTTATAATATTCCTTATGTTAGCAAAATTGCACAGTAAAAGCACTCTATCAATAGACCTATATTAACAGTATATCCTTAAAAGGAACCATTTTAGCCATTTTCATTCTCTATTCCAAAAGACTAATAGGTAGGGTTTACAAAACTAAATATTCTATAGATTTATGTCAATGGTTTTTTAAAACAAGATTAACCTCATAATCTAAGGTGGGTAACTAAGAAATAATGAAGCTAAACCTTCTCATTTTATAAATGAGAAAACAGTGGATCATAGCAAATAAGAACCTAATGCAAGGTAAATTAGGAGGGGTGTTTAGACTTAAAGAAGTAGCCATAATCTTTAGGGCTTCTCAGGAAATTTTACTTATCCCTACAGTAAAATTTGGCCACATATTAATAAACCACCCCAATTTTTTGGAGCCTTTTTCCTTCATTGTGATCATCCACCAAAGAAATCATTATTAAACACACAAAAGGATGCCTGATTTAACTTGGAGGCTATAATTGAAGAGCTATGATTCATCCCAGTAATAACCAAGATTACAATCCACAAAGGATGAGAATGTTATCCAACACTGCTAGATACACCAAATCACAAATGTACAAGGAACCAGAAATATACGATTGCATGTGCAAATCTGCAAAGAAATGTGTCCATACATCTATTGCTGCAGAAAATCTGAATGACTTGTTAGAAATGGATGATGAGTGAAGTATCGTTTTCACTTGAGGTCAAAAGATGCGAAGAGATTCTTTCGTATATTTTATTTCCCTGTGGAGAGTACGTTATTTAATTAAAAAAAAAAAAAAAAAAAAGCCTTGAGCAATGCAATCTCTCTAGTTGCCAGTGGTGCATATTTTTCAAGTACTATTTTACCTAGGAATTATTTTTGTATTGTTCAAAAGCTAAAAGGAAAAATTTGGCAAAGTTTTAACCCAGTCAAGATGGATGTTAATTGCAATGTTATAATACTAATTTGTGCATCCTTACTCAACCATAGGGAAGTCATTATGGACTCATTTAACATTCTGAAAATATTTTTAGACCATTTATAGGTTCAAATGGAAATAAATATAACTAGATTTGTAGAACTGTCATTTTAATCAAATTAAATATTCCAATTAGAGAAAGAAGCCTTAGGAACATCCATAATTCAAATCTATATATGACTTCAGTTCAGGTTATAGAACCCTGAAAGACCATTTGGAACAAGAAAATTTGATTCTTACAGTGCTGTATTAATCAGAATATACTATTAGTGAATTTTTTAAACACTGAAATACTTCTTTATAATAACCTACTATTGATCCATAGTTTAAATATTTTATAATGCTAGTTAATTTATAATAGGATTAAAGGAATGAATGTTGAAAATGGTGAGAAACTGAATAAATATATTTCCAAACAGAATCACCTGTTTGGATGGAATAAAGTTGAAATTTTGACTTTAATGAAAAATAAAATCTTTGACACTTTTTCAGTGCAATTGGCTAAATACTTACCCATGCTGGTTTTAAAAAAAATACATGGCCATAATATCTATGAAGTGTAAATAAGAGGAACCAAATCAAAACAGAAAGTTGAATCTAGTGAGCTTGAAGAGTTTAATAGTATCATTAATAATAGATCCATAAACTATGTCCATTTAAATACCAAAGTTGAGTTCTTAAGCAGAATAAATAAATACACTCGGTAGAATCAAAGACTTTTTAGGATGACTCATTACTTTCAACCCTGACATTCAGCTAATAATGATTCATTATATTGCATTTATATCACATTGCATTTATATTACATTAGGAATAATCTTTATGATCTGATGTTCAGAGTTTAAAGAAAAAAATGTCTTCCAAACTTACACAGTTTTTTAAACACAAGTTCAAAAGAGCACAAATCTGTGCTCTATAATTAACATGTTGCCTGGGGTTTATAAAATTTAGGAAGCAAGAACTTCCAGAATTCCTGAAGAGAGTAACCTTACAAGACAGATGGTCCGCAGCCATCTCATCAGCAGGCTCAGAATCAGGTCTAAGCAGACGTGGCTGTCTGAGATAAGGGAATTGGAAAATATCTTCTGTTCTACCCCTGGCCTGAATAGTATTTGTTATTCCATTAAAGAAGAGCTATCTCCCTGTGGGTCAGCACTGCATCTTTCTGGGTCCCCTCTTGAAATTCAACCCACTCATGTGAATACATTTGTTCCACAAACATTTACCAAGTACCTACTATGTTCTAGGTACTATGAAGAATACAGAGATACATGAACTCATGAGCTGTAGGGGTGCAGAAATACTAAGAAGTAAAAAAAACTCAGAGACAAAAAAATCTGGGTGCAAGCCAGATCACCACTCCATACCAGCTCTAAGATTAAGGATAACTAAGTAAGTTTCAGTTTCTTCATTTGTAAAATGGGAATCATAACACCCATATTTCAGGGTTAGGTCATGATTAAATATATGGAAAGGACTCGTGAGAGTGCCTGGCACATACTAAGTGCTCAATAATTATAACTGTTTCTATTATTATTATTATTATTATTATTATTATTATTATTATTATTCACAGACACCAATTCCCTCAAGGAACTTAAAGTGAGAAAGGGAAGATGAGGTTTCTAAATACATAACTATAATACAAAATAGAAAGAATAATTCAGAGAAAGAAAATATGGATCTCAGAAATAAGGATCAGGGAAATTTTGAAAAAAGAGGTCATATTTAAGCTGGATCTTGAGGTCTAAGCAAATATTTCTAGAAAATGAGCAAACGCCTTAATACCCAATTAGGATTTAATTCATTCATTCATAATAAATCTTATTTGAGTTCAACAGAGCTACTTGAAGAGAATGGATATGTTTTGTTCAAAGATGGAATTGGTGAGTTTTCTGATTTCTGTGCTTCAAGGGAGGATGGACCTGGAAGGGATGCTTCACTCTAAAATGAAGTATGTTCAAAGGAACCCCAGGGGAGAGGGAACACAGGGGCAGGAGGAATGTAGAAAACCTCCCTTAATTCCCCAGTAGGTTATTTAAGGAAGAACGGTTCCATAAGAAGAATGAAATGCCTCAGTAGACACTGTAATTCATGGAACAACATGAGTGTGTGGCTGAGGTCTATAGATCAGAATAAGGGGAATAGGAGGTTGTGCACTAAGGATTTTTATTTCTAGCATTCCATTTTCTCTTTGCTTTTGGCTTATTAGATATATCTCTTCAACATTTTTTAAAAAGTTAAAAAATCACTCCAGTGATTGCTGGAGTGTTTACAAAATGAATCTTTAACATTAATATACCAATTCACATACAGTTTAAAGGACCTTAAAACAGTATACTGCCATTTCTCTCCTTCTGTCCTCTGTGTTGTTGTCGTATTGTTTTAGTTTCCTAGGCTGCTTAAAGCAGATACCATGGAATGGTTCAACTTAAACAATGGGAATTTATTAACTTAGAGTTTTGAGGCTGAGAAAATGTCCAAATCAAGGCATCATCAGGCAATGCTTTCTTCCTGAAGACCAGCTGTGTGAGATCCTTGGCTCCTCTGCCACATGACAAGGCACATGATGGTGTCTGCTGGTCTCTCCCTTCTCTTCTGGGTTTCATTGCTTTCAGCTTCTTGTTTCTGTGGCTTTCTATCTCTTTGTGTTCATTCCATTTATAAAGGACTCCAGTAACAGGATTAAGTCCCATCCCGAATGAGATGGGTCAAACCTTAACTGAAGTAGCCTCATTTAAAGATCCTATCTGCAATGTGTTTACACCCACAAGAATGGATTTGCTTTAAGAACATGATTTTCTGGGGTACATACAGTTCCACACCACCACATATCTATTACTTATGCTTATTTTATAAACCCTATAACACATTATTTTTACCTTTTCTATAAAATCAATTATCTTTTAAAAAGATATAAAATGAGGGGAAAATATCTTTTATGTTTACCAACATAATTACTGTTTCTGCATTCTTCATTCTTTCTCTCCTATCTGGTATTATTTTCCTTCTTCCTTGAAGAACTTTAACACTTTTTAAAATACAGTTCTGCTGGCAATGAAATATCTCAGTTTTTGTTCATCTGAATAGGTTTTTATTTTTCCTTTACTATTTAGGATAATGTTTAGATATAGAATTCTAGGTTGACATGTTTTTTGTTTTGCTTTTTTTAATTTCAGTATTTGATAGATGCCATTCCATTGTTCAGGGCTTCCATATTTCTGTTGAGAAGTCTGTAATAACTTTTTTCTTTTGTACGTAATGTCTTCTTTCTCTAGCTTCTTTTAAGATTTCTCTTTTTCATTGGTGTTTAGCTATTTGTTATGATTTACCTTGACGTATGCTGTCATATGTGTATATATGTTTATCCTGCTTTTGTTTATTGAACTTCTGAGCATTATGAATCTACAGTTTTTGTCAAATTTGGGTGAAGAAATCAGCCATTATTTCATCAAATATCGCCCCCCCCCCGATTCTTGTAGGAATCCAATTATGCAAATATTAGACTACTTGATGTTGTCCCATGGGTTACTGAGGCTCTGTTAAATTTTTTATGTCATTTTCTCTCTTTGCTTCATTTTGGATAAATTCTTATGCTATGTCCTCAAGGTCACTGATCTTTTCTTCTGCAGTATCCTATCCAGTAAAGTTTTCATTTCTGATATTGTAATTTTTCTCTAGAAGTTCCATTTGGTCTTTGTTGTATCTTCCATTTCTCTCCTCATTAAGTTAATGTGTTCCTTTAAATAGTTTAACATAGTTATAATAACTGTTTTAACACTCTTGACTACTAGTTCTATTGTCCCTGTAATTTCTGATCTTTTTTTATTATTTTTCTTATCATTATTGACTTTTTGGCACTTCTATGAACTTTTTATTGGATGCCAGACATTGTTAATTTTCACATTGCTGAGTGCCATATTTTGTTGTGTTCCTTTAATGAGTATAGGTCTTCGTTTTGGTAGTTATATTACTTGAAGATCAACTGTGTACATCAAGGCCTGTTTTTTAAGATTTCCTTATTTGGTTCTTGAGTTGAGTTCACTACAGGGATTCAATTCTATTACTGAAGGGTGACCCCTCTAGGGTTTGCACTGAGTGCCATAGGTAACCATGAGGGATCTCCATCATTGTCTCTATTTTTGTATATGTTTGTCATTTTTCACATAAAAAGTTCTTACCTTTGATCTATCAGTTGTCTTCTAATTATATTAAGCCCTGTTCAAGACTAACACTTTATCTCCACTCCAAATTCTGCCTTTGCATGTGCAGGGAACTCCACTAGTACAACTCCCCTTGCCCTTGTGACCTGTAGCTCCAACTTCCTCTAGGGAAGTAGAGGGACTTATATGATAGGTGAATTTAGGATAGGGAAATGGATACAAATAGTCCAATCTCTTCCCCTCCTTCCTTTTGGGAGTCATTCTAGCCACAGAAACACACAACAGTTCTACCCTACATACTTCAAGTTTTTTTATAGGGGCAGCCCCTGTATGAGGAAGCTTGTTCAGGTGCCACCTGTGGTCAGGAGAGTGAGTCCAAGTCTAAGGTGGATTTTAGAAATTCCATTGTTGCTGCATATCTAAGCCTTGTTCTCTAACACAGATTTTATAAATTTGATATTTTTTGTCCATCTACTTGAGTTCTTTATCTTTCTCACAGGATTCAGAACTCTGCAAGAAAGAGGGATGTTATGCATTGGTCCCTTACAGCCCTAGCAATTCTTACCCCATGCCTAGAGAGGTTTTCCACTCCTCCCACTGGTATACTCATCTTTGTTGGCCATCCTTCCTGAGAAGTCTTTTCTGAAGCATTCCATCAAATGAGTTACTACTTCTTCTTCTATGCTCCCTCTATCAGCATTCGCTATAGCTACATTATATCATTTATAGAATTGTGTCATTATCTGCTTACACATCTGTGTTTTCAGCAAAATGGTGCCTTCTAGAGGACAGAATGTGCCTTATATATGCAACATTAGCCTAATCCCTGATTCTCAGTTAGGTGTGCTATAAATGTTCTATAACAGAATGAGTGAATGAATGAATGAAGTACTTAGTCTTTTTGATGAGCAGTTATCAATTCTGAATAGCATTTTATTTCTAAGAACTTAGTCCTTTTTCCTGGTAAAATCTAAAAGCTCTGATGCCTGAGACAACAACCATGAATTTCTACTAAATTTTTTAACTTAAATTGACTTTATTCATGTATACTCTACAGACTTTAGAGTGATATATTAATTTACTGAGTTCTTCAACTATTACATTGTGGGACCAGGAGTCAGGGGCCCTGGGTTTCATTTTTGGCTCTATCGCTGATACATCTTTGTTTTTGAACAAATCACTTAAATAATTGGTGCCTCAATTCTGTATCTCTAAAATGGAGCCAATAATATTTTTTGGTTAAGTGTTCTTATATCCCTGATCAACTAATACTTTCCATATAAAATCTGTATTTTCAGTATTACACATTTAATTATAATTTCAGACCACAGATGAACCTTGGAAACTTTTATTGAAAAGCCACTGACTTTCTCACCAAGAGATAATTTTTAACTTTTTATTGGTGTAAAATAATTCTTTAATATTGAAAGAATCAGAGCCCATAAGATTATTCCTGTTCAATAGAGAGGTGATCGTCTCCATACTTTGACTAAATTAAGGAATAAATACAAAATTGGGGATTATTAAATGGTGACAGAGGAAAACATTCACATTAAAATGAAATAATTTTATCAATTGAATGGTTATTTCAATAAAGAGAATATGATTCAATATCAGAATGAATTATATAGCTTCTCCATTTCTAGTAACTAGAAAATCTCCTATTGGCACACTTCCTCTTTCTACAGTTTATGCAAAGAAAGAAAGAAGATGAAGGGAAACAGACACTAATAAAATGGCCAAGACATCTGTGACCCACACTGCTAGTTACCCTCCCAACCTCCGTTCTTCCCTGAATACAAAACTAAAATTTTATTCTAAGCAGCAGAATTACCAATTTAAAAGGAAAAAAGCCCCAGCCTCCCTTGCAGCTAGGTGTGCTCCTGAGATTACATTCTGGCCAATAAGATGACAGCAAAAGTTGTTGGATGTGCTTTCCAGGGAGAATCCTTAAAAGAATGATAGACAGCTATAACATTCCTTTTGCCCTTTGCCATTTACTCTCTGTCTAGCTGGAATGTAGGCATGATAGTTGAATTTTCAGCAATCAGTTCATGACTTTGAGGATGTAAGTCAAGGCTAAGGATGACAGAATAGAAAATTAAAAGGAGACTGGGCCCAAATTAAATTCATGGAGTCACTATAACAGTCCCTGGGCTTTCCCTGGGACTACTTACCTCAAAATTTACTTCCTGTAAGAGAAAAAAAACCCTTCATCTCTTTATCCATTGTGATCAGGTTGCTGATGCTAGCTGCCAAGTGCAATTTCACAACTCATCCTAACACAAGAGAAAGGGAGTCCCAGACCCACATTGCTTTAGAAGTCTTTGGGGCAGAAAAAATGCTTTGTGAACTATTTTACTGCCTGACTCACCAATATTTTTAAAAATCTCAGATTGAGAAATGATTGTCTGCCCTTGTAAACTTTGTATGGGATTATGGCATCAAAGGAACTTTCCTGGCCTTTGTAAGTCATACAAATCAAACAGCTCTCCACCCAAGAAGAAAAAAGCAGAGATTCCACTAAGCTCCATGCACCTGTGACTCCAAGTATATGTGACAACATGATGGAGATGTGGTTGGTTCCATTGTTTTTATCGTTAAAAATATCTGTTCATGGGAGTGGATGTGGCTCAAGCAGTTGGGCGCCCACCTCCCACATGGGAGGTCCTGGGTTTGGCTCCCAGTGCCTCCTAAAGAAGACAAACAAACTAGCAGAAACAAGCAAAAACCATGAGCAGACAACAAGGAAAAACAATGAGCAGACAATGAGAAAAGAACAAGCAGACAAGGAACAAAAACAATGAGCAAAAATAATAAGCAAGATAACGAGCAAACAAGCAGGCAGTGAGAAAAAACTAATGAGCAGGGAGTGGATGTGGCTCAAGCAGTTGGGTGCCCACCTCCCACATGGGAGGTCCTGAGTTCAGTTCCCGGTACCTCCTAAATAAGAAACAATCAGACAGTGAGCAGACAACAAGCAAAAACAATGAGTAGATGAGCAAAAACAATGAGCAAACAGATGAGGGAGCCATCTCAGGAGGGGGGATATATATATATATATATGTCTGTTCATAAGTCTGTTTTTCTCAGTAGACTGTGAGTTTTTTGAGGGCTGAGATGGTCATATTAATCATTATGTCTCCAAGTAATAGGCACTCCATATATGGAGAAGGAAGGAGGGAGGGAGGGATTTCTAGGGTCTGGAGTTCTCGGGGGGGAGGTTCTTTGGGTGTCTAAACTTTGATGGGTGGACTGATTGGCATGAGAGCCTTTAACAGGCATCAACCATGTCCAGAAGCTGAGACTAGCCAATTCATTTTTCCCTGTTAAAAAAGGAGATGGGTAGAATGGGGATATAAAAGGAGAGTGAGTTCCTTCACTACACATTCAAGGAAGAGATATTCCACCAGGAAAAGATGGTACTGATAGAACTTTTGTTTAATCATTTTAACATTCCTGTGATGACAGGAATCACTACCTCTGCTTTAGGTGGAGGATGACAATCCACACTGAGATCCACAGGAAAATAACTTAGAAATTTTATGAGAAGGGACTTGCAGGGTGAGTAGGCAGTCATGAAGTAGAGTAAAAATCATTTCTATCAGAAGGAAAAACATGAGAGTATGGAAAATCATGGAGAATTTGGGGGAGCTTTATTACTTCAGTGAGAGATGTTACAATCATGCCATACCTTGTGCCCAAGCACAAAATTATGCTCAAATTACTCATTAGCAAGAACAATTCTCACAATACATACAAACATTTGCAAAATGATATATAAATATATATGCATATATGTGTATTTGCTTACAAAAATGTTATTTTTATATATATATGTATTGTGAGAATTTTGATTTTTACCCATAATAAAAAAAAAAAAAGAGTAAGGAGGAAGGCTGAACCCTCACAGACTTCACCCGCTATCTTGTGGCAACATATGGCAACAGACTTTGGGTAAGAAAGTACCTCTTATAGTACCTTGAGTTGGACTCTTTAGGGCCTGGTGACTGTAAGCTTTTACCCCAAATAAATACCCTTTATAAAAGCAAAAAAAAAAGAACAATTCTAACACCAGTCCCTAAAGTGGTTTTGGTCTTGAAACCCTTTACTCAAAGGAAACCCAAAAACAAAGTCCAATGTGTAAAACAATAAAAGTGGAACTTCCCTGATTGGAGAGAAATAACTGCCTGCTTCCTACCCCTCCATCTACCCCTTCTCCAATTTTCCCTTGGCAGAGAGAGCACAATATGAAAATCACAGGACTGCTTGCTCTGCCTATAAATGAATGCAAAGGCTATGGAAATATTCATAATTTTACTCACTTCCCAGCAGCAGAAGAGCAGGTTAGTCCCAAACAGGAAGCTAAGACTTCAACCAGAAGGCCCCAAAGACTACCATTCCCTGTCACCTCTTTTACCTTCCTAAAGTTTCTCAAAATGAAGCAAGAAATTAAATTATCTTTTTAACACTTGGTTGAACGTATTATCTTCATTTGACAGTATAACTTAGATTAAAAGAAAAGAGACGTGTTTAAACATTTTATCCAAAAATTTTGATCATTATTATCACCTCTCCTCACATGTGCCCTGTGGTAATTTACCCAAACCACCTTGAGCTGTCAGAGAGACAGGGAGAGAATCCAATTACCTAAGTTGATCCACTCTCCTTGATCAAACAACGTTTTTGGTGTTTCACATTCTTCCATTTTCTCAAGAATAAATGTGATTTAGTGCTGGCCTATCTAGACACCAGATGTTTTATATGAAAATAGTTTCCAGAAAATAAATGGAATGAAAACTAATCAGGTTTTTATAAATTCAAATAAGGTAGCTTGTTTCTTTGAGAAAAATCTTTGGTGACTGAGCAAGCAAAGAAGAATTTTCATCATATGTAACTTGGGCATCACATAAGCCCTGAGTAATCTTCCCACACCACTTTGGGCACTCCATAAATATTAAATGGCAACAATAAAACCACCATGGCCATGACCTGCAACACCTCTGGATTCTCTTGGCTTCTTGTGAACACTAACCATCTCACATGTCTAATGGCAAGATGTTTGTAGGGAGAAAGCTTGTAAACTAATAGCCTAATTCTGTACCTAGTAGCAGAAAAGTGTGCTCTTGTCATGTCAGTTTAAAAGTTCAATAATTTATTTTCAGATGCTGATAATAAATATAGTCACCTCTCCTATGCTCAGTTACTTGGTGGGAATAGTATAGGCTCAGGATGTTGTTTTTAAAGTGAAGGTAACTAGAAGCACAGAATATTATGGGGACTTCAGGTTTACTTATTATAACAGAAAGGGGCCTTTGTGTCCACTTAAAATGAATCCCTCATTTTATAGTTGAGGAAATTGGATCCAGAGAGGCGAACCAACATTCAAGAAGAGATTTGAGGTGGGGACAGAACTAGGACCAGAACCATGGCTCTTTCTCTGAAAATTTAGAGTGGGAAAACAATTCCATAAAAACCTAGCTTTATATCCAATGGAGTTGTAGTGTAAAAAGCATTATTAGTAGTTCTTTGATAATTGCTGATCTATGGATAGGACACAGTGAAGTTCACTTTGGAATTGTCAACCTCCTTTCACTGCCTCTTAGTCTCAGATACAATTGTACCCGTTTCTGGTCTTGATTTGTGAGTAAGACTATGTGACTTCACTTACCTTTCAAGAGTCTCCCCTGGGGAATGTAGACATTCCAGGTGTCCTCAAGACAATCCACTGGGGTTGAGAGAAAGAATTAGAACTTCTTCATTACCTTCATTATCCTAAAAGTAAGAAACACCTTGCTTTAGCTGCATTGAATGTATGGATTGCTGTATGGGTGTCAGATATCACTGCAGGGAAAATGAGAGTCCCCAGAGAGGCACTCTCAAGGACTGCCATGAATCACAGTTCATATCCTGCACCTGGTTAAATGAATTTATAGTTTATGTTATCTAGTTTGACATAAACTACCCCTCACAAAATGGACAAATGGCTTTAAAAGATTCTTTCAAAGACACTGCAGACTGAAGACAGCATAAATAATACAAACATAAGTAAGAAGAAAATGGCTGAGCTGAATACTTTTAATCCTAATATAGGCTCATCATGTGACACAATAGGAGGTAAAAGCAATGATGACCTAATTTTTTCATGGAACCCGGGTCCCTCCATATGGGAGACGGATGCCCAACCAGTTGAGCCACATCCGCCCCCTGATGACCTAATTTTATCTGACATATTGAATCACATTTCTCTCATGCTTTTTTTTTAATCTAAGGGAAAAAAAAACCCACATGATTTTATCCCATTGATAGAAAAAAGCTTATTTTTAAAATACTGTTTATTTTGTCTTTATCTCATCCTTTATACATTCATATTGTGTTTGCACATTTTATACATGTATAAAATACGAACACAGGATTTTATAATATACCAAATATGTTTTACAATGTTCAGAATGAGTACATTTGTAAATAAGCTAATACATACTGTAAATTCTTGTTCAAACTACTTTTCCCTGATGATCAAAAAATTCTCCCAATCATTGACCACAGCATTCAGAGCAGTGAGAGGATAGGTGAGGTCCTTCCCACAAGCAGTTACCCGCTGCTTTCTTCTAGTGCTTTCTGAAACTCAGCAGCAGATCTGTATCTTGGGGCATTGTTTTGTTTTGCTTTGTTTTAAAACCTTGAAATTTAACATACACACAAATTTGGCACAAATTATTTGTATACAGAGGCATGACTTTTCTTAAAGTGAACACATCCATGTACTCAATACCCAGATCAAGAAATAGAACAATCCTAGACCCCAGGAACTTCTCCAGTCACTAGCCCAGCAGAGGCTAATCACTATCCTGTTTCTAACACCACAGTTTAGTTACACCTGCTTTTGAGCTTGATATAAATGGAATCACATAATATGTACCATTTATGACTGGCTTCTTTTGATCAACATGGTTTATGAGATTCACCCATGCTACTGAGTGTAGTTGTAATTTATTCATTCTCATTTCTATATAATAATCCATTGTGTGGAATAAAATTGTGTATAATTATTCATTCAAATGTTGATGGGTGGCTAGGACTATGATGAATATTACTGCTCCGAACATTCATATGTGTAGTATTTGGTGAATAAATGTATGCATTTCTGTTTTAGGTATTCCTAGGAGTGTTAAACCTGGGTTACAGGATATGTATGTGTTCAGCTATGGGTGATACCACCAAATAGTTTTCCAGAATGGTTGTACCAATACATTCTCCACATGCAGTGTATGAAAACTCACTGCTCCACATTTTTGCCTATACTTGGTATTGCCAGTCTGGTTTCAGCAACTCTGATGAGTATGGAGTGTAGCAATATGTGGTTTTAATTCTCAATTCCCTGATTCTTAATGATTACCTTCATTATCCATTTGAATTTATTCTTTATTACCTGTTCAAGTCTCTCATTCATTTTTAAATCATGCTGTCTTCATCTTATTGATTTGTAGGAGTTTTTTTTTTGTTTTTTTTTTTTTTTAATTATGGGTAAAAATCAAAATTCTCACAATACATACAAACATTTGCAAAATGATATATAAATATATATGCATATATGTGTATTTGCTTACAAAAATGTTATTTATATATATATATATACACATATTTTAAGAGGTGCTTAGATTACCCAAAATATTACATGGAACCCACTGGGATTCCCATGTTGCCCACCTCCCACACCTCCCACCACATCACACACAAACATCTCCCACAAGTGTGGCCCACCACCTCAATGAACTTACACATCCTGGAGCCTTGCCACCAACCATAGACCACAGTTCACACTGTAGACCACACTCTCTCCCACTCAGTTCTGAGTGGTGTGTGCTGATTTAAAATGGCCTACATCCGTTGCCACAACAGTACTCAGGACAACCTCCAACTCCCAAAGAAGCCCCTGTATTTCAACTGCTCAACCCCTCCCTACCCCAAAAGTGTCAAGTGGCCACTGGCTCCACCTCATTGTTATAATTTCTTGCATTGCTAGAATCACCATATGTGAACAAGAGAATACCATCAAGTCCACTCTAGTCCATAGTTCTTCCCCCAATCCTGAGGGGAATGGGATGGTGATGTCCACTCCAACTCCAAGTGAGAGAGGGCTTATATCCCATGGATATGGTGGGTGGGATGATCCTGCCTGCAGATGCAGGCCCTCTCCATTCCCTGGGATGGCCATTGCCCATCGTTGTCTCCTCACCGGGTGACTTGGATGAGTCCATTGAGCTGTAGGGTAGGAGTTGCAGCTCCACCTAGATTTCATGCACACCTGGCACATAGGTAGGCGGGAGGCTCCAGTCTCTGGAGTTCTGTAGGAGTTCTTTATACATTCTGGATGCAATTCCTTTGTATTGAAAATATGTATATATTGATATGTGTTGCAAAATATTGTCCTTCCACTCTGTGGCTTGGCTTGCCTCTCTCTATATATATGCATATATATATATATATATATGTGTGTGTATATATATATATATTTAGAGAAGTTGGGAGCTTACAAAACAATCATGCATAATGTGCAGAATTCCCATACATCACCCCTCCACCAATACCTTACATTGTTGTGGAAAATTTGTTACAGACTATGAAAGAACATGATCAGACTACTAACACTAACTATGGTACACACACTTGGTATATTTTTTCCATACATACCTTATTATTAACACTATGTATTAGTATTGTATATTTGTTATAGTTTATGAGAGAACACCCTCATATTTGTACTGTTAACCACAGCCCATCTTCCGCCACATGGTTCACTGTGTTATACAGTCCCATACCTTGTACATTCTATCCAAAGTGTACACTCATTGGCTTTCACTTTTATCACGGAGTTGTGCAATGATTGGCCCAGTAAACCTTTGAACATTTTCTTGAGCCCAAAAGAAAAAATCCCATACCCTCCTCCATTATTGACCCTTAGCATTGATATAGTGCCTTCTTTAACATTGATGCAAGAATATTACAATATTGCTGTTCATTTTAGTCCAGAAGTTACATTTATTGGATTTTTCCCATGCATCACTATACTCTTACCACCTTGTATTAGTGATATACAATTGTTCTAGTTCATAGAAGAACATGCTTGTATTTGTATTATTAACCTCAATCCTCATCCACCTCCAGGTTCACTGTTATTCAGTTCCTAGGTGATTCTCTAACTTTCTTTAAGATAATATTTACATCCCTAGACTACCCCTATCAGCCACAATTCCATTTATAAACCAGCTGTGTTAGTTATACTCATTATAATGTGTTACCATTAACTTTATTTCCACACTTTTACAGTCAAGCTAACTGAAAATTCTACATACATTAAGCATCAGTACCCCTTCTCAATCCTCATCCTATCTCCGTAAGCTATAGTCCAGGTTTTAACTCCATGTGTTTATTCCTTTTTTTTTTTTTAAAGATTTTTTTATTTATTCATTTATCCCCCCCTTGCTGCTTGTGCTCGCTGGGTCAGCTAACCACGCCGTGCGGGCGGGCTTGCCTTCACCAGGAGGCCCCGGGAACCGAACCCGGGGCCTCCCATATGGTAAACGGGATCCCCACCGATTGAGCCACAGCCGCTTCCCTATGTGTTTATTCTTTGAATTTAGTTTATATTAGTAAGACCATGCAATATTCATCCTTTTGTGTCTGGCTTATTTCACCTGGCATAATGTCCAAGGTTCATCCAAGTTTTCATTTACTTCCCCAGTTGATTTCTTCTTACAGTTGAATAATATTCCACCATATGTATATATCACTTTTTGTTTATCCATTCATAGGTTGATAGACACTTGGTTGTTTCCGTCTTTTGGCAATTGCGAATAATGTCGCTATGAACATCCATGTGCAAATGTCTGTTCGCATCACTGTTTTCAGTTTTTCTGGATATATTCCTAACAGAGGGATTGCCAGATCATACACCAGTTCAATTCTGGCTTGCCTTTTCACTCTCTTAATGGTGTGTTTTGATGAAAAGAAGTTCTTAATTTTAATATTGTCTAATTTATCAATTATCTTCCTTAATATTTAGAACATTTATATCCTGCTTAAGAAATCTTTGCCTATTCCAAGGTCATGAAGATGTTCTCCTTTGTTTTATTTTTAAAATTTTATTATTTTTGCCTTTAAATTTAGATTTTAAATTCATCTGGAATTGATTATTTTCTAGTGCTGTGTGAGGCAGTGGTCACAGTCCATATTTTTATGTGGATATCCCAATTAACCAGGACCATTTATTTTAAAATACTAACCTTCTCCCACTGCCCTACCATGCCAGCTTTTCCTAAAACTGTGACTGTTTATGTTTGGGTCTTTTTCAAATTTTCTACTCTCTTTCATTGATCTGTTATCTATCGTTACATCAATATCACATTTTCTTAACCACTGTAACTTTAAAATAGGTCTTCTATGTGGTAGTGTAAATCCCCCATATTTCTTCTCCTTCTTCAAGATTATTTTGGTCCTCCACATTTACACTCAAATTTTAAAATCAGGTTGTCAATTTTCCATAAAAAATGCTGGGACTTTAATTGCAATCACATTGAATGTATGTCTCAATGTGGGTAGAATTGACATCTATGGTTATGGTATTGCTCCATTTATTTAGATATTTAATTTCCTCTAGTAAATAAGTGTGGTTTTCTGTGTGGAATATAAATTTTAATTTTCAATATTTTATAAATATTGATTGCTTTCTGTTGTTATTGTAAATGGTATCATTTTTAAAATGTCATTTTCTACTCATTTGTTGCTGGTATATAGAAACGGAAATTGATGTTATCTATATATCAAGCCAAATTCAATTATTAGTTCTAATAATTTTTCTTATATACTACAATCTTACTAAACATTCATTTATAAATTATAATAGCTGACTCTAGATTCATTTAAATGTTTGACAAAATCATGTTACCTTAAAAATAATTTAGATATGTTACTTCTTCCTTTCCACTATGCATACCTTGTATTTACTTTTCTTGCCATTCATGTACCAACTATAACCTTCAAGTCAATGTTGAATGGAAGTACTGATGGCTTCCAGGTCTCATTCTCAATCTCAGAGGAAATTTCACCATTAAGTATGATGTCTGCTATGTGAATAATTGTTATCATATTAAGGAAGCTCCCTTTTGTTCCTATTTTGATAAGAGTTTTATGATAAATCTGTTGAATTTTATCATGCTTTTCCTGCATCTCTGTTTATGGTGAATTACATTTATTGATTTTTTGGTTAATGTAAAAACCTTTGCATTCCTAGATAAAGTTGTGATATGTATCTTTTTGTCATGCACTTAATTTAGTTAGCTAGTGCTTTGGTTAAGATTTCTATATCTAGGGAGCAGATGTGGCTCAAGCAGTTGGGTGCCAACCTCCCACATGGGAGGTCCCGGGTTTGGTTTCTGATGCCTCCTAAAGAAGATTAGCAGACAATGAGTGGGCACAATGAGCAGACACAATAAGCAAAAAATGAGCAGACACAGAGAGCAGACAACAAGCAGACAGATGAAGGAGCCATCTGGGGGGGGGACGGTGAATAAAAAAGATTTCTATATCTAAGTTGATGAAACAGAGTTTGCATAAGATTCATGTTATTTCTTTCTTTCTCATTTTTAAGAATCTACCTGTAAAATCATCATGGGTTTTTTTGTGGTAAGGGTTTTAATAAAAGAATCAAAATTTTTAAATCAATGTAGGACACTTCAAATATTTGTTTCTTCGTCTATCCATTTTGGTAAATTGTCTTTTTTAAAGGAATTTGTCCTTGTTTTTATAAATTTTGTATGTATTGGCATGAAGTTGTTTCTAGTGTTTTCTTATTTTCTTCTTAACGTCACTTGTAGTGATATGCGCCCTGTAGTAATTTCCACCACTTTTTTCCTGATGTTGGTTAATTTGTATTTTCTCTGTTTTTTTCTTCAGGTGGTCTTTTCAGGAGCTTATCAATTATATTAATGTTCTCAAGGAACCAACTTTTGGTTTTGTTAATTTACTCTACTATACATTTGTTTTCTATTCCATTGATTTCTATTCTCATTCTTAATGTTTCTTTCCTCCTACTCTGTGTTTGACTTGATGTTCCTATTTTCTACCTTCTTGAAAAGAAAGCTTAAATCACTGATTTTAAGTCTTTTTTATTTTCTAATGTATGAATTAAAGCCTATAAATCTCCCTCTCAGCACTGCTTTAGCTGCATGGCACAAATTTTGATATACCATATTATTTTTTTTCTAAAAAAATAGTTTCTAATTTCTATTATAATTTCTTCTTCACCCAAAGGTTATTTAGAAGTATATCATTTAACTTCCAAGCAGTTTCTAGTTATCTGTTTGTTATTCATTTTTAGCTGTAGACAGAGAACAAACTCCAAATAATTTCAATCTTTGACAAGGCTTGCTGTATGGCCCAACATATGGTCAATTATGGAAAATGTGTCATGTGCACTTGAAAGGAATATGAATTCTGATGTTGTTGGGTGCAATGTTCTGTATATATCAGGTAGGTCTCAATGTCCAGATATTCTCTACTCTTAATATTGACAGGTTTCTATTTATACTTTTAATTTTATCAATGGTTGCTCTATTTTTTTAAACTATATTATTGGGCACATGCAGAATGAGGATTGCAATATCTTCCTGTTGTTCTAACCCATTTATCATCATGAAATGTCCCTCTTTATCTCTAGTAATGCTTCTTGCCTTAGTCTATATAGTCTGATATTAGTATAACTACACCAACTTTCTTTTGGCTAGTGTTCAATTGTGTTTCCATTCTTTAACTTTCAAGCACTCTGTGTCCTTATATTTAAGATGTGCCTCTAGGAAGCAGCATATATTTAGGTATATTTTCTCAGTCTGACCATCTTAATCTTTAACTCATAGTATTTAGTCTACTCACATTTAATGTAAAATTACTTATATAGTTGGGTTTGTCCATAACATTTTACTATTTGTTTTCTATTTGATCAACGTAATTTGTATTTTATTCCTCTTTTCTTTTGTTTGAATTCTAATTACATATATGTTAGATATTTTTACTGTGCACACATCTTTCCACTCTTTTCTCTATTTCTTTTCCTATGTCTAAATATTCTTTATTTTTATATATTTCTATTTACCTGTCTTCTAGTTCATTAATTCTATTTTCCTGCATCTAACTTATGTTAAATCCATCCCTTGGGATCTTAATTTCACACACTATACATGTTATTTCTGAAATTTCCATTTGCTTTTTTCTAGATTCCACTTCTCTGGTGAAATTTTCCATTTTTTAATTGATATTTCTTTATTCTCTTTCTTGAGTGTAATAATTTGAGTTATTTCTAGACCCATGTCTTTTAACGACAATATCTGGATCATCTGTTTTTTCTCTTGGATTTTGGTTATATGATCACGTTTCTTGGCATACTTAGTAATTCTTGTTTGAACACCAGACATGACTTCAGATTATGTTATCTTGCACCAGAGAAACTTCATCTTTCCCTCTACTAAGCATAATATCCTGGGGATAGGGGGATTAGGGTATGATGGTTCCCTTATCCCATCATGGACTATGCTGAGCGGAAGGCTGTGTTGTAGTTTTGCTAAAGTTAATCTACTTCTAATTTAACACTATTCCTAGAGTAAGGAACTTCACAGATATTAACTGAGAGCCTGATGAGTGTTTCTCCAGAACCAAGAGGTCTGGGAAATTCCCCTCTGTTTTTCAATTTAGATATTTTAGCTTCACAGATAACTTCAGAATTTGGCAAATATCTCCAGGAGGAAAGCAACCCTCTATTTGGGCCAAGCCAAAAATTCCAATACCTAGTCCATGCCTCTGTCCAGAACTGGAAAAGTCCTTCAGGAAAAAAAAGAGAATGAAAGTCGTTACCTCATCTCTAGGAGGTACTCTTCTCTCCAGAATTGTAGTCCTTGTGGTCCTCATTGCTTCTATGTCTCTTTAATGTCTTTAAACATGTGAATTTTTTTATTTTATACATGTTTTCTAGTTGCTCTCAGCAGGAATATAGGTTTGACACAAACTATTCCATTCTATTCAGTAGTGGAAGTTCTCAGTCTCTGTTTGGGGAATTAAGGAAGGACCAGTCTTAATTACTTGCTACCTGGAAAGGCTTTTTAATCCCTAAATAATTCCATCTAAAGTATTTTTCTTTTCTTAATTTGTTTTATTGAGAAAGGATTACTTTAGAGCTGATATTCATTTAGAAAATCATGCTTGTTTAAAGGCTGAGGGCAACAGGAAGAACAAAATTGTATGATCTTTCCATATTTTTAAATCTAGCCAGCTACAGAGTAATTATAAAGAGCAACCACTTAAATGAACATAAAGCAAACTGGGAAGAAATCTGCAGAACATGGTGACTTCTGAAATGTTCTCTTCTGATAGTCAAATAGAAACCTGTCATATTAACTAAACGTTGCATGGAGTGATTGAGAACACAAAAGGCTTCTTAAATCTATTACACATATCATTTGCCAAAATTCTCTACAACAGGAAAAAGTTATTCATAAAAAAAACTCATTTTCATTATATATTAATTCTGATCCGAATTTCATCAGGATATGAAAATTGCATAAAGCTAAATACTTCTTACTAGGAATATATCTTTCTTAGGAGGTTATTTTGAAATTATTGTTTATCATATTTTCAATATGAGAATAATTCTTTCCTTCAAGTGTTTAAAGATGTCCAATGAATCTTTGACTATAATCAACAATAAAATATTAATATGTTAATATAATATCAAAAGATTATTAAATATATACTGTGTGTCAAGCATAGTGGTTACTGTTTTATATACACCATCTCATTGAGTCATCACATTGGCTCTATGAGGTAGGCATTCTTGACTCCATTTTACAGGTGAAAAGGCTGAGCTTAGGCTCACATCCAGGTCTGTTTAATTCCAAAGCTAATAATCTTAACCCAACAGTAAGCTGTCTCTGAAAATAAATGAAAGCTGATGCATTGATTTCCAATTAAATAGATACCTACTTCTTGCTTCTTTCCAGATTTCATCAGATGGACAGACAGGTAAACAGAGAAAAGTGTAGGTCAAATCTATCAATTCTATCACTTGTCAAAAACGCAAATGAATGTTGACTGCAGAGAAAAGGCTGCAGCTGAAATGAATCTCTGGCATTATCTGAAGATCACAATTTTCAGTGTCATCTCTTTCCAACAGGAACTTACAAAGCTGACCTCATGATTTCATTCCATCCCTGCTCCTTCCCCTGAGATAGCCTTTCTGTCCCTACTTTCTTGCTTCTGCTTTAGAGCCTACCAGCCTAATCTGATCCTTTATTATCCAACAACCAAGATTCTAATTAAAGGAACTGTGCTAATTCAATCAGTTGTCAAGTCTAGGTTTATTGATTACTCCTTAGATAAAATCATAACTTATCATAGAATGACCTTGACGCATCCTCACTTCCTTTTTCCTTTCACCTTGGCTTTTAATTATTACCATCATTGTTGCTGTTGCTGCTGCCGCAGTTATTATTATTGTCCATGTGCCTTAATTAATGCTTTCAATTTAAACCATTTCACCGGACATACCTACCTTACTGATATTTCCCACCATATACCTCTTTCTTATTCATCTTAATATAGTTATCAAAGACTCCAATCTCATCATAAATTACTCTACATCCCCTAGGATACTTAAAAAGTTTTTGGTCTCTATAAAAGCACCTGCTATAAATTTACTTATTGTTTTCTATTCTGCACTTTTTATATCATTTGTGAATCAAAATAACGAGAGTAAAGGTATTATCTTAAGTAAGAATCCCCATGCCCATGTTATCTGCACGATATTCAATTTTAATTTCCTGGTCTTATTATCCATTCATTATTCAAAGTAACTCTTTTCCCTTTCCTCAGATTGAATTGACTTATAGCTAAAAGTATTTTTAATGGTTTAGAAACTTCCTTATAGAAATTACGTAAATTATAGTCTAGTTGTTGGAAGGAACCCTTCTAAAGACTGGCAGATAATACTGTAGCAAATAGGGATTGGTGTAGCCAGGCAACAATTTCAAAATCATCACATGGTCAAGCAGTAGGGTGAATATGAAAAATGCAGGCAGAGGTTCTATAGAACCTCTCTAGAGGGGATGTCTTAATATTAGCATTACAAAAATGTCTCCTGCTCCCCAATCTTAAATACATAATTTGTGAATAATATTATGGGTTTGAAGCTGGCAGTGAAGTGTGATATATTGTTAATGTTTTTTGTAAATGTTAAGAGTAGCTATCTATCAAGACTCTATTGTCTCCAATGGCTTTCTTATAGCACAGTCCAAAAAACACTTCAATCTCCTACTAAACTAGAGATTTTACCATTCTGCAGATCATTAGAATTTTTTATTACCTTTAAATAATAAAAGCCATCATTAGGGTCAATTCATAGCTATAGAGTTTGCAATTTTAGGGTTTTCTCTACGGATTTGGCTTGTACTCTTGGGAATTTAAGCTTTAATTTGGGTGGAAAAAAGATAAGTAAACTTTCTGTAGCTTTCTTGGATAGAAAGACAGCCCTGGCAAAATTTATATACTGTGCCAGAAAGCCAAGCATATCAAGTTCCAATTAGCAATCTCAATCCAAATTCATCTCAAATTTTCTCAGGCTGAAGGAGTTTGGACTATACTGAAGGGTTGTGTTTATAAAGTGATTATGAAATTTTCTCCTGTCATTCAGTTTTGTGGGATATCTCTGAGCAATTTCCAATATTGCTACTATAGCAGCAGCATATTTAATACATGCCACAGACAGGAGCATTCTGAAATTGTAGTGGAGTCATGATTTATAATACGCTACAAATTACTCTCAGCTCTAGAATGCAAATTCAAATATGATAGTTGATACTAATCTGCAGCATATTTTGGAGTAATCCCAATTGCTTATGAAAGTCTCTTGATGGTTTGGGGATATATTTTGTCTACCAAACAGTCACTCTGACTGCATTGAGAATTCAGACACAATTTTTAAAATTCAGAAGGGATTTGGGGCTAAATTAGATTTTTCAAACCCTAAGTGTTCAAAATAGAGGCATCTTTTGCTGTAAGCACCAAGACACTGTAAGATTCTGTAGAAAGGGTGACTAAAAAAATTATATTCCTGGTAAATATGACTGAGAATGTCAACTGAGCACAACTTTAAATGATCTGTGTATGTTAGGCATTTTCTTACATTTCCTACAAAGAAATAATAGTGCATAGCTCCTCACTTCCTTTTACAATATCTTTATTGAACAAAATCTAGTATATACTAACATACATACACACACAAGTAAATCCACTGGTAAATATTTCCACAATAGCCTAAAGAGTGCCAGAGTGGAAATAAGTCTGAAAGGTGGGTATTGAACCAATAGAGTTAAAACATACTTTGATTACTTGTTTAGACTACAACACATCTATATTGTTTAGAATGTGAGACTAAATTCATCATAAATGAATCTCAAGCTCAAGTGTCTGCCTCTAATTTGAGAGAAGAAAAGCAGACAGACACAGCTAGTTAGACTAATCAGTAAACTCCCTATCAGTGAGAGGAACATTCCTAATGGGCTTGCCTTGAGAGATTGTTCATCTGAAAGGGATGGCCACTGAGAAGATACTAAAGTTGGGAAACAAAGGGGCAGACATTTTTTGTGGCAATGAGCATGGTCCTTACCCTTCAAAAGTCCCAAAAGAATTCCTCAACACTAGTACCTAGATCAGGGACAGACCAGGAAAATTTGCTACTTTTCATGATGTTATATATGGGGAGGAGGTCAGTAAACATTTCCCATGTTGTAAGTTAAAGCTAGAGGATTATATATATATATATATATATATTTATTTATTTATTTATTTATTTTTATTTTATTTTTTTAGGAGGTACTGGGTAGTGAACCCAGGACCTCATACATGGGAAGCAGGTGCTTAACCACTGAGCTACATCTGCTTCCCAGTGAGAACTGAGGTATTTTTTTGTTGTTGTTTGTTTGTTTTCAGGTGGTACCAGGGATTGAACCTGGGACCATAGTATGTGAGAAGCAGCCACTCAGCAACTTGAGCTACATCCGCTTCCCTAAATGATTATATGTTTTATCTCTATTGAGACAAATAACACAGAATGGGTTGGTGTTTTAGTTTGCTAAAAGCTGCAATATACCAGAAATGGGTTGGCTTTCACAATGGGAATTTATTAGGTTAAAAGCTTATAGTACGTTATATTTTCTTCCATTGCTAGAACCACCATATGTGTACAACAGAATACCATCAAGTCCACTCTAGTCCATAGTTCTTCCCCCAATCCTGAGGGGACTGGGACGGTGATGTCCACTCTACCTCCAAGTGAAAGAAGGCTTATATCCCATGGATATGGTGGGTGGGATAATCCTGCCTGCAGATGCAGGCCCTCTCCATTCCCTGGGATGGCCATTGCCCATCGTTGTCTCCTTGCCAGGTGATATGGATGAGTCCATTGAGCTGTAGGTCTACGATGTGAACTGTGGTCTATGGTTGGTGGCAAGGCCCCAGGATGTGTAAGTCCATTGAGGGTGGTGGGTCACACTTGTGGGAGATGTTTGTGTGGGATGTGGTGGGAGGTGTGGGAGGTGGGCAACATGGGAATCCCAGTGGGTTCCGTGTAATATTTTGGGTAATCTAAGCACCTCTTAAAATATATTTATATATATATAAACAACATTTTTCTAAGCAAATGCACATATATACATATATATTTATATATCATTTTACAAATATTGGTATGTATTGTGAAAATTTTTATTTTTACTCACAATAAAAAATTAATTAATTAAAAAAAAAAAAAGCTTATAGTACGGAGGTCGTGAAAGTATCCAAATCAAGGCATCATCAGGAGATCCTTTTCTCCAAGCTGCAGCTGTGAGTGATCAGGCACATAGCAGGGCTTATCTCTCCCCTCTTCTCCAATCCTTGGTGCTTTCAGCTTCTGGCTAAAGTGCTTCCTCTCAGCTTCTGACTCCCAGGGCCTTCTCTCTCAGCTTCTGGGTTCCTCCCTGTCTCTGCGGCCTTCTTTCTGTGTCTGTGGCTTTTTATTCCTTCATTTATAAAGGACTCCAGTAAGAGAGTTAAGACCCACCCTGGGTCATGCCCTACTGCAGTGATCTAATCAAAAGGAAGGTCCCCTTAATGGAATCTAATCGAAAGGTCCCATCTACAATAGATTTACAGGTACAGGAAAGGATTATCTTTAAGAACAGTATTTTCTGGGGTCCATAAATGCTTCAAACTGTCACAGTTGGCTTAAATAACACACATTTATTAGTTCATACTTTGGAAGGCCAGAAGTCCAAAATCGATGCATCGGCAAGGCAATGCTTTCTCCCTAAAGCCTATAGTGTTCTGGCACTGGCTTGCTGCAATCGTTGGGGTTCCTTGGCTTAGATCTCTGCTTCCCATCACATGGTGATCTCTCCCACCTTGTGCCTGCTCTTTCAGTTTTCTCAGACTTCTGGTTTCCACAGACTTCCAGTTTTCACTGACTTCAGTTTGTGGCTCATCCCTGTGTCTCTTTCTGACTCACTATGTCCAAATTTCTTCTACTACAAAGGGCTTCAACAATACAGTCTAAGGCCCAACCTAATTCAATTGGGCCACACCTTAACTAAAAATAACTTCTTCAAAAGGCCCTATTTGTAAAGGGGTTCACACCCACAGGAACATGGATTAAGATTAAGAAAATGTCCTTGCTGGGGTACATAATTTAATCTAGCATACCCACACACACTCATGTACCCAACCTGGGTTAAGTCATAAGCACCCTCTGCCCAAATAAAGCCCTCGCTGCTTTTTTCCTTCAATCAGCAAACAAGAAAAGCAACTGGACCAAACTGACCCATATAAGGGTGTGAGGGAACCACTGTCCCCCAGAGTGATGCATAACTTTGCCACAGAAATATCTGATGTAAAAAGAAGTATATTAGCCCAATTAAAACACCTCTAATAATGGCATTTCAAAAGAATTGTTTGGGGGAAAAGGAGGACATTCTAGCACCTCTAACATCACATTATGTACTAAACCAAATGTCCTTCCCTACCACTGTTTAAAAAAAAAAAAACTTCAAAGCATAAATCCTGGCTATTATACTTGAACTATATATTTTTATAATTAATTACCATGTACAGGTACTATGCAAGGCCCTACAAATACATTATCTCATGTAATCTCCTCCATGACTCTTTACAATAGGTACAACATATTATCCCCAGACAAGTATATTGAAGCACAGAGTAAATTGCATGTCCAAGATCATGTGGCTGGTGAATGCCAAAGCCCAGGCTCATAACCATTGTGCAATATAACAATGAAACCAATAAACCCTTTATTCTCAGAATCTCAGGGCAAATAAAACATCATTGTGAATTTTTTAAAGATGTTGCTTTAAAGATGTTACTTTACAATGTATACTGTAATTGTATGGCATTCATGATAAAGGTGAAAAAAGAGGCACATATTTCTCATCAGAATGGCTTAGTAAGTTTGAAATCCAAAGTTAAACCATTCTGCTTCAAAAATGTATAAACAATAGATGAGAAAGATAAACAAACAAACAAAAATGACCAAAAGCCCTACAACTCACAAGAATATATATGCAGGTTCAAAAGCAAGACAAACTTCTCTATCATTCAAAAAGAAATAATAACCCAATGATTGGTAGTAGAGGGATGCTAACTAAAACCACAGTCTACCAGAATTCAGTGATGGTCAGTGAGCTTGCTACTATAAGATAAGGGGGAATAAAACTGTTCTACTCCATATGGATATCTAGAGCCAAGTTCACTGCTTGCAGTCAAAAGCTGGAGTGTGGCTCTCTGCTGCTCCTAAAAAAATTGCTGCTTGTTGTTCACCATTGCCAAAAGTTGGAATCAGCCCTGGTGCCCATCAACAGATGAATGGATAAGCAAAATGTGGTACATACATACAATGGAATATTACTCAGCTGTAAGAAGGAACAAAGTGCTAACACATGGAATAACGTGGATGAATCTTGAAGACCTTATGTTGAGTGAAGCAAGCCAGGCACTGAAGGATGAACAGTATATGACCTCACTGATCTGAACTGAGGAAAGTGAGCAGTCTCTGAGAACCATTGTCTGAAAGATAGGTTAACAAGGGAGAGTAAGAGAAGAGCAGGCTTTGAGCCATCACCCATATGGACATAATCTATGGTAAAGGGATAGAGTGTGGTTGCATGTTGGGGGATGGGGTAGATGAGTGGTGGTGTTCCTGCGTTTGGTGGTGCAGCACTGGCGGGTGGGTGGATTAGGAAGGGCAGGTTCAAATTCCCAGGGCATGTAACTGTGAATCTTGACATTCCATGGGTCGGGATAAGGTGGTATCATGGGGCCCTGGGGGGCTGGGGGGAAGAGAACAGTCAAGATCTAATGGAGTGTTTGGTGGTCATGGGGAAGGTTTTTCATTACCTTACAGTAATGGGCAGAGGACATGGTAAATATCATCAAAATTATTAAACTGTATCATCTAAATTGTAAAATAAAAAAAAAAAAAGTTGCTGCTTGATGCAGACTGAAGCTTCAGCTCTTAGTAAGCCAGGGCTCTAGCAAAGTGAGAAGAACCAAGCTGCCTTCAGGCTTTGTGAGTGGATCAGCTATATGGCCAATACCATCAGAAATACTGTACAATTATAAAACCTTTTTTCCAGGGGAGTGGATGTAGCTCAAGTGGTTGAGCACCTGCTTCTCATGTATGAGGTCCCAGGTTTGATCCCAGGTACCTCCTGAAAAAAAACAAAACAAACAAATGAAGAAACCAACTCTCATTGGGGAGGGGATGTAGCTCCATGGTTGAGTGCCTGCTTCCCATGTACGAGGTCCTGGATTCAATTCCTGGTACCCCCTAAAAAATAAAAAACCTTATTCCAGCTGGGGCCCAGCAGGCCTGAATGGAGGCAACTGAACAACCTCTAGACAGAAGAGGGAAGCACAAAGGAAGAGAGCAGATGAGCTCATAAACCCAAATTCCAAATCAAAGAGAAATCTAATAGTAACAGAGAACCAAAATAAAGCCATAAAATAAACTCACTCCAAATGAAATCAATGTCATAAAGTAGTCTAACAAAGACTTTAAAGTGTATTTATCTAGTATGGTCAAAAAGATAAATGAACCAACAACATCCACCAAAATATAAGAATAAATAAAAACACAGAAAATAAACAAGGTGCTTAACAAAAATAATTTATTAGAAATCTTGCAAATGAAAAAAGGACTATCAGAGAAGTAGAAAAAAATTGGGATAAATTCTAGACTGGAATGAAGAGAGAAATAGTAAAAGTGAGAGAATTAGTAAACGTAAGCAGGGGTTCCAGAAAAAGAGAAATGAAGAAATAATATGAGAATTTTACAGAATTGAAGAAAGGCACATGTCTTTAGATTAAATGTGTACTACAAGTTCTGGGCAGAATAAAGAAGAATAAATCAACACCTAGACCAAAAAGAAAAAAAACCTAAAAGTGGCCCAAAATGACATATTACCTACAAAATAGTAACAATTGATCCAGAAACAGAAATTTCATTAGCAAAAATATAAGCCAAAGACAATGGAATAATATTTTCAAAATGCTGAGGGAAAGAAGCAGTAAGTATCAAATTTTATGCACAATATAGAGTCTGGTCAACCAAGATGGTGGCATAAGATGCTCCAGGGTACCATGCCCCCAAAAGAATTTTTGAACAACTAGCAAAAACTGGCAGAGCCATCCTTCTCAAAATTCTGGAAATCAATTAAAGAGTTGCAGTAACTGGGCAAGTGCCAAATCAAGATAAAGCAGCTTAAAAAATAGTAGGTTAAATTTAATAATGCAAGGTATTCATGGTAGGGTGAGGTATGAGAGCCCTGGGTGATGTTATGTGTTTGTTTTGTAAGTTCACAACTATTGCTATACACTTATCGTTTATGTATGTTCATGTATGAGTGATATACTTCAGTAAATTAAAAAAAAAAAAAAAAAAATAGTAGGCTAAGCCCATGGTGCCCTTGCTAGCCCCTCGGTATCCTCTGCCCAGCACAGTGTGGAGCCAGCCTGGACTCCCATTGTGGATCCATGGTCCTGTTACAGAGGGTACAGGGTAACTCCTATGCTCATACTAGGATGCCTGTATGTCAATGCCAATCTATTAGGTAGACGCCTGAAAGGTTGAACTAGGAATCTTGTCTCAGGCTCTCCCTCCTAGAATTTGTCCTGAAGGCAGAGAAGCAGCTTCAAGACAGTCAAAAACTGTGAACGAAATAATTAAGTCAAAGCAACCTGGAGCAAAGGACTACCTGCATTAAGTAACACAATAAAGTACCCAGGAAGAGGTGAAAATCTGTGTCAAAGTGAGTAGAGGAGGCATTCAAATTCCTGTTAACTGGGAATTCCAAAAGCCGTGAGTGAGAACAAACTCAAGACAAGAAGCAGTCTTCACGGAAGCTCAGATAAGACAGAAAGGACCCTGTATTTCGCATCCACACTGGGCTGATCTTCTTGATAGGAGAGCTAAGCTCTGAAGAAGACTACCTGCCAAAGCAGAGCCAACTTGTAAAGATGGTGAATGGTATTTTCTCTTTTCTTTTTTTTTTTTTTCTTTGTTTGTTTGCTTCTTGTTAGCTCATAGAATGCAATGAAATCTCTATCATATCACTAGCTGGATACAAACATAGGGACAGGTAAGATGCTAAATCCTAGAGTTAACACTTTAAAATACTAAAATATACAGTATGAAACAAAGAATTACATGACAAAAAAAAAACATTAACGATAACCCATTCAAAGAAGCAAGAAAAAAATCCAGAAACCATAAATGAAGAAGACCAGACTTTGGACATACCAGACAAAGACTTTTAAAAAATGATCCACAATATATTCAAGGAGATAGAGGAAAACATGGAGAAATAACTAAAGGGTATGAGAAAAACAATGAAAGAACAATAAGATAATCCCAATTAAGAGAGACAGATTTTTAAAAGGAATCAAACAGAACTACTGGAGTTGAAGACCACAATAACTGAAATGAAAAATTCCATAGAGGGTTGCAACATAAAAAGCATGCCAACTATCACCCAGTGTTACTCATCATTGCATTAGAAGTTCTAGCGAGAGAAATTAAGGAAGAAAAAGAAAGTAATTTCTCTGATCATAATGGAATAAAGTTGGAAATTAATAACAGATAGAAAAAGGGAAAATTTACACAAATATATGGAGATTAAACAATACACTTTTTTTTAACAACACACTTTTAAATAATCAGTGGGTCAAAGAAGAAATTGTAAGAGAAATCAGTAAATACCTCAAGACAACTGAAAATGAAAATACACCATATCAAAGCTTATGGGATACAGCACAAGCAGTGCTGAGAGGGGAATTTACAGCCTTCAACGCTTATATGGAAAAAAGAAGAAAGAGGTAAAATTAAATACCTAACTGCACACCTGGAGGAACTAGAAAAAGAAGAGCAAAAAAAATCCCAAAGCAAGCAGAAGGAAAGAAATAACAAAGATTAGAGCAGAAATAAATGAAATGGGAAATAATAAACAATAGAGAAAATCAACAGAAATAAAAGTTGGTTCTTTGAGAAGATCAACAAAATTGATAAATCCTTAGCTAGATTATCAAAGGAAAAAAAGAGAGTAGATGCAAATAAATAAAATCAGAAATGAGAAGGGTGACATTACCACTGACCCAGAAGAAATAAAAGAGACTCTATGAGGATATTATGAACAACTGTATATCAACAAATTAGAACGCATTAATGAAATAGACAAATTTCTGGAAACACACGAACAAATCACAATGACCCTAGGCGAAAGAGAAAACCTCAACAAACCAATTGCAAGTAAAGAAACTGACACATTTATCAAAAACCTCCCCAAAATGAAAATTCCACAGCCAGATGAATTCACAGGTGAATGCTACCAATCATTTAAAGAAAAATCTAATACCAATCTTGCTCAAACTCTTCCAAAAAAGTTAATAGGAAGGAATGCTACTAAACTCATTCTATGAAGCTAACATTATTCTAATACCAAAGCCAAATAAAGATATTATGAAAAAAGAATACTACAGACAAATTTTTTAAATGAATATAGATGCAAAAATCCTCAACAAAATGCTTGCTAACCGAATCCAAAAACACATTTAAAAAATTATACATCACACTCAAGTGGGCTTTATACTAGGTATGCAAAGGTGATTTAACATAAGAACATCAATCAGTGTAACACACCACATTAATAAATTGAAGAAGAAAAATCACATGATCATTTCAATAGATGCAGAAAAGGCATTTAACAAAATACAACATCCTTTCTTGAAAAAACACTCTGAAATATTGGAATAGAGGGAAACTTTCTCAATATGATAAAATGCACATATGAAAGACCCACAGTTAACACTGTACTCAATGGAGAAAGACTGAGAGCTTTCCCACTGAGATTTGGAACAAGACAAGGATGCCCTATCTCTCCACTGTTATTCAACATGGTGCTAGAAAATCTAGCTAGAGCAGTTAGACTAAAGAAAGAAATAAAAGGCACTAAATAGGAAAGGAAGAAGTAAAACATTTGCTATTTGTTGTTATGATCCTATACTTAGAAAATCCCAAAAAATCCACAACAAAACTACTAGAACTTATAGACAATTACAGCAAAGTTGCAGAGTACAAGATTAATATGCAAAACTCAATCGTGTTTCTATACACTACTGATGAGCAATCTGAAGAGGAAGTAAAAAAAAAATCCATTTATAATAGCAACTAAAAGAATAAAATATTTAGGAATAAATTTAACCAAGGACAAAAAGGACCTATATTCAGAAAACTATAAAACATTGCTAAAAGAAACCAAAGATGATCTAAATAAATGGAAGGATACTCCATGTCCATGGGTTGGAAGACTAAATATCGTTAAGATGTCACTTCTACCCAAACTGACCTACATATTTAACACAATCCGATAAAAATTCCAATATTCTTCTCTGAAGAATTGAAAATGTCAATTATCAAATTTATCTGGAAGGGTAAGGGTTCCTGGTTGCCAAAAATATCTTTAAAAAGAAGAACAAGGTATGCTCCAGGTGCACCTCTCCCCACACATACCCCCATTACCGACACCCCACACCAGTGACCCTCCCCTGCCACAGTTGTGACCCTTCTGTAATCCAAAACCTCCTCAAAAACAAAGTCACAAAAAATAAAAATAAAAATAATAAAAAATAGAATGTTAATAATATAAATAAAATATAAAATTAAAAGTAATAAAATAATAATAAAAAATATTTTTCATTGTGTCTTTCATCATTGTATCTTTTATGTAAATTGATGAGTTCTTCTGTATGTTCCCCCAGTGTCTTATTTTTTTTTTTTTATTTTTTATTTTTTTTGCTTTATCTTCAAAGAAGCTTCAGGTTACAGAAAAGTCACATTGAAAATATAGGGGATTCCCATATACCCAACCCCTCCCCCTCCCACTTTTCCCTATTAAAAATATTTTATATGTGTATGATACATTTGTTACAATTGATGTACAGATATTGAAGCATTGCTACTAACCATGGTCAATAGTTTACCTTATGGTTTACATTTTGCATCATACATTTGTTCAAGTGGTCATGGGGCATTTCTCCGTGAGTGGAGACCCACACAATAATCAAAAGAATATTGAACTCCCATCCTGGGGACTCTTGCTACATTCTCTAATAGAGTGACAAGAATCCCCCAAGTACATGGGCAGTGCCTAGCGAAGGAGGACAGACCATTATGCCAGGCCCTTGATATTAATGATTGCACTTATGAACCTTTTTTTGTGAAATTGAAACATAGCTTAATATTATATATTGCCTAAGAGTTACCTCCTGAAAACCACCTTTTTGCTTAAATGTGGCCTCTATCTAAGCCAAACTCAGCATATAAATGCACTACCTTCCCCCCAGCGTGGGACATGACTCCTGGGGATGAGCCTCCCTGGCACCAAGGAAATATTAACAAGTGCCATCTAGTGATACACTTGGAAAAAGACCTTGACCAAAAGGGGAAAATATTAAATACAAATGAGTTTTTATGGCTAAAAGATGTCAAAGTGAGTCAGGAGGTCATTCCAGAGGTTACGCTTATGCACATCTCAGCAGGATCTCACTGAATGCCACAGTAAACAGTGCCTCAAAGAGTGGGGCTCCTGTGGGCTCTAGAGACATCTAGACACTATAAGCAGGAATTTAGCACCCTGTCAGTGGACCTTACTTTGGAACTTATGCTCCCCAATATAACAGAGTTAGAATCATTTATAATTTCACTACACATGGCTCTTCTGCCCCTTTATTTGAACCTATAATTAGTACTATACTTGTTAAATATATGTCCCAGAGACTTACTGTTTGTGCCAGTTGAGCCCTGAAACTCAGCAGAGTTGCAACACCTATTCTCCAGCTCATTGGATTCACCCAGGACAACTAACAAGGAGATGATGATCAACAATGCCCATCTCAAGGAACAGAGAGTGTCTGCAATTGCAAGCAAGATAGTTGAAACCATCTACCCCAAGAGATCTAAGCCCCCTCTCAATCAAAAACAGAGCGGGCATCACCATCTGTATTAGTCAGCCAAAAGAGGTGCTGATGCAAAGAATGAGAAATCTGTTGGTGTCTATAAAGTATATTTATTTGGGGTACAAGCTTATAGCTATAAGACCCTAAAGAGTCCAACCCAATGTACCATAAGAGGTACTTCCTCACCCAAAGTCTGTTGCCATGTGTTGAAGCAAGATGGCGGGTGATGTCTGTAAGGGTTCAGCTTTTCTCTCTCTTAAGGTTCCATGGGTTCAGCTTCTTTCAATCTCAGCTGTAGGCTGGCATAAGGCTTGTCTCTCTTCCCAGGGCTCATTACTTTCTGGGCTCAGTTGCTCTGTTCTCTTCACAAAGTCAACTGTAAGCTATCAGGCAAATTCCTTATCTCTCTTCCTGGGGCCATGTCCATGAAACATTCTCTATTCCTGCATATCTGCTTCTGTGTGCTTTTGATTGAGCATCCATTTATATAGCCCAACAAGGGGGTGGGGACTCAACCCTGCGCACCCTAATGGTTGAATCAAAGTCCTAATCTTCAAGTAAATGTAAAGCCTTTGAATTTAAATCACTCAAAGAGTATCAAGCCCAGATAACAGACTAGTTTACAAACATAATCAATATCTCTTTTTGGAATTCATAAATAATATCAAACTGCACACCATCCCAAAATCCTCAAGACTGAGGAATGAACAAACATAAAGAAATATAAGGGGGGAATGCAACTATGGACTAAAGTAGACTTATTATGATTCTAGCAATGGAAGAACTTGTATCATTGATATAAAGGCAGTGGCTACCAGAGGTTCTGAGGGAAAAGAGAGGGAAGAATAGATGTAACATGGGGGCATTTTTGGGACATTGGAATTGTCCTGCATGGCACTGAAATGATGGATACAGGTTGTTATACATTTTGTCAAAACCTATAAAATTGTGCAGGGCAAAGTGGAAACTATAAAGTAAACTTAGTCCATGGTTAGTGGCAATGCTTCAATATGTATTCATCAATTGAAACAAATGCATCACACTAGTGAAAGATGTTGTTAATGGAGGAAAGTGTGGGAGGGAAAAGGGGTGGGATATATGGGAATCCCCTACATATTTTTTTGAGGTACCAGGCACCAGGGATTGAACAGGACCTCATATGTGTGAAGCTGGCACTCAACCACTGAGCCACATTGGCTTCCCTGAGTTGGTTTTTTCATTTATTTTTGCTTGTCATTTTTTTTTCTTTTCTTTTCTTTTTTTTGTTTTTGTTTGTTTGTTTGTTTGTTTGTTCAGGAGGCACTGGGAACAGAACCCAGGACCTCCCATGTGGGAGGCAGAGCTCAACCTTTTTAGCCACATCTGCCACCCTCCCCCCCATATTTTTGATGTAACATTTATGTAACCTAAAGCTTCTTTAAAAATAAAAAATGAAAAAATTTTATAAAATTTTGAAAAGAAGAAAAAGTACTTCCAGAAAGATGGCATCGGAATAGGTAGGCAGGTCTCAACTCTCTCACAAAAACAATGTAGGAAGGGCAAAAAGCTGTCTGAGAGAGCTACTTTGGAAATCTGCAGACCAGGAGAGTACTGAGCATCCTCCAGGAGGGTGAGGGACAGAGAGATGAAGAAGCCAAAATGAAAACCATGAGTAACAAACCCCCACAGCCAGGAATGACACCCACCCCCCATCCTCATGGAAAACAGTCTGGATAAAACCCATGGCTCACTGCAGCCAACTGAAAAGGGACAGACATCTTCCTCCTTGGGAAGAGGGAGGATGTGGCAGAGGGAGGAAAGTGGTTTCTCTTCAATGAATTTGGTCAGTAAAGCCCAATTTAAATCTGAGCTCTGGCCAGACCAGAATCATGGGCAAGTGGAGGTTGAAAAAGATACCTCCCTCCAAAGATTTGCCAATAAGCATCATCTTATGAAAGGCTGGGAAACTGCAAGGAGAATAAACACTTTTAGGGGTCTCTTGTCCCAGATCCCTTAGAGTGGACCTGCACTCCATTAGTGAGTTTCTGGCCTTATTTTGATACCTTATGCTGGGCAATTTTAAAGACTTGGAATAAGTTGAGCAAAAATCAAAGAAGAGCTGTAAAACAAAACCACTAGGAAAGAGAGAGAAATTGACTGTCAGCGTAAATTCACCAACATATTCAGATGCCTAGACATCTGCAAAAAATTACAAGCCACACTAAGAAACAGGAAGAGATGACCCAGCCAAAGAAACAAACCAAAAATCCTGATGAGACGCAGGATTGAAGACAACTAATTAATGATAATCACACAAATATCCTAAATCAATCCAAGAATTTGAAGGAGAATATGACTAAGGAGATAAAGAATTTTAAGAAGACACTGGGTGAGCATAAAGAACAATTGGAAAGCCTACAAAGAAAAGTAACAGAGCTTATAGGAATGAAAGACACAATGGATGAAATTTAAAATATATTAGAAGTATATAACAGCAGATTTGAATTGATGGAAGACAGAATTAGTGACTTTGAGGACTGAGCATCTGAACATGAAAAGACAGGGGAACAGAAAGAGAAAAGAATGGAAAAAAATGGAACAGGGTCTCAGTGAATTGAATGACAACATGACACACACAAACATATGCATTATTGGTGTCCCAGAAGGAGAAGGGAATGGAAAAGCAGCAGAAGGAATATTTGAAGAAATAATGACCAAAAACTTCCCAATCCTTATGAAAGGTATAAATACCAATGTCCAAGAAGAAGAACACACCCCATACAGAATAAATCTGAATAGACCTACTCTAAGATACTTAGTATTCAGAATGAAAAATACCAGAGGTAAAGAGAGGCTTCTGAAAACAGCAAGAAAAAAAGCAATGCATCACATACAAGGGTACCTCAATAAGACTAAGTGCTGATCTCTCATCAGAAATCATGGAGGCGGGAAGAAAGTGGTATGATGAATTTAAGGTATGGAAAAGAGAAAAACTGTCAGGTAAGAATTCTTTATCTGGCATAACTGTCCTTCAAAAATGAAGGTGAGTTTAAAGCTTCATAGACAAACAAAAACTGAGAGAGTAAATTACCAAAAGATTTACAAGAGATACTAAAGGGAGAACTACAGCCTGAAAGGAAAACAAGGGTGAGAGACTTGGAAAAGAGTGTAGAAATGAAGATTATTAATAAGGATAACTTACAGGGTAAAAATACAGACACTAATAAGATATAACAGCAGAAAGCCAAAGGAGAAAATGGACAAAGTAAGTAATGCCTTTACAGCAATATCACTGAATGTTAATGGATTGAATCCTCCAATCAAAAGACATAGACTGAAAGAATGGATAAAAAATATGAGCCACCTATATGCTGTCTACAAGAGACTCACCTCAGATGTAAGGACACAACAAAGTTGAAAGTGAAAGGTTGGAAAATAATATTCCAAGCAAAGAGTAATCAAAAAAAGATCTGCAGTAGCAATACTAATGTCAGACAAAATAGATTTTAAATGCAAAACTATTGTAAGAGATGAAGAAGGTCATCATATATTAGTATAAATGGTGATTCACTAAGAAGAAATAACTATAGTAAATATGTATGTATATTTACATCCAAGATACATGAGGCACATGCTGGTAAAACTGAAGGGAGAAATAGATGCCTCTACAATAATAGTTGGAGATGTCAATTCAACACTCTCAGCATTGGATAGCACATTTGGCAGAGGGTAAATAAGGAAACAGAGAGCTTGAATAATATAATAAATCAAGTAGACCTAACAGGCATTTATAGAGTATTATACCCCAAAACAGCAGTTTTCTTTTCAAGTGCTCATGGATCCTTCTGAGGATAGACCATATGTTGGGTCACAAGACAGGTACAATAAATTTTAAAAGACTGAAATTATACAAAGCACTTACTTTGATCAAAATAGAATGAAACTGGAACTCAATAACAGACAGAAAAAGGGAAAATTCACAAATATATGGAGATTAAACAACACACTTTAAATAATCAGTGGGTCAAAGAAGAAATGGCAAGATAAAACAGTAAATTATCTTGAGACAAATGAAAATGAGAACACAACCTATCAAAATTTATAGGATACGAGGATTGTGAGAAGATGGCAATGGACTAACAGGCAGAGCTGAATGCTCTCACAAAAACAATGGAGAAAGAGCCAAAGGCTGTCCAAGGGACCCGCTTTGAGGGTCAGTAGATCAGAACAGTATTACACAACTCCCAGGAGAGTGAGGGACAGAGAGACGAAGAAGCCGAAATGACAAATGTGAGTTACCAAGTCCCCTTGGGAGCCAGGAAGGGCTACCCTCCCCCATCCCCAAGATATTAACCTGGGGTAAAACACCTGGCTCATTGCAGCCAATTGAGAGAGGAGCAAACATCTTTCTCCCTTCAGCTGTTTCAAGGGAAAAGGGAGGGGAGGTCAGGGAATGTGGCAATTTGATATTATTTATGAATTCCAAAAAGAAATATTGATTATGTTTGTAAACTGGTCTGTTCCTCTGGATGTATTAGATTGTTTTAGATTAAGAAGTTTCACTTTTATTTTATTAATTCAAGATTAGGGCTGTTATTTGACTAGATCATTAGGGTCACTCAGTTTGAGTCCCATGCCACCCCCTTTGTAGGCTATATAAATGGATGCTCAATCAAAGACAGGGAAGTAAATATAAGGAGAAAGAGAACACAGAGAGTTTAGTTTTGGATGCTGGAGCCCCAAGGAGAGAGCCAAGCCATTCACCTGATAGTTCGCAGCTGAAGAGACGAGAGGCCTGAACAGCTGAGAAAGACCAAAAAGAAAGGAGCCCTGTGGAGAGAGACGAGCCTTATGCTATAGTCCACGCTGAGAACTGGAGAAGCTGGGACCATGGAGCCACAGGAGGAAGAGGAAGGCTGAATACTCGCAGAGCCATCTTGCTCCAACACATGGCAAAAGTCTTTGGCGAGGGAAGTAACTCACTCTTCATGACCTTGTGACTGTAAGCTTCTACCCCAAATAAATACCCCTTATAAAAGCCAGCAAATTTCTGTTATTTTGCATCAGCACCCCTTTAGCTGACTAATACAGGTGCTTTTATTCAGTGAATTTGGCCAGCAGCACGTGCTTTGAATGTCCAATCTGGAGATTCAACACAGGAACACAGGAAAGCAGAGACTGAAACACCTCTGTGGAACGGTGCACTGACTAGCGCCATCTTCTGGTCGGTCTGGAGATTGCATGCACAAAACCTGTTCACACTCTGTATCTAACCTCCAAGAGACAATCTGTGTACCATTAGTGAGTCCCTGGCCCGATTTTGAAAACTTAAGCTGGGCAATTTTAAAGACTGAGACTAAGTTGAACCAAATATCAAAGAGGAGCTGTTGAAAAAAAATGATAGGCAAAAGAGAGAAATTAGCCATCAGAGTAAATACACCAACATATTCAGATGCCTAGACATCAGCAAAAACTTACAAGCAATACCAGGAAACAGGAAGAGATGGCCCAGCCAAAAGAAAAAACCTAATGTCCTGACAAATACAGAATTTAATACAATTAATCAGTGATAATCACATAACTCTACTAAATCACTTCAAAGAATTTAAAGAAAATATGACTAAAGAAATAAAGGACATTAAGGAGATACTGGGAGAGCATAACAAAAAATTTGAAAGCCTGAAAAGAAAAGTAACAGACCTTATGGAAATAAAAGACATGATGGATGAGATTAAAAACACATTCGAGGCCCATAAGAGCAGATTTGAATTGTTTGAAGACAGAATTAGTGATTTCGAAGAAAGAACATTTGAACTAGAAAAGACAGGAGAACAGAAAGAGAAGAGAATGGAAAAAATGGAACAGAGTCTCAGGGAATTGAATGACAATGTAATGCACAAACATTCACATTATTGGTGTCCCAGAAGGAGAAGAGAATGGAAAAGGGGCAGAAATAATATTGGAGGAAATAATGTCCAACAACTTCCCAACCCTTATGTATTAGTCAGCCAAAGGGGTGCTGATGCAAAGTACCAGAAATCTGTTGGCATTTATAAAGTGTATTTATTTGGGGTAGAAGCTTACAGTCACAAGTAAGTTACTTCCCTCACCAAAGTCTGTTGCCACGTGTTAAAGCAAGATGGCTATGGGTCTCTGCAAAGGTTCAGAACCTCCTCTTCCTTCTAAGGCTCCATGGTCCCAGCTTCTCCAGATCTCAGTTGTATGCTGGGATAAGTCTCTTCTCTCTCCTGGGGCTCATTTCTCTCTGGGCTTAGCTACAGCTGTAGGCTATCGGGCTCATTCTATTCCTGAGGGCCTCTGCTGTGTCTATGGAGCTGTCTCTATTCCTCTGTGTTCTTCTCCTGTATATTTAGTACCTGGGGCTCCAGCATCAAAATCTCAAACACTCTGCTCTTCCAAATCATTTTTCTCTGTGAGTCCCTGCCCACCAAGGGAGCGGAGACTCAAGGTCCTGATAATGTGGCCGAATCAAAATCCTAATCATAATTTAATCAAGTAAAAGTGAAACCTCTGAATTTAATATAAACTAATATGCCCAAAGGAACAAACCAGTTTACAAACACAATCCAATATCTATTTTTGGAATTCATAAAGAGTACCAAACTGCCACTCTCCACCCTCTGAATTACAAAAACACATTACAATGTTTAAAAAAAAAAAAACCTTAAATCAGTAAAAATGTTAAGTATAAAATCATATCACAATTAGTTTAAAGAAATACTGTTTGTCTTAGAGCAAAATCCAGTCTGGCTGTAAACCTCTGAAACTTATACAAAACCATTTATCTGCTTCCAATATAAAATAGACTGTCCTCTACAGTTCATTAAACCTGCAGGGCACATTCCATAAGATTTCAAAGTCTGAGAGTCATTCTCAAGATGATGGTTTCTTCTCCCTGGGGCCTCATGGGGACTCACCCTTTCCACAGGCTTGCCCAAAGGCCATTTTCTTGGTTCCACTCTCATCAAGCATCTGGGTGGTGACCAAGCTCCAGACCTCACCCTCCAAGAGCATTGAGGTGATTGCCACACTTTACACAATCTTTGGGTTAGGGTATTAACTCCCCTAGTATAGTGATTGAAGGCAACATCCTCTCTAAGCTCTGGCATACAAGCCCAACCCTCTCAGAGCAATGAGTTGGCAACCTGGCCTAATCCATGGGGTCAGGTCCACCCCTCTTAGACCTATGGGGTGTCAGCCTTACCGTCCCTAACCTTTGGCGAATATGTTCCACCCTCCCTGTACCCTGGAGTGGCAAAGTCTCCCTGAACAGCAGGTGGGAACATGTACCCTCTTCCAATGCCATGGCAAATTCACCCTTTCTGTACATATGGGTGGGGTTCCTCTCTTGACCCAAGGAGATGTCTTAATTCCAGATCTCACCTTCCATTATTTTCCTCTTAAAGCTGTTTCCCCTCCCACCTTTCCCCTACATGTCCCTTTTAATCCAAGCTAACAGTGGTTTTATTCATATAGCGCTCTCAAAAAGCTTGTTGGTTTAGCATGCAAGAAGCAGGGGTCCAAGCCAACAGACAGTAAGACTTTCCACAAGTCTTTCTGAGATAACTGCATTTTCAATCCTGATTTACAAGTTCCAAGTTTAGTTAAGTCCTCAAATGGGGCACTATCATCTGGGGACTTGATTTCCAGAGGCTTGGAATTTCTGGAATCAGTTTCTGGTTTTGTTGTGTCTAACAATTCAGTTCTCAGCTTATCTCTCTCATCTAGCATTTTACTATAAGCTGCAAGGAGAAGCCAAGCCACATTCTCCAAGCTTACTTTGAAAGTTCTTCAGCTAAATGCCCAGGCTTGCCATTTTCAAATTCGGCCTTCCAAAAAACATCAGAAGTTAATCTTGCTAAGTTCTCTGCAACTTTAAAACATGGATCACCTTTCCTCCAGTTTCCAATAACAGTTTCATCATTTACTTCTAAGGCCTCATAAAAAGTCTCTTTAGCATCCATATTCCTACCAACAGTCTCTTCAAAGCACTCTAGATCTTTTTCATCAAGCATCTCACAATTCCTCCAAAAAATACCCCTTACCCCTTTATAAAACCATTCCAGCATTTTGGTAATTGCAAAAACACTACCCCACTCCCAGTACCAAATTCTGTATTAGTCAGCCAAAGGGTGCTGAAACCTGTTGGCTTTTATAAAGGATGTTTATTTGGGGTAAAAGCTTAGAGTTGCAAGGCCCTAAAGAGCCCAACTCAAGGTTTCTTCCTCACCAAGGTTTGTTGCCAAGTGTTGAAGCAAGATGGTGAGCGACATCTCCCTGGTCTCTCCTTCCTTCTTCCTCTTAAGCTTCTTTCTCTTCAGCTGCAAACTGTCAGGTGAGTCATTCATCTTTCCCTGGGGCTCAAGGATCAAAAACTCTTCCATGTCTATGAAGCTCTTGTGTCTTCTTGAGTGAGTATCAGTTTATATAGCCCACCTATGGGGTGGGACCTTAACTGGAGTTATAGCCTACTGATGTGGTCAAATCAAAACCCTAATCAAAGACATCTCAGCTGAATCTAATACAATCAAAGGGTATCAAACCCAGAGGAACAGACCACTTTACAAACACAATTATCTTTTTTGGAATTCATAAATAATATCAAATTTCTGCACACACGAAAAACCTATACTGACCCTAGAAGAAATAGAAGACCTCAACAAAACAAGAATAAAGAGATTGAAAGAGTCATCAAAAACCTCCCAAAAATGAAAAGTCTGGACCAGATGGCTTCACAGATGAATTCTACTATACATTCAAAGACGATTTAATACCAATTTTTCTCAAGCTCTTCAAAAAAATTAAACCAGAAGGAACGCTACCAAACTCATTCTATGAAACCAACATCACCCTACTACCAAAACCAGATAAAGATACTACAAAAAAAAGAAAATTACCGACCAATTTCTTTAATGAATATAGATGCAAAAATCCTCAATAAAATATTTGCTAACTGAATCCAAAAGCACATTAAAAAAATCATACACCACGATCAAGGGGGTTTTATCCCAGGTATGCAAGGGTGGTTCAACACAAGAAAATGAATTAGTGTAAGAAACCACATAAATAAGTCAAAGAAGAAAAATCACATGATCCTCTCAATTGATGCAGAAAAGGCATTTGACAAAATACAGCATCCTTTCTTGATAAAAACATGCTAAAAAGATAAGAATAGAAGGAAGTTTCTCAGCACAGTAAAGTGCATATATGTACTCAACAGTGAAAGACTGAAAGCTTTCCTGTTCAGATTGGGGAAAAGACAAGGATGCTCACAGTCATCACTATTATTTATATTAAGCTAGAAGTTCTAGCTAGAGCAATTAGGCTAGATAAATAAATAAATGGCACCCAAATAGGAAAACAAGAAGTAAAACATTCGCTATTCGCTCATATGACACTATAACTAGAAAATCCCAGAAAATCCACATCAGGGTAGGCTAAACATTTGCTATGTTAGAAACCATGCATGTGTCCCCAGACCTAGTTTTTCTCCCTAGGATTGGATTTTAGAATGCTGGTGATAAACTAAGCTTGATTTATTATATGACCATCCTGTATGGGAAATGACTGTAACTCTAGGTATCTTTGGTCAACCTTAGATATAGCAGGGGGACGGATGTGGCTCAAATGGTTGGGTGTCCATCTCCCATATGGATGGAACTGGGTTTGATCCCCGGGACCTCCCAGTAAAAATTTAAATAAGAAAAATATAGAAGGCGCGTGGGCCACCAGGCCCCTGTGCAGGTGTGCCATCAGGCCCCACGCACGGGTGCGCCATCAGGCCCCACGAGCCATGCAGCAAGATGATGACTAACAGGAGACTGACACAAGAGAGAGCCAAGACAAGACGTGCCAAAAAACCTGGAACTAAGGTGGTGCAGGTGGTAGGACACCCCTCTCCCACTTCGGAGCTTCCAGGGATCAAATCCTAGTGAAGACAGAAAGAGAAGGATGAGAAGAGTGGGCAGGAAACAGACACAGAGAGTTGCCCAGCAAATGGACACAAAAATAGCAAAAATGGGGGGGGGGGGGATAAAAGTAAACAAATAAATCCTTTAAAAAAAAAGTATAGGGGAGTAAGATATGTGCTATAGTTAGTAGTAATACTTTGATGATGCTCTTTCATAATTTGTCAACAAATGTTTCACAACAATGCAAAGTATTTGTGGTGGGGTGATGTGCCCTGTATAATGTTATGCATGTTTGTTCTGTAAGTTTACAGTGTTTACTAAACACTTATTATGTATGTTCATGTATGAATGATATACTTCAATAAATTGTTTTTTAAAAAGGAAGTCTTGTTAATGGATGGTGGTGATGATAGTAATACATTATAAAAGTAATTAATGCTATTGAATCAGTATTATTAAAATTGGTTAAAATGGCAAATTTTATGTTACATACATTACCATAATAAAAAAAGAGAGAGAAAATTTTATACACAGCTAAATATTTAATTAAGAATGAGGGTAAAATAAAGCCATTTACACTTATAAAAATAAAGTTGTTTACCACCCATAGATGCTCATTAAATGAATCAGTAAAGAATATACTTCAGCAAGAAGGAAAGTGTAACCAAACCGAAGGTGAAGGTAGGTGATGCACAGTTCACCAATATCCAATGCCCCTCCCTGAATTATATTTTCCTGTCCCCCTTGAAGTCAGACTTGATCATGTGACTTGTTTTGGCCAAGGAAATGTGAGCAAAAATAATGTGAAATTCTATTGCATGGAAACTTAAGAGCCAGCTCATGCTTCACTGCACCCTTTTCCCTGTGCCCAAGGTACCAACCAACCTGTTCCAATTGGTGGTTGCTCCATCAGCTGGGCTTCAGAATAAAGGAACCTTTAGCCAACCTGTAATGTGAGCAAGAAATAAAACTGCATTGTTTAAGCCATTGTTTTTTTTAAAGGTGTTTGCTACCAAAGTATCATGATGGATAAAAAGCACAGTTATACAAAATAAGAGGGATTTTGATAAATTGTGCTGGAAATATCAGTTAATAATTAATTGTAAAAATAAACTGATTTTTAGGGAAAAAATCAAATCTCTGGACAACAATAACTTGGAGTCTATTCAAAGGGGAGTTAAAGCATGCATATTCTGGAATACCATAGAAATAGTGAATAATCTTAAGATTTGTTAGAAAATGTTTATTTAAGTTTATATGTTTAGAATTTAAGGAAACACATCAGAAGAATAGAAATACACATTTCTGCAAGGCAGAGAAGAGAGAATATTGAAAACCTAACCAATTCATAAGAAATTAGGGGGAGGAGAAAAAGAGAATTTTAAAAAATAAATGCTAGACATCGCAAAAGAACACGGTAGAAGAATTTCAAATATATTATAATAATAATGAGAGGAGTAACGGCACATGTTAAAAGCCAAATCAGATTGGATTTTTAAAATCCAGCTATTGGCTGATGTATTTTTAAAAATACTTAAAATATGGGAAAAGATACATTAGGCAAATACCAATCAAAAGAAGCTGATGTAGCAATACTAATATCAGACAAAATAGAATAAAAGTAAAAAATAATTAATGACATTAAAGAGGGGCATCAACCATATAAAATGAACAATCTTACTAAGAAGACATAAAATCATTCACCGATCCCCCCCCCCCAAAGGAATCAGTCTTGTCAATGTCACTAAAGGCCTTCAAGTTATTAAAAACCAATGGTGAATTTCCAGTGTTCATCCCCAACAGTGTTTCACAACATATGAAAGTTGGCAAAGCTCTTCTTCTAGAAAGCCTTTCTTTTCTTTCCTCCAGCGGTACTACATCCTTCACTTACTTTCTCCCTCAATGGCTGTTCCTCCTTACTTCATTCAGGTCTTCTCAAGGGTCATCTTCTCAAAGGGCCATCACCAAACTTCCCCTGTAAGGTAGCTCCCCATTCCACCTATTAGCTGTCTCCCTTACCTACTTTATCTTTCCTCACAGCATATGCAGCTACCTGACATCACATAGTGCCTGCTAACTCATGAATTGTTTCCCCCACTGGGATATAAGCCCCCTGAAAGCATGGACTTTGCTGGTTTTCTCACTGTTGCATTCACAGTATTTGGAACAGAGCTGAGTACATACTAACCACTCAAATAATATTTGTTGATAGAATGAATACATAAATCAGTGACTTAATCATAAAAATTGTATGTACCTAATAGCAAGAAGGCATGAAGTCCTTCTCTCTTGAATCCCCTCTAATCAGCAAGGCCTGGAAATATATAACCAAAAACTGAGAGAATTAAAGGAGAGATTGGCAATTCTCAAGTTATACCCTTTTTTCTATCAAGAGTAAACAACAAATCAGATTTTTAAAAAATAGTAAGAATATAGAAGACTCAAAACGAATTAATAAGTTTGATCTAAGTTATACATAAAACCCTATATACCCAAAATAGAGAATACACGTCCTAAGTACACTTTGATAAAAACTGATGATGTACTAAATCAGAAAGGAAGCCCTAGCAAATTTCAATGTATCTATACCATACAGATGATATTTTCTGACCACTCACAATTAAAATCAAAGTTAACAAAAAAAATAAAGTAAGTTAAAAAAAAATACATAGGTTTGGAAAAGAAAAAATGGATTAAATCCATGGATTAAAAGATAATCAGAGCAGAAATTACAGATAACATGTAATAAGCATCTAAATAAAGTATTACTTAGAGCTAAATGTATGGCTTTAATTATCTAAAAATCAACTTTAAAAAGTGAGTTAATCTTCCAGGAAGATGGCGGACTAGGAAGACACGGGAATCTCTTCTCCAGAAAAATAGCTAGAGGACAGGCTGAAACTGCCCCGAAATAGATCTTCTAGGGTTTAGGACAGCAGGTGAAGGCTGCACACCACCGAGAGGAGAGAGAGACAAAAGAGGGAAATCGCGATGACAGAACCATGAGTTGGAACCAGCAGTGGCTGCTGCTGCCGGCACCCTCCCCCACACTCTTTAGAATTCTCGAGCCTCTGGGCCTGCAACTACAGACAAAGGGGGCTCCAGGGATCTACCGCTCCAGGGATCTACCACTGCCGGAAAGGGGAGAGAGAGGGACACAGCCTTAGGCTGACTCAGGTTCTGACCCGCAAATTTGGGCTGCGGAGCCCCACGGACCTTTCCACACGGCGGTTTGCCCTGGGAACCTAGGAAGGACTGGAGAAATCCGACCCTCGCAACCTCCCTCTCTTCTAGCCTGGACTAATTGTTGAGGACTCCACAGGAGAAGGGAGAGAGCGCCTGGGGCTGACCCTACTTTTGACTCGCAGGTTTGTTCTGCCCTGTCCCAAGAGCCCTTCCAGGCCGGGTGGGGCTGCGCCATTGTTTGCCTTGGAAACTGCAAGGGGTTTAAAGATATACAAACCTCCCAATCTCATCCTCTACTAACAGGGACTGATTGTTGAGGATTCAGAAGGGAGTAGAAATATGTCCTAGCTGGGAAAAGGGGGCGCTACCAGAGAATCCTGGAGAACTGTCTCAGAAAGTTTGAATTACAAGGCTCTTAGCCCCCAGACAGGAAGCTCTATCACATTGCTCTGGTTTGTGTCACAGCAAATACACTCCGACCAGGCATTGAATTGAGAGCTGCCAATGAGCGCCATCTCTTGGCAGAACAAGGAAGTACACATAAGAAAAGTAAGAGAGGCTTTTCCTGGCCTCTATAGCCTCCCTGCCCAAGGCCCTAGGAAATGACTCTACAACCAATTACTGGGTCCAGTGCCCAGTTTTGAGCAACCAGCAGAACAATCCTAACAATCAAGGTTGAGCCAAAAATCAAAGAGCTGTGGTAACTCAGCCTCCTGCCACTAAAACCCTATAAAAGAGAAAGAGATAGAGCATCTAAGTAAAATACAACCTAACCAGATGCCTAAGAACCAGCAAAAAATTACAAGCCGTACTAAGAAAATAAAAGACATGGCCCAAGAAAAGAAATACAGCAAAGTCCCAGAAGAGATGCAGGATTTGAGAGAACTAATCAGTGAGATGAGCACAAATTTCCAAAATCAAATTAATGAGATGAAAGACAATATAGTTAAAGAGATAAATGACATCAAGAAGACATTGAGCAAACACAAAGAAGAATTTGAAATCCTGAACAGAAAAGTAACGGAGTTCATGGGAATGAAAGACATAATAGGTGAACTCAAAAACACATTTGAGGCATACAACAGCAGACTCGAAATGACAGAAGAAAGAATAAGTGATACCGAAGACAGAGCAGCTAAAATTGAAGAGAGAAAAGAACAGAGAGAGAAAAGAATGGAAAAAATTGAGCAGGGGCTCAGAGAGTTGTATGACAACACAAAATGCAACAACATACGTGTCATGGGAGTTCCAGAAGGGGAAGAGAAAGGAAAAGGGGCAGAAAGAGTATTTGAGGAAATAATAGCTGAAAATTTCCCAACTCTCATGAAAGAAATGAACTTACATGTCCAAGAAGCACACTGTACCCCAATGAGAATCAATCCAAATAGATCTACACCAAGACACATACTATTCAGAATATCAAATGTAAAAGATAAAGAGAAAATTCTCAGAGCAGCAAGAGAGAAGCAAACGATCACATACAAAGGACGTCCAGGAAGACTTAGTGCAGATTTCTCTTCAGAAACCATGGAGGCGAGAAGACAGTGGTATGATACAATTAAGAAACTGAAAGAGTAAAACTGCCAGCTGAGAATTCTTTATCCAGCAAAACTGTCCTTCAACTATAAAGGTGAATATAAAGTATTCACAAACAAACAGAAACTAAGAGAGTTTGCAAAAAAGAATCCACCTTTGCAGAAAATATTAAAGGAAGGCTTAGAACCTGAAAGAAAAAGACAGGAGAGAGAGGCTTGGAGGAGAGTACAGAAGAAAGAAAAGCAGAAAGGATAACCAAAAGAGTAAAAAGAGAGACAAAAACAAGATGACATATGAAAACCAAAGAATAAAATGGAGGAAATAAATAGTGCATTTTCAGTAATATCATTGAATGTGAATGGATTAAATTACCCAATCAAAAGATACAGGCTGACAGAATGGATAAAAAAAACATGAACCATCCATATGCTGCTTACAAGAAACTCACCTCAGACCCAGGGATACAAACCAGCTGAAAGTAAAAGGTTGGAAAAAGATTCTCCACGTGAACAGTAAACAGAAAAGAGCAGGGTAGCTATACTAATATCAGACAAAACAGACTTCAAATGCAAAAAAAATGATAAGAGATACGGAAGGCCATTATATATTAATAAAAGGGACGATCCTCCAGGAAGATATAACAGTCATAAATATCTACACACCTAACCAGGGTGCCCCAAAATATATGGGACAAACTCTGACAAAACTGAAGGGAGAAACAGACATTTCTACAATAATCGTCAGAGACTTCAAAACCCCTCTCACATCATTAGATAGAACAACTAGACAGAAGATAAACAAGGAAACAGAAAACTTGAACAATATGATAAACAAGTTAGACCTAACAGACATATACAGACCACTGCAACCAAACTCAGCAGGTTATACATTTTTCTCAAGTGCCCATGAATCTTTCTCCAGGATAGACCACATGTTAGGTCACAACACAGCTCTCAATAAATATAAAAAGACTGAAATTATACAAAGCACCTTCTCAGATCATAATGGAATGAAACTAGAAATCAATAACAGACAGGAAAAAAGTAAATTTGCAAATGTGTGGAGACTGAACAACACACTCCTAAATATTCGGTGGGTCAAAGAAGAAATTGCAAGTGAAACCAGTAAATATATTGAGACAAATGAAAATGAGAACACAACATATCAAAACTTATGGGATACAGCAAAGGCAGACTTGATTATATTAAGTCTTGCCTATATTAAAAAACAAGAAAGAGCTAAACTCAAAGATTTAACTGAACAACTAGAGAAACTAGAAAAAGAACGGCAAACCAATCCCAAAGCAAGCAGAAGGAAAGAAATAATAAAGATTAGATCAGAAATAAATGAAAATGAGAATAGAAAAACAATCGAGAAAATCAACAAAACCAAAAGCTGGTTCTTTGAAAAGATCAATAACATTGACAAACCCCTCGCTAGACTAACAGAGAAAAAAAGAGAGAAGATGCAAATAAATACAATCAGAAATGAAAGGGGAGAAATTACAAATGACCTCACAGAAATAAAAAGAATCATAAGAGGATATTATGAGAAACTATATGCCAACAAACTAGACAACCTAGATGAAATGGACAAATTTCTAGAAACGTACAACCAACCTACACTGATGCTCCAAGAAATACAAGAACTTAACAAACCAATCACAATTAAGGAGATTGAATACATCATCAAAAATCTCCCAGCAAAGAAAAGTCCAGGACCAGATGGCTTCACAGGTGAATTCTACCAAGCATTTCTAAAAGAATTAACACCAATCTGGTTTAAACTCTTCCAAAAAATTGAAGAGGACGGAAAATTACCCAACACATTTTATGAAGCCAACATCACCCTAATACCAAAGCCAGATAAAGATTCCACAAGAAAAGAAAATTACAGACCAATCTCTCTCATGAACATAGATGCAAAAATTCTCAACAAAATACTTGCAAATTGAATCCAACAGCATATCAAAAGACTTATACATCACGACCAAGTGGGATTTGTTCCTGGTATGCAAGGCTGGTTCAACATAAGAAAATCAATCAATGTAATACACCACATTAAAAAATTGAAGGAAAAAAAACACATGATCATCTCAATAGATGCAGAAAATGCATTCAACAAAATCCAACATCCTTTTTTGATAAAAATACTTCAAAAGATAGGAATAAAAGGAAAATTCCGCAATATGATAAAAGGCATATATGAAAAACCCATAGCCAACATCATACTCAATAGGGAAAGGTTGAAAGCTTTCCCCCAAGATCAGGAACAAGACAAGGATGCCCACTGTCACCATTGTTACTCAACATTGTACTAGAAGTTCTAGCTAGGGTAATTAGATAAGACAAAAAAATTAAAAGCGTCCAAATAGAAAAAGAGGAAGTAAAACTCTCACTGTTTGCGGATGACATAATCCTGTATTTAGAAAATCCTGAAGTATCCGCAACAAAGTTACTTGAACTAATAAATGAGTTCAGCAAAGTGGTAGGATACAAGATCAACACGCAAAAATCAGTAATGTTTTTGTACACTAGTACTGAACAATCTGAGGAGGAAATCAGGAGGAAAATTCCATTTTCAATAGCAACAAAAAGACTCAAATACCTAGGAGTTAATTGAACCAAAGAAGTACAGGACCTATATGCAGAAAAAAACAAAACAATGTTAAAAGAAATTTTAAAAGACCTAAACAAATGGAAAGACATTCCGTGTTCATGGATTGGAAGAATAAATATCGTGAAGATGTCAATTTTGCCCAAACTGATTTATAGATTCAATACAATACCAATCAAAATCCCAACAGCTTACTTTACATAATTAGAGAAGGCAATTACCAAATTCATCTGGAAGGGTAAGTGCACCCAAATAGCCAAAAGCATTCTGAAAAAGAAGAGCAATGTGGGAGGAATTTCACTGCCTGACCTTGAAACATATTACAAAGCTACAGTGGTCAAAACAGCATGGTACTGGCATAAAGATAGACACATCGATCAGTGGAATAGAATTGAGAATCCAGAAATGTACCCTCACATATACAGGCAACTGATTTTTGACAAACCTACCAAGCCCACACTAATGGGAAAAAACAGTCTCTTCAACAAATGGTGTTGGGAGAACTGGATATCTGTAACCAAAAGAATGAAAGAGGACCCCTATCTCACCCCCTATATAAGAATCAACTCAAAATGGATCAAAGATCTAAATATAAAAGCCAGGACCATAAAACTACTAGAAGAAAATGTAGAGAAATATCTTCAAGACCTTGTAGTAGGTGGTGGTTTTTTGGACCTTACACCCAAAGCACGTGCAACAATAGAAAAAATAGATAAATGGGACCTCCTCAAAATTCTACACTTTTGCACCTCATAGGACTTTGTCAGAAGGGTGAAAAGGCAGCCAACTCAATGGAAAAAAAATATTTGGAAATCACATATCTGATAAGGGTTTAATATCCAGGATATATAAAGAGATGTTACAACTCAACAATAAAAAGAAAAATGACCCAATTAAAAAATGGGCGAAAGACTTGACTAGACATTTCTCCAAAGAAGAAATACAAATGGCAAAAAAAAAAAAACACATGAGGAAATGCTCAACATCACTCATGATTAGCAAATGCAAATCAAAATCACAATGAGATATCATTTCACACCAATCAGAATGGCCACTATTAAAAAGACAGAGCACTACAAGTGTTGGAGAGGATGTGGAGAGATAGGAACACTTCTTCACTGTTGGTGGGAATGCAGAATGGTACAACCACTATGGAGGACTGTTTGGCAGTTCCTAAAGAAGTTGAACATAGACTTGCCACGTGACCCTGCAATACCACCACTGGGTATATACCCAGAAGAACTGAGAGCAGTGACACGAACAGACATCTGCACACCGATGTTCATAGCCACATTATTCACCATTGCCAAAAGTTGGAAACAACCCAGGTGTCCATCAACAGATGAATGGATAAACAAACTCTGGTCTATTCACACGATGGAATGTTATGCCACTGTAAGAAGAAATGAAGTCATAAAGCATATGGCAACATGGATGAACCTGGAGGACATTATGTTGAGCGAAGCAAGCCAGACACAAAAGGACAAATACTGTATGAATGCGTTACTATGAACCAAATATATTGTGTAATATATTGTTTGATTCAAAACAAAAAAAATTTATATGTATCCATTACATTTGAGAAATGTACATATTTATTCATCTGTGTTTACTTTTTAGTTTTTAATTGTTTATATTTTCAATTATTAAATGTACAAAATAAAGTTTTAAAAAAGTGAGTTAAGCATTCAAATAAAAGAAAACTAGAAAAATAACAACAGAGAATCCTGCAAATGTGTATGAGGAAGGAAGTAAAATGCAAAAGAAGACATTTAGAAAAGAGAAACAAACAATAGGGAGGGTCAACAAATACAAATTGGTCTTTGAAAATATAAGGCCTTAAAAAATAACATGACAAACAAAAAGGACATAACAACAGATAGAGGGGACAAAATCATAAAATATGTTTAACAACTTTATGTCAATAAGTGGATAATTTTCTATAAAAATATAGCTTACCAAAATTGACTAAATAAATAGAAAACCCGAATAAACTTAAAATCTACTCATAAAAAAAAATAAAATAAGCAGCCAAATCTCCTCTACATCTGAAATTCTTCTCTGAACAAGTGGTACAGTTTGACAAATGAAGTTTAACAAACTTGCAAGAAATTTATCTCCATCTTAAACAAAAGTTCTTTCAGAAAATAAGAAGTGAGAAGGCAACCCAACTAAGGTCATGAGGTTACTATAACATATACCCAAAGAGAACATGGAACAAGGACAGTAGGATAAAAAGGTATAAAAACAAAAAAATGTATAGGAGAAGATTGATTTATCTGGCTCATTAAAAGTAAAAGCTGGGCAGCTGCAGCAACTGCCGCAGGGCCCGGGGTGAGCAAGAAGCAGCGCTGGCCGCAGTGGCTCCAGGGCTGGCTGGGCCGCAGCATGGGGCTGCAAGTGGGTGTCCTGGAGGAGGAAGCAAGAAAGGAAAGCCTGTCCCGTAATGAGAAGAATGGATACCAACATTTTGCTTAACTGAGCTTCTGAAGTTTTAAAGAAGATGTTTCCACCAGTTATTGCTAAGTGTTCAAAGATTCTGAGGGGAACAGCATCCTGGAACATCTTACTCTAGCATCTTAGTTGACTGGAAGTTGAGAATCTATATTTTAACCTGATTTTTAAGTTGAGCCCTAAATTTCAGCAGAGTTGCAATACCTACTCTCCAGTTTATTGAACTCACCCAGGACAACTAACAAGGAGACAATGATGGACAACACCCATCCCAAGGAACAGAGAGTGTCTGCAATTGCAAGCAAGATAGCTCCACCCCTTTACTGGGTAGGGGAATCAAATATAAAAGGCAAGGCAAAGGACGGAGGGAGCAGTTTTTGAGAAGCGGTTTTGATGTTGGAATTTTGATGTTGGAGAGAAGGCCCCGGGATAGAGACAAGCCATTCACCTGGCCTTGTGGAAAGAAGCAAAGGCCAGAGAGCCTAATAGTCTACAGCTGACCTTGTGGAGGAACCAGAGGCGCTAAGCCCAGAGAGAAACGCAGCCCCAGGAAGAGAGGAACCCAAGAAGCCTGAACCGTGGCAAACGTCGGCAGCTGTCTTGCTTCAACATGTAGCAATGGACTTTGCTGAGTGAAGAAACATGCTTTATGGCCTGGTAACTGTGGACTTCTACCCTTTATAAAAACCAACCCATTTCTGGTATTTTGCATTAGTGCCCCTTTGGCTGACTAATACAGAAGGGATAGAATTTTTATTGCTTTAAAAAAAAAAAAAAGATCTAAAGCAAATTAAACAAAATTTGTTTAACTTTCATGGTAGATAAATGGGTGTTTGTTTCATTGCTTATTCTCAATGATTTTTTTCTGTATGTTTGGAATGTTCCACAATAAAATATAAAAATAATATAAATATAAAAATAAAACAGCAAGAACATAGTAAGATGCAGGACTAAAAGAACAGGATGGGAAGGAACAAACTACATCAGGATTTTTAGGAAGTAGATAGAAGGAAAAAAATGTGGAATGTTAAAAAAAAAAAAAGGAAGAGCAAAATAAATACAACAGATGAAGATGAAGAGGAAGTGGACAAAAGAAAGCGGCGGCTAGCTCATTTCTGAGCAAATGAAGGTATGCCAATACCATGTCATTCTCTCTTCCACTGCTGCTACCACTAACTCAATCACTCCCCAGGAAACAGGGCTAGTTGTTAAAGAATCCAGGTTTGCCTTAATCCCAGAAACACCATTCCTGCTCTCACTGCTCCCAACAGCTGGATCTCTGTTAGTGCTGGGAGTAGGGATGGGGTACTTTATTTGCCTATCACAACTTAGGGACAGTCTTTTCTATGACTCCTGAAATGTAAATTTGAGAAAGACATATTAGCATTCATAAGGACAGTGCTTTTTCCTGTTGTAGTAAGTCACTCCCTAAGCAATGTAAATTTTAGGAAACTACTGTTTATTTAAATCCAGAAAGTAAAGCAATTTTCACTTATAGGAGAAATTGCTGTATATTTTTTTCACACGGAATAAAGTAGACTTCAACAATCTTTAGTTAAAAAATTCCCATTTCTGACTTTCCTTCTACCCACTCAGGCGCTGAAGTTGTGAGGCTGCCTCGGCCTCCTCTTCCTTATCCTCCACATTCAGTTAGTTACCAAGTCCTGTCAATTTACTCTTTTTCAACATATGCATCATATAGCCCTACCTCTAGAGTTGGAACAATCTAATTGGTTTCAATACCTGGGACTGTTCCATCTTAAAGCTATCCTCTATACCACCAACAGATAAATTTTATTAAACTCCAGTTCTGATCTTATTACATCTTTCCTCAGAAAATGTTAATGATAAAATATTTAAAACAGTGCTCAATGTCTCCACCCTAGCATTCAAAGCCCACTATAATCTGATCCCAATCCACAATTCTAGCCTTATCTCCTGTAGCTGCTCTACACAGCTTAGTCCCTGATGATTTACCCATACTTCCCCAATGAAATGGTCATTCTCAAACATTCCCTGCCTTTGTTCACCTCTGGATGTTTATTAAGCAGTTCCCTCTACTTTCTCTTTCCCATTTCCACCTAGGAAATCCAATCAAGATCTAGTTCAAATGCTGTCTACTCCATGGAGCCTTCCCTAAAGCAAGCTCTACCCTCTTCTGTGCCATCATCATTACCCTGCTAGATTATAAATCACAAAAAGACAGCATTATTTCCAATTCATTGCTTTATTCCTGTCACACCTCCACAGTACCTTACATATAATAACTGCTCAACAATATTTAAATGAATGTGTATGTGTATTTATATATGTACTACCTATAAGCACATGTACTTTCAAAATCACACATTTGACACAGATCAAATTATAACCCTGAACTTCTCTCATCTCATAGGCTCCCAATATATAATTAGGTGAATGAATGGATGACTGAATGAATGGATAGATGGACTTTCCTATATTCACTCTATAATTGAGTGAAATATCATAGGTCACTCTACATCAGTGTCAGTTGTCCTTTGTTCTTGCCAATATCTTTGCTCAACATGATTGGGAGGACAATTTTAGGTTCTGAGAACAACAGATAAACATTAATTATATTTAACAGCATTCTAATGGAAAAATATAAAGGCAAGAATCTGTCTACACTATATAAATACTCTGTACTTTACATAGCAATTGCCAATGTTAATCATATAATTTAAAATTCTTATACTTCTTTTCATTGTTTACTGAACCATCTTGCCCGAGTTGATTCCTTTGCCTTATATTGAGAGCAGTCCCTGGTGAATACTAGCCATTTGATTCTTTTTTTAAAAAAATCATTCAGTTGCTCTCCTTAGGACTAATAGCATCTTTCCCTACAAATGACTGCCACAGGTTATTAGGTCACACCTACTTGGAATATTTCTATCTTTCATTTATAATTTTTAAATTAACACAATTATTTCTAATGGTGAGTTGAATATCTTGAACAGAAAAAAAAAAAATTGTGTTGCTGTGTGACTTAATTTGATGTTTAAAGGAGACAGGAAAGCCTGAGCAAGTGGAAATTGATCATTAAATCAACACATTCTCTGTGCCCTTTAAAAGGCCTCCTCCCAGAGGAGGCTTCACTGTACCAGGATGGCCAGGGCCTCCAGCACCCTTTTGCTTCTGCACATCGAACTGAGAAAAAGACCATGCACAAACAGAACTCAATTTTTCTTAATGTCAATCAGCCGATATTACTTCCAGTGTAATATTTTCATTCACACAGCATTAAAAATATATATGCACTAAACCCTCAGTCAGCTAGAAAAGAAGCTAACAAAGTTTCACTCTATTTCAATAAGAGTGAGTCAATTTAGGGGGTTTTGTTTTGTCTAGAGGCAAGATTTTTCTCTTGGGTTGTCACAATACCGTGGATGTCAATCAAAGAGCCTCACCCAGAGGACCCAGAGAATATCAGATGAGATCCATCACAAGGCTGAATTTTGATCTGTATTTGTAAATGATTTCCTCAGCTGGGTCATCAATCACAAAGTCATCTGCATGGAGAGGATACGTCATTATTGTTCTATAGACCTCCAATTAAATAGGGCACGACAAACAGCTATCAAGTTGACAATTTATCTACGTATTCAGCAATTACCACAACCCACGGCCATGAGAGGAACATGGCCTCTGTTTCCTGCTCAGTGAAGACTGACTGGAATGAAATATTTTCTTCAAACAATCTTATGCGTGGCTTGCTCCTCACCAAGAAGACTTCCCTCACAAAATAGTAATAGGCTCCCAATTCTATATCTCCTGTAAAATCATGGTGAGTTAATATCAATCTTAAACTCCTCTATGCATGCAGATAGTCTGAGACTAATGCAACGTTTCCACTTGTGAAAAGGATAATTATATATTTTCATTCTTCCAGACATCCCAGGAAACCTTAAATATCACATTGGATTTTTAGACCCAAGCCCAGGAAGGAAACCAAGTTTAAGGAAAATACTTAGTAAAGTACCAATCACTGACTTGATTTTCATATTTATGTGGGAAATGTTTAGTGTCTAACACACTGAGGGAGTTGTAGCACTACACGGGATGGTAGGGCCTTTCAAATCTTCAGGGAGAACAGCATAGTGGCAGTCAAGCTGCCTTTGATTGACTAAGGTGATTTGATTTCCACTAATAACTCACAAGAGCTGTTAGGAAAATTGGATGGTATTTATAATTCTAATTTGTTTTATTCTGTGACTCTAGGAAAACATCATCATGGTAAATATATTGAAATGTCAGGGTTATCACTTTCCACACAAAATTTATTTTATTTTTCCCACCATTGAACAAAGGCCAGCAGTACACCCTGCTGAGCCCAAGCTTATGTGAACTAGTGATCCAGGCAGCCTTTGGCAGTTCTGAGTGGCCATTTGGCCTGCCCGAGCTCACACTGCACAGACTTCCCCGGGACAGCCTCCAACTTCAGGGTAGTCAGAGACTTTTCAACGCTGCTGAGGCTCCCATGTCATCCCGCAGCAGCAGGCTGCTTCCTAAGAAGCTGGCTCTTCTAGCCACTCCAAAAGAGAAACTTGAATACTGTTTTGGCAGCTTTGCAGCACCATCTACTCTCTCCCTGTGGCTGAAGAAACTTTTTGAAAGTGCTAAGAGCACTGGTTTGGAATCTTGCTCCAGAAAGTCTGTGGAAAGCTGCCCTGAAAGTTGGGACTAGCTTTGGCCAGCTCTGCTGAGGAGCCAGATGCCATTTATCTGAGCAATAAATGCATATGGGGAATATGGCTTCGAGGACAGTAGACTAGGAATGACAGCTCCAATGCACCAATAGATCCTCTGTCAATAGAACTTAGTTCTGTGAGTCCAAATCCATGCCCCATGGAGCATGGATCAGTTTCAGGAATCCTAAACTGCAGTTTTTCCCATATACTCATAAATCTGATCAGATGACATAATTCCAGTATCCCTTTGTAAAAGTGAGCTATCATTGGCTCTATTAGGGATTCATGTCATATTTTCCACCTCCCAAATAAAGAAGCTGGGTACAATGAAAGGAGGTTGATCAACCTACCAAGACAGGCCAGAGAGTCTGTGTTCCATGATGCTTTCCTGTATCTACCTGCGTTTAGCTCCCAGAGCCTTGGTTACTGGGTTTAAACAAAAGAAGGACTGTAATACCACCTGCTGGCTTTAGTTCACCTGCATTGTAAGGAACACATTTAGAAAAATTAATTTGTTTCATTTTGCTTTTGATTTTGAGGGCTTGCTGTTTTCATTTTGATTTAATTTTGTTTTATAATTATGTAAAACATACATAGAGTTCCAACTTTGATCCAACCAAAGCACTAGTCCCTTTTGCCCAGTTCCGCCTTCCCCCAAGAGGAAGTTTTTCGGTTTTTCCTTGATCATTTAAGTATAAGCAAATACATTTTATATTCTTATCTTTCTTAGATTAAAAAAAATAGCTTACCATATACACTGTTTTGTACTGTGGTGTTCTCACTTATCCTGGAGATCACTCCAGAGCAGTTTATATAGATTTTCCATATTTTTTCTTATAGCTGAACAGTAACCCATTGTGTAATTGTTCCAGAGTTCATTCATTTAAAGTCTTGCTGATAACCAGTGGCTCATTTCTAGACTTTTGACATTACAAGTAGTGATGCAATGAATAGCCTTTTGTGTATGTTTTCATATCTTTGCCAGTTTATCTTTAGGATAGATTCCTAGAAAAGGGGATGCTAGCCAATGGATAAGTAGATATGTACTTTAGCTTGCTTTGTCAAATTCCTTTCTACCATTTTGCCTTTCCACCAGCAATGTAAAAGAGAATACCTGTTTCCTGATAAGTTCACCAGCAGAGAATATTTTCAACATTTGGGATTTTGGCCAATGTGCTGTCAGTTTCCCAGGGCCTAGTTATTAGAGCCAGCTCCATGTTTTACATAGGAGAACAACTTGTCATCTTAAGTGCCCACCTCAGAAAGCAGCCAAATGAGCCTTTATTGTGGGAAGATGGCTGAATAGGAAGTGACAGGAATATGTCCCTTTACCAGAACAACTATTAAACAGGGATGAACTGACTAAATCAACTATTTCTGGAGTCCAGTAGAACACTGTACAGCATCCAGGGAAGAGCAGGAGGAAGAGGCTAGTAAATTATGGTAAATAATAGTAAATTGCTCTCTCCACCAGGCAGTTACCATCACCCTTCCCCATTGTGACATCAGGCAGCAGTGGGGTCTGGGTCTTGGCATATCTTGCCAGTAAAGAAAGAGACATAAAAATACAGTTCTCAAGATCTGGGGGAGAGTGTGATAGCTGATCACTATCACGGCTTTTAATTAGCTACTTTGGATCACTGGGGGACCGGCTCTGAGGGCTCCAAACACCCTAAACAAAGGCAACAGAGGAGATGTAAATATTGTATGCTCTATTAGAGCTGCAGAGGATAGGTGAAGGGCTGCATTTGCATATCCTTGGGGAGACATGGTAGAAGAAGTTCTTGAACACTCCCTGGCCCCTCTCTCATCCACTCCCCAGGGAAGTTTGGAGCCAGCCTGCACTTCCTTTGTGGGACCCTGGCCTTGTTCCAGCTGGGAAACACTAACTTGGGAAACTCCTCCCAGGTATGCCCTCCCACTCCCAGAATTTGCCCTCCAGGCAAAAGCAGCTTGAGACAGGGAAAGCAGTAAAAAAGACAATTGAGGCGGATAACCTGGGGCAAAGGTTTACCTGCTTTAATATCTGCACTGGAAAACCAGGAAAGGGAGAAAATCTGTGTCCTGGGAAGTAGAGAGGTCATTAAAACTCCTGTAAACAGGGGAACTCCTAAAGTCACTAGAAGTATAAGCCCAGGACAAGACACAAGCCCAGAAAAGGCAAAAAAGACCCTGCATTTTGCATTCACCTTGGCCTGATCTTCCGGATAGAAGGGCTGAACTTCAACTTAGAGTACCAGCCAACACAAAAACATTTTGCAAAGATGGTGAAAGGTGATTTCGCTTAGGTTCATTTGGTATTGTTAGCTCCTGACACTCAAGAAAATCTGTCATATCACCAGCTGGTTACAAACTCAAGAAAAAGCCATATGAGGGAAAAAATCCCAGAGTTAGCATTTTAAAATATTAAAATGTAAAGTGTGCAAGAAAAGAGTACAAGGCAAACAAAGAAACAGGAAAATGATGGCCTATCCAAAGGAAAAGGATAAAAATCCAGAAAACATCAACAAAGAAGACCAGATTGTTGAAATATCAGGCAAAACTTTAAAAAAAAATGATCTTCAATACACTCAAGGAGATGAAGGAAAATAGAGAGAAAGAACTAAAGGATATAAGGAAAACAATGAGTGAACAATATGAGAATCTCAATAAAGACACAGAAATTTTAATAAGGAACTAAACAGAACGTGAAGACAACAATAATTGAAATGAAAAATTTCCAGGAAGGTTTCAACAGCATACTGGACCTGGCAGAAGAAAGAATTAGTGAACTCAAAGACAAGACAATTGAAATGAAGAATTATAAGAAGCAAAAATAGCCTAGGAGAACTCTGGGATGCCATCAAACATAGCAATATAGGAATTCCAGAAGAAGAAGAAAGAGAAAAGGGGGCAAAAGGAATATTGAGAGAAATAATGACAGAGAACTCCCCACACAGCAAAAGATGTGTATATGCACATCCAATTAGCCCATAGAACTTCAGGCAGTATGAACTTGAAGAAAACTATACCCTGTCACATACTAATCAAACTGTTGAAAAGAAAACACAAGGAGAGAGTTCTGAAAGCTGCAAGAGAAAAGCAACAAGTATGTACAAGGTAGTTACAATTAGGTTGAGTAAAGATTTGTCATCAGAAGTCATGGAAGCAAGAAGGCAGTGGATTGAAATACTTCAAGTGCTGAAAGAAAACAATTTCTAACAAAGAATTTTATATCCAGCAAGAAAGTCTTTTTCAAAAATGAGGGAGAAATTAAAACATTCCCAGATAAACAAATCTGAGGGAGTTCATCATCGCTAGTCCTTCCCTACAAGCAATGCTAAAGGGTGCTTTTCAGTTTAAAAGAAAGAACACTATACAGTGGTTCAAAGCAGCATAAAGAAATAAAGACCTCCAGTAAAGGTAACTATTTCAGTTATTATAAATGCCAGTACTATTATATTGCATATTTTTGTATGTAATGCCACTTCTTACTTCCTACAGGTACATAATAAAATACAAATGCATAAAAAGTAATTATAAATCAATGGTTTTTGACATGCAATGTGTAACAATATAATTTGTAACAAATACAAAAAAAAAGTGGGAAGATGGAGGGGTATAGGAATGGTGTATGTATATGTTATTGAAGTCAAGTTGTATTCAAATTAAATATGATTGTTATATATTTAGGGTGTTAAATTAACTCCATAGTAACCACAAGGAAAATATGTGAAAAAAATATATCCAGATAGCAATGAGAAGAGACTCAATATACAAAAAATTTTAATAAAAATGAAAATAGGAATTAATAGAAGAATTCAGGGACAAAAAAGGAAAGGTATATGACTCCAAAGAATAAATAATCAAATGGCAAAAGAAAAGTCTCGCATTATTAGCAGAGACTTTAAATGTAAATGGATTAAACTCTCTAATCAAGATAAAGATTGGCAAAATGGTTTGAAAAGCATGATCTAATTATATGCTCTTTATAAGAGATGCACCTTAAATTCAAAGACCTAAGTAGGTCGAAAGTGAAAGGATGTAAAAAATATATCATGCAAGAAGTAACCAAAAGAGAGCTGGATAGCTATACTAATATCAGATGAAATAGACTTTAAGTCAAAAACATTAACGTGAGGGATAATGATGGTCATTATATACAGATAGAGGGCTCAATTCAATAATAAGATATAATAAGATATAACAATTCTAAATATATGGGCTCCTAACAACAGAGCCCCAAAATATATGAAGCAAATACAGATTTGAAGGGAGAAAGAGATGGTTCTACATTAGTAGTAGGAGACTTTAATATACCATGTTCAATATGCATATAATATGTAGACAGAAGATCAATATGGGAATAGAAGACTTAAACAATACTCAAAACCAACTAGAACTAAAATACACATATAGCACACTTCACCCAACAACAATAGAATACACATTCTTCTTGAGTACACGTAGATCATTCTCCAGGACAGACCATAAGTTAGATCACAAAACAATTATCAATAAATTTAAAATATGGAAATCATACAATGTATCTTCTCCTAAACCACAAGGGAATGAAACTAGAAATCAATAACAGAGGGAGAAATGTAAAATGTACAAATATGTGGATTAAAGAACCAATGGGTTAAAGAGGAAATAACAAGGGAAATTAGGAAATATCCTGAGGCAAATGAAAATGAAAATACAACATATCAAAAGTTACATAATGCAGCAAATGCAGTGCTGGGAGAGAAATGTATAACCCTAAATGTTACACTGAAAAAGAAGAAAGATTTCAGATTAGAGACCTAACCTCAAAACTGGAAGAATTAGAAAAAGACAAGCAAACTAAACTCAAAGCAAGAAGAAAGGAAATAACAAGGATTAAAGTGGAAATAAATGACATAGACAATTAAAAAACACTAGAGAGAATCAACAAAACGAAAGGTTGTTTCCTTGAAAAAATCTATGAATTGACAAACCTTCAGCTAGACTGAGGGAGACAAAAGGAGAGAAAGCACAAATTACAAAAATCATAAATGAAAAGGGGGACAATAATTGACTCCACTGAAATAAAAGGACTATAAGAGGATACTATGAACTTCTGTACATAACAAATTAGCAAACCTAGATGAAATGGACAAATTCCTAGAAACACACAAACTACCTACACTGATTCAAGAAGAAATAGAGGGAAGCGGCTGTGGCTCAATCAGTAGGGCTCCCGTTTACCATATGGGAGGCCCCGGGTTCAGCTCCCGGGGCCTCCTGGTGAAGGCAAGCCCGCCCGCACGGCATGGTTAGCTGACCCAGCGAGCACAAGCAGCAAGGGGGGGATAAATGAATAAATAAATAAAATCTTTAAAAAAAAAAAAAAAGAAGAAGAAATAGAAAGTCTCAACAAATCAATAACTAGTAAAGAGATTGAATTAAAAATGAAAAACCTCCCAAAAAAGAAAACCCAGGGGAAGCGGCTGTGGCTCAATCAGTAGGGCTCCCATTTACCATATGGGAGGCCCAGGGCCTCCTGGTGAAGGCAAGCCCGCCCGCACGGCATGGTTAGCTGACCCAGCGAGCACAAGCAGCAAGGGAGGGATAAATGAATAAATAAATAAAATCTTAAAAAAAAAAAACAAAAAAAACAATAGTGTTTAAAAAAAAAAAAAAAGAAAGAAAACCCAGGACCAGATGGCTTCACAGGGGTATTTTACCAAACATTCCAAGAAGAATTAACAATAATCCTGCACAAATTCTTTCAAATATTGAAGAGTAGGGAACACTACCTAAGTCATTATGCAAGGCAAGAATCACCCTCATCCCAATTCCAGATAAAGATAACACAAGAAAAAAATTACAGACAAATATCTCTTATGAATATAGCTGAAAAAATCCTCAGCAAAATACTAGCAAACTGAATCCAACAGCACATTAAACAAATTATACATCATGATCAAGTGAGATTTATCCCAGGCATGCAAGGGTGGTTGAACATAAGAAAATTAGTGACTGTAATACACCACATTGAAAGAATGAAGGACAAAAGCCATATGAGGAGACTTCTGGGAAGATGGTGTCAAAGTAGGTAGGCAGACATCAACTCTCTCACAAAAACAGCAGAGGAAGGGCAAAAAGCTACCAGAGGGAGCTGCTTTGGGGATCTGCAAAATAGGAGAGTGCTGCACATCATCCAGGAGGGAGAGGGACAAAGAGACAAAGAGGCCAAAGGAAAACTGTGAGTTACTCTCCCTTGTGGTTGGGAATGGCACATATGCCCCACCCTCAAGGCAAATAACCCTGTTAAAACTCCTGGCTCACTGCAGCTAACTGAGTGTGAAAGAATGTTCCCTGGGTGGAAGAGGGGTCTGGCGGAGGATGAACAATGGTTTCTTTTCGGTGAGTTTTGCCAGATGAACCCCCTTTGAATCTCAAAAAAGATCCCAGCCAGTACTGAAGTGGCCTCAGGGAGAGGGGAGGGGGATCTGATCAGGCAGGCTGTCATACCCAGCCACCCTGGGAGAGAGAGGAACTAGGTCAGTGAGGGGGCAGAGACAGGAGCCTAACCAGCCCTGCTCTAGCAAACTGTTAGAAGTCTAACTCACCTGAGGAAACAGGAGCAGGAAGAGCCAGATAAGCTTTCAGAAGTCTGCTTAGCCTGTGGAGTGGGTGTAGCTCACTATAGGAACTCCTGCCTTGAGGTCCCTGGCTCAATTCCTGGTACGTCCTAAGAGAAGGCATCCAGAGAACCATCCACTGGGTTATCAGGCATCCAGCTGGCACTTTATGAGCATAGACTGAGATTTTGTTTTTGTTTCAGGTTTTTTTAATCTATTATTTTTTTTTATTTTTTATCTTTTAAAAATTATTATTCTTTATTTTATTCATTAAAACTGGGTACCTCACTTTTGGACGGTAGGCTTCAGGGTGACTTATTGATGAGTACCATCAGCCTGAGATGGTACCCAGGGGCCTAAGAGGGAAGCATGCTTTTCCTGGGTTGTTTTTTGTTTTGTTTTGTTTTTTGTTTGTTGCCTTTTCTCTTTCTTTGCTTCATTTTTTTCTTTTACTTATATTTTCTATTTAATTTCTTTTCTTTCCTTCATTTTACATCTTCTGTTTTCTGTTGCTTTTCTTTCATTCCACCTCTTCTTGTTTGGTCTTCATTTTTTCTTTTTCTTTTTCTTTTTTTCTTTTCTTTTTTTTTTTTTTCCTTCTCTTCTCATCTTTCTGGCCTTTTATTTTATTCTATTTTTTTCTTGTTTCATTTTTTTATTCCGACTTTATAATTCTTATTTCTTTGTATTTGTTATGATTTTTCACTCATATTACTTATTTATCTTCCTGGCTTTTGAATGGTTTCTCTTCTACCTTTTTTATTACTACTACTACTATTCTTTTTTTCTTCTTCACTCTTTCCTTTTCTTTGATTCTAATATTTTTTCCAAGGGAACACAGACAACTACACGGATACAGAATAAGAGGAACCAAGTGTCAAAATGGAACATTACCACAAAAAAATAATTAAATTAAATAAAACCCTAGAGTAGAAAGAGAAGCTAACCAACCAAATAAACCCATCAAGATAAACAGATGGGGAAACGAATGTGACTTAAGTGGTTGGGCATCCATCTATCATATGGGAGGAACCGGGTTCAATCCTTGAGAACTCCTGGTAAAACAAAAAAAAGGTGAGCAGGCAGGCCAGGCCCGTACAGCAAGCCCAGGCCTGTATGACAAGCCACACAGCAAGATGATGATGAAACAAAAAAGAGACTCAGGGGAGAGCCAAGGTGAGATGCACCAGAAACCAGGAACTGAGGTGGCGCAAGTGACAGGGTATCTCTCTCCCACATTGGAGGTCCTTAAGATCGAATCCTGGTGAAGCCAGGAGAGAAAAATTTGAAGAGAAAGCAAGAAACAGACACAGAAGATCACCCAGTGAATGGATACAGACAGCAAGTGGGGGCGGGGGGGGGACGGGACACATAGAACTGTACACCAAAAAGAAAAAAGAAAAGTCAATTAAAAAAAAAAGTGAATCTTGGCCTACCTATGTGCCAGGTGTGCGTGGAATCTCGGTGGAGCTGCAACTCCTACCCTACAGATCAATGGACTCATCCAAGTCACCTGGTGAGGAGACGACGATGGGCAACGGCCATCCCAGGGAATGGAGAGGGCCTGCATCTGTAGGCAGGATCATCCCACCCACCATATCCATGGGATATAAGCCCTCTCTCACTTGGAAGTGGAGTGGACATCACCATCCCAGTCCCTCAGGATTGGGGGAAGAACTATGGACTAGAGTGGACTTAATGGTATTCTGTTGTACACATATGGTGATTCTAGCAATGGAAGAAATTATAAGAGTGAGGTGGAGCCGGTGGCCACTGGACACTTTCGGGGCAGGGAGGGGATGTGCAGTTGAAATACAGGGGCTTTTTTGGGACTTGGGGGTTGTCCTGAGTGCCGTTGTGGCGACAGATGTAGGCCATTTTAAATCAGCACACACCATTCAGAACTGTGTGGGAGAGAGTGTGGTCTACGATGTGAACTGTGGTCTATGGTTGATGGCCAGGCCCCAGGATGTGTAGGTCCATTGAGGGTGATGGGCCACACTTGTGAGAGATGTTTGTGTGGGATGTTGTGGGAGGTGTGGGAGGTGGGGAACATGGGAATCCCTGTAGTTTCCGTGTAATATTTAGGTAATCTAAGCACCTTTTAAAACATAAATATATATATAAAACATTTTTGTAAGCAAATGCACATATATGCATATATATTTATATATCATTTTACAAATATTGGTATGTATTGTGAAAAATTTGATTTTTACCCACAATAAAAATAAATAAATAAATAAATTTAAAAAGTGAATCTTGAAAAAAAACTTAAAAAAAAAAAAAAAAGATAAACAGAAGCCTAGACACCAGCAAAAAATTACAAGCCATACTAAGAAACAGGAAAACATAGCCCAATCTAATGAACTAATTAAAATACAGGAGGAGATGCAGAATGTGGAACAACTAGTCAAGGATGTCCAAACAAATATCATGAATCAACTTAATGAAATGAAGGAAGAGATAAAGAATACAAAGAAGACACTAATGCGAATATTCTCACTGTCCTGATTTTGTGATAATCAGGGTAGGCTAAACATTTGCTATATTAGAAACCACGCATGTGACCTAGTTTTTCTCCCTAGGTCTGGTCTTTAGAATGCTGGTGATAAACTAAGCCTGATTTATTATACGACCATCCTGTACGGGAAATGATTGCAACTCTAGGTACCTTTGGTCAACCTTAAGAGATAAAGCAGGGGGACGGATGTGGCTCAAATGGTTGGGTGTCTGTCTCCCATATGGAGGGACCTGGGTTCAATCCCCAGGATCTCCCAGTAAAAATTTAAAAAAAGAAAAATATAGAAGGTGCGCAGGCTACCAGGCCCCATGTGTGGGTGCACCATCAGGCCCTGCGAGTGGGTGAGCTCCCCAGCCCCAAGCGCAAGTGCACCGTCAGGCCCGTGCGCAGGTGAGCCACCAGGCCCGGCGAGCCATGCAGCAAGATGATGACGTAACAGGAGAGTTACACTAGGGACAGCCAAGAGAAGATGCACCAAAAAACCTGGAACTAAGGTGGCACAGGCAGTAGGACACCTCTCTCCCACATCAGAGGTTCCAAGGCTCGAATCCCAGTGAAGACAGGAGGAGAAGGATGAGAAGAGAGGTTGCCCAGTGAATGGACACAAAACAGCAAAAACGGGGTGGGGGGAAACGCTAAAAGCAAATAAATAAATAAATAAAGCCTTTAAAAAAATGTATAGGGGAATAAGATACAGACTATAGTTAGTAGTAATACTTTGATGATGCTCTTTCATAATTTGTTAACAAATGTTTCACAACAATGCAAAGTATTTGTGGTGGGGTGGATGTGTGGGAGCCCTGTATGATGTTATGCATGTTTGTTTTGTAAGTTCACAATGTTTACCGAACACTTATAGTTTATGTATTTTCATGTACAAATGATATACTTCAATAAATTGTTTTTTTTAAAAAAGAAGACGACCTTTGGGGAACACACTGAAGAAACTGTAAACATACATAAAAGATAACGGATCTTATGGTGATGAATGGCATAAGGCAAGAAATCAAAAATCTGCTGTACATGTCCAGGAAGTGCAGCACACCCCAAATAGTATAAATCCTAACAAGTCTACCCCAAGACATACACTTATCAATTTGTCCAATGGTCTGGACAAAGAGGAAATACTGAAAGCAGCAAGAGAAAAGTGATACATCACATACAAGGGCAGTTTGATAAGATTAGGTACTGATTTCTCATCTGAAACCATGGAGTCAAGAAGGCAGTGGTATGACATAGTTAAGGTGCTAAAAGAAAAGAAAAAAAACAAAAAAAAAAACAAAAACAAAACTGTCAGGCAAGAATTCTGTATTCAGCAAAGCTGGCATTCAAAAATGAGGGAGAGTTCAAAGTATTCACAGATAAACAGAAATTAAGACAGTTTGCCAACAAACCTGCCCTTCAAGAAATATTAAAGGATGCCCACTTTCACTGCTCCTATTTAACATTGTGTTAGAAGTACTTGCTTGTGCACTTAGAGAAGAAAAATATATAAAAGGCATCCAAATTGGAAAAGAAGAAGTAAACATTTCACTATTTGCAGATGACATGATAGAAAGCCCTGAGAGATCTACAACAAAGCTTCTAGAGCTTATAAATGAGTTCAGTAAAGTTGCAGCTTATAAGATCAATGTGCAAAAATCAGTGGCATTTCTGTACAGCAACAATGAACAATCTGAGGAGGAAATCCAGAAAAAAATCCCATTTACAAAAGCAACTAAAAGAATCAAATACCTAGGAATAAATTTAACTAAAGATGTAAGTGACTTATATGCAGAAAACTACACAACACTGTGAAAGGAAATCAAATAATATTTCATAAATGGAAGACTATTCCCTGTTCATGGATAAGAAGACTAAACATCATTAAGATGTCTATCCTACCCAAACTGATCTACAGATTTAATGCAATCCCAATAAGAATCATGGCAGCATTTTTTACTGAATTGAAAAACTAAATATGAAATTTATCTGGAAGGGCAAGAGGCCCCAAATAGCCAAAGACATATTGAAAAAGAAAAACAAAATCAGAGGAAGCATACTATCTAACTTTAAAACATACTGCAAAGCTATAGTGGTCAAAGCTGCATGGTATTGGCACAAGGATAGACATACTAACCAATGGAATCAAATTGAGAGTTCTGATATACATCCTCGCATATACAGTCAACTGATATTCGACAAGGCCACCAAGCCCATTCAACTGGGAAAGGATGGCCTCTTCACCAAATGGTGCTTGAAGAACTGGATATCCATATCCAAAAGAATGAGAGAAGAACACCATCTCACACTTTATACAAAAATTAACTCAAGATGGATTAAAGATCTAAATATAAGAGCCCAGAACATAAAGACCTTGGAAGATAATGTAGGGAAGCATCTACAGGATCTTGTACTAGGAAATTGTTTCATGAACTTCACACCCAAAGCACAAGCAGAGAAAGAAAAAATAGATAAATGGAACCTCCTCAAAATTAAAAACTTTTGCACCTCAAAGGAGTTTGTCAAGAAAGTGAAAAGGCAGCCTACTCAATGGGAGAAAATATTTGGTAACCATGTATCTAATAGGGGCCTAATATCCTGTATATATAAAGAAATCCTACACCTCAAAAATAAAAAGACAAACAAACCATTTAAAAAATGGGCAAGTGATTTGAATAGACACTTCTCCAAAGAAGAAATACAAATGGCTAAAAGGCACATGAAAAGATGCTCAACATCACTAGTTATTAGGGAAATGCAAATCAAAACTACAATGAGATATCATCTTACATACATTAGACTGGTGGCTATTAAAAAAACAGAGGACTACAAGTGTTGGAGAGGAAGTGGAGGAATGGGAACCCTCATTCACTGCTGGTGGGAATGTAGAATGGTGCAACCATTGTGGAGGACAGTATGGAGGTTCCTCAGAAAACTAACTATAGAACTGCCATATGATCCAGCAATTCCACTGCTGGGTATATACCCAGAAGAATTGAAAGCAAGGATACGAACAGATATATGCACACCAATGTTCATAGTGGCATTATTCACTATTGCCAAAATTTGGAATCAACCCAAATGCCCTTCAACAGATGAATGGATAAACAAATTGTGGTATATACATACAATGGAATATTACTCAGCTGTAAGAAGGAATACATTATTAACACATGGGATAACATGGATGAATCTTGAGGACCTTATGTTGAGTGAAGCAAGCCAGGCACTCAAGGACAAATATTACATGACCTCACTGATATGAATTCAGCAAACTGAGCAGACTAATAGAGCTAGAGTCTGGAAGATTGGTTTTTAGGAAATGGAAAGGGAGAAGAAAGCTGTGAGCCCATATGGGCAAAATCTATGATAAGGTGGAAGTGTGTAGTTATGCAGTAGAGGGACATGACAGTGGTATAGTGATACTATTAGGTTAGGTAGTGTAGGTATTTCAGGGGGGTAGGGTATGGAGGGTGGGTTGGACTGTCCATGGAACTGGGGAGAGGGTTGCGAGAGAGAGCAGGTGAACACTGGGGATTGGTGGGTACATGGTTGAAACTACAATGTTGGGAATTGTCTTTTGGCAACAGGGCAAGGTAGGTTACTGGTTTAGGCACTGGATGTGGGGGGCATTCAGGACAGGGTGCAATAGGGGCAGGCTTCTAGGGAGTGTACAAATGTTCATCTTGACATAGTGTGTTGTATCAGTGGGTGGAGACGCCCATAACGAACAGGAAGGTGCTGGACTCCCATCCTTGTGAGGCCCGCTATGTTCTCAAATAGAGGGGCTGGAGTCTCTTGAGAGCATGGGTGGTGCCCAATAGGGGAGGTCAGACCAGTGTGTCAAGCCCTCAGTGTTGTTGCAAATAGCTATGAATCTGGTCCCGCAAAGAGTGAAGCCTAGTGGTTGCCATGGATCCCAAGAGGAGGGGGAGGGAGGAATAGAATAGATGGAACAAGTGGCATTTTGAGGGTGATGAAGTGTTCTACATGATCTTGCAATGATGGATACAAGCCATGTTAAGTTCCATCAAAATTTTTAAAAGTGTATGGTCCAAAATGTAAACCATAATGTAAACCACTGACCATGGTTGCTAGATATGCTTCAATATTTATACATCAGTTGTAACAAATGTACCATCCACATAAAAAAATGCTATTAATAAGGGAAGAGGAAAAAGGGGGAGGTTGTTGGATATATGGGAGTCCCCCATATTCTGTACATGACATTACTGTGACCTAAAACTTCTTTGAAGACAAAATGAAAAAAGTAAGACATTGGGGGAATAAATGGAAGAAAAAGTCACTATACATACAGGACAACAGATCTTACAGTGATGAAAGGCAAAATGTCAAAAAAAATTTTTTTTTAGTTTTTCATTATTTATTATCCCAAATTTTTTTTTATTTAAAAAAAAAAAAGTTTGTATTTTACTTCCTATTTTTAAAACTATCATTATTATTTCATTTTCTTATTAATTGTATTTAGCTATTTTATTGGCTTCATTTTTTAAGAAGTTTTGGATCACAGAAGGGTTTACAGCTGAGGCAGGGGAGGGCCATTTGTGTGGGGTGTCAGTGAATAGGGATACATGGGAGAAGGTTCACATGGGCATACATATTAGGCATATAAATATGTTCAAATGTTCATGGGGCATTGTCACAGTGGGTGGAGATTCACACAATAACCAAAAGAATATTGAATTCCCATGCTGGGGAGCTCTGCCACATTCTCTGATGAAACAGCAAGAACCCCCCAAGTACAGAGAAATTGGCTTGTGAAGGAGGATGGTCCATTGATGGGCCCTTGATATTGATGACCTGCTTATGAACCTTTACTCTTGAAATTGAAACTTAGCGTAGTATTATAGGGTGCCTAAGCATTACCTCCTGAGAGCCTCCTTGTTGCTCAAATGTGGCCTTTCTCTAAGCCGAACTCAGCGTATAAATGCAATAACTTCCCCCCAGCGTGGGACATCACTCCCAGGGATGAGCCTCCCTGGCACTGAGGGACTACTACCAAGCACCAACTAGCAATACAACTGGGAAAAGACCTTGACCAAAAGGAGGAAAAGGTAAAGACAAACGAGTTTATATGGCTAAGAGACTTCAAAGTGAGTCAGGAGGTCATTCCAGAGGTTACACTTATGCACATCTCAGCAGGATCTCATTGACTGCCAAATTAGACATGACCCATAATAGAAGGACTATTGAGGGCTGTGGAGACACCCACGCACTATGGTCAGGGTAGATAGCTCATGAGTTTGGTCCTTGCCAGTGGGCCCTACTTTGGGGTTTGTGCTCCCCAGTGTGACAGAATTGGACTCAATTGTGGTTTCCTTACACATGGTTCTTTGGCCCCTTCTATTTGAACTTATAGTCAGTGCTGGAGTTGGTAGGCATACATCCAAGAGACTTGAATCTTTGGACTGTCCATGTGCCAGCTGGGCCCTGAGCCTCAAGAGAGTTGCAACACCTACTCTCCAGTTCATTGGACTCACCCAGGACAACTAACAAGGAGGTGATGATGGACAAACATCACACCAAGGAACCGGGAGAGCCTACAACTGCAAGCAAGAGAGTTTCATCCATCAGCCATATGGGACTGAAGCCCCCTCTCAACTAGAGGTGGAGTGGGCATCACCATCCCAGAATCTTCAGGATTGGGGAATGAACTATAGACTAGAGTGGACTTACTGGTATTCTACTATACTTATTGTGATTCTAGCAATAGAAGAACTTATATCACTGATGTCAAGGCAGTAGCCACTGGAGATTCTGAGGTCAGGGAGAGGGAAAACAGGTGTAACTCGGGGGTATTTTGGGGACTTGGGAATTGTTCTGAATGACATTGCAATGAGAGACACAGGCCATTTTATATCTTGCCATTACTTACAGAATTGTGTGGGAGAGAGTGTAAACTACAATGTAAACTATAATCCATGCTTAGTGGCAGTGCTCCAAAATGTGTTCATCAATTGCAATGAATGTACCATACTCATGAAGAATGTTGTTAATGGGGGCAAATGTGGGTGGTGTGGGGAGCAGTGCATATGGGAATCCTCTATATTTTTTATGTAATATTTAAGTAATCTAAATATCTTTTTAAAAATAAAAAAGTTTAAAAAAAGAAATACTAAAGGGGGTTCTGCAGGTTGAAAGGAAAAAAACAGAAGAGAGAGGGGGTTGGAGGAGAGTATAGACAGAAAGATTATTGGTAAGAATAACTAAAAAGATAAAAGGAGAAATGAAAACAAGATATGACATATAGGGAGGCGGCTGTGGCTCAATCGGTGGGGCTCCCGTTTGCCATGTGGGAGGCCCCGGGTTCGGTTCCCGGGGCCTCCTGGTGAAGGCAAAAGCCCGCCCGCACGGCGTGGTTGGCTGGCCCAGCGAGCGCAAGCAGTGGGGGGGGGGGGATAAATGAATAAATAAATAAATAAATCTTTAAAAAAAAAAAAAAAAAAAAAAAAAAGATATGACATATATAAGCCTAAAGAAAATATAGCTAATGTAAGTAATGCCTTGACAGTAATAACATTGAAGGTTAATGGATTAAACTCTCCAATTAAGAGACACAGATTGGCAGAATGGAAAAGAAAATATGACCCATCTATATGCTGTCTACAAGAGACTCACCTTAGAACCAGGGACACAAGAAGGTAGGAAGTGAATGGTTGGAAAATGATTTAACATGCAAAAAATACCAAAAAAGGATAGGAATGGCTATACTAATTTTGGACAAAATAGACTAAATGCAAAACTATTGTAAGAGACAAAGAAGAACACTATATATTAATAAAAGGGGTAATCTATCAAGAAGAAAGAACAATCATGAACATTTATGTACCTAACCAGGGCACCTCAAAAACACTAGGCAAACATTGGAAAAACTAAGTGGAGAAATAGATGCCTCTAATACACCATTATCACCATTAGATAAAACATCTTGACAGAGTGTCAATAAAGAAACAGAGATCTTGAATAATACATTAGAGAATCTAGACCTAATAGACATATACAGAACAGTACACCCAATTACAGCGGGATGTACATTCTTCTCAAGCACACATGGATCATTCTCCAGTATAGACCACATGCTAGGCTACAGAACAACACTCAATGAATTCAGAAAGATTGAAATTATACAAAGTAATTTCTCTGACCACAATGGAATGAAGCTGGAAATCAGTAAGGGGCAGAGAGCCAGATTAGGCACAAAGATACAGAAGTTAAACAACACACTCATAGACAAAAAGTGGGTCAAGGAGGAAATTGCAAAAGAAATCAGGAGCTACCTGGAAACTAAAGAAAATGACAACACAACATACCAAAACCTATGTGATACAGGAAAAGCGGTGCTGAGAGGGAATTTGTAGCCATATATGTCTATATTAAAAAAGAAGAAAGAGATAAAATCAAAGACCTTACTGCACTGGAGGAATTAGAAGAAAAACAACAAACTAATCCCAAAGCAAGCAGAAAGAAGGAAATAACAAAGATTAGAGAAGAGCTAAATGAAATTGAAAATAAGAAAACACTAGAAAAAAGTAACAAAACCAAAAGCTGGTTCTTTGAGATTAATAAAATTGACAAACCCTTAGCTAGACTAACAAAGAGAAAAAGAGAGAAGATACAAATTTATAAAGTAAGAAACAAGGAAGGGGATATCACCACTGATCCCACAGAAATAAAGAGTATCATAAAAGGATACTTTGAAAAATTGTATGTCCACAAGAGGGATAACCTAGATGAAATGGACAAATTTCTAGAAACGCACAAACAGCCTACATTGATGAAAGAAGAAATCAATGAACTCAACAGACCAATCACAGGTAAAGAGATTGAGTTAGTCATCAAAAATCTCCCAACTAAGAAGAGCCCAGGACCAGATGGCTTCACAGGTGAGTTTTACCAATCATTCCAGAAAGAAGTAACACCGATCCTGCTTAAAATCTTCCAAAAAATAGAAGTGGAGGAAACATGGCCTAACACATTCTAGGTGGCCAACACAACCCTAATACCAAAGCCACATAAAGACGCCACAGAAGGTAAAACTACACACCAATCTCTCTAATGAAACTGGATGCTAAAATTATCAACAAATACTTGCCAATTATATTTAACAACATATCAAGCAAATTATACACCATGGCCAAGTAGGTTTCATCCCTGTTATGCAAGGATGGCTCAACATAAGAAAATCAATCAATGTAATACACCATATTAACAGACTGAAAGAAAATATTACATTATCATCTCTACTGAGATGCAGAAAAAGCATTTGACAAAATATAGCACCCTTTCTTGTAAAAACACTTCTAAAGATAGGAATAGAAGGAAACTTCCTCAGCATGATAAAAGTATATATGAAAAACCCAGAGCTAACATCATATTCAATGATGAAATGCTAAAGGTTTTCCCTCTAAGGTCTGGAACAAGACAAGGATGCTTACTGTTACCAATCTTATTTAACATTGTGTTTGAAGTACTTGCTCAAGCACTTAGGTAAGAAAAATATGTAAAAGGCACCCAAATTAGAGAAGAAGAAGTAAAAATTTCACTATTTGCAGATGACATGATCCTATACTTAGAAAGACCTAAGAAAACTACAACAAAGCTTCTAAGCTAGTTCGGTAAAGTGACAGGATATAAGATCAACACACAAAAATCAGAGCATTTCTGTACACCAATAATGACCAATCTGAGGAGGAAATCAAGAAAAAGATTCCATTTAAAATAACAACTAAAATAATCAAATACCTACGAATAAACTTAACTAAAGATGTAAAGGACTTGTACACAGAAAACTATACAACATTGTCAAAGGAAATAAAAGAAGACCTAAATAAATGGAAGAATATTCCATGTTCATGGATTGGAAGACTAAACATCATTAAGATGTCTATTCTACCCAAATAGATTTACAGATTTAACACAATCCCAATAAAAATTGCAACAGCATTTTTTTACTGAATTGGAAAAGCTAATTATGAAATTTATTTGGAAGGGTAAGGGACCCCAAATAGCCAAAGACATATTGAAAAAGAAAAACGAAATCAGAGGAATCACACTACCTGACTTTAAAACATACTACAAAGCTACACTGGTCAAAATTGCATGGTATTGGCACAAGGATAGACATACTGATCAATAGAACCAAATTGAGAGTTCTGATATAGATCCTTGCATATACAGTCAACTGATATTCAACAAGGCCACCAAGTCCACTCAATTGGGAGAGAATGACTCCTCAATAAATGATGCTTGGAGAACTTGATATCAAAAGAATGAGAGAGGATCACCATCTCACACCCTATACAAAAGTTAACTAAAGATGGATCAAAGATCTAAATATAAGAGCTAAGACCAAAAAGCTCCTAAAAGATAATGTAGAGAAGCATCTATGAGATCTTGTATTAGGAAATGGTTTCATAAACTTTACACTCAAAGTGCAAGCGACCAAAAGAAAAAATAGATAAATGGGACCTCCTCAAAACTAAAAACTTTTGTGCTTCAAAGGAGTTTGTCAAGAAAGTGAAAAGGAAGCCTACTCAGTGGGAGAAAATATTTGGTAACCATCTATCCGGTAAGGGCCTAATATCCAACATATATATAAAAAAAAAATCCTACCTTTTGAAAATAAAAAGACAAGCTACCCATTTTAAAAATGGGCAAGAGATTTGAATAGACACTTCTCCAAAGAGGAAATACAAATGGCTAAAAAGCACATGAAAAAATGTTCAAAATCACTAGGTATTAGGGAAATGCAAATCAAAACTACAATGAGATATCATCTTATACCTAATAGGCCAGCAGCTATTAAAAAAATAGAGGAATTCAAGTGTTGGAGAAGCTGTGGAGGAAACAGAACACTGGTGGGAATGTAGAATGGTGCAGCCATTGTGGAGGACAGTTTTGTGGTTCCTGAGGAAGCTAACTATAGAACTGCCATATGACCCAGCAATCCTACTGTTGGGTTTATACCCAAAAGAATTGAAATCAGGGACACAAACAAATATATGCAAGCCAATGTCATAGTGGCATTATTCACTATTGCCAAAAGTTGGGAGCAACCCAAATGTCCATCAACAGATGAATGGATAAGCAAACTATGGTATACATATACAGTGGACTATTACTCAGCTGTAAGAAGGAATGCGTTGTTAACACACAGGATAACATGGATGGTTCTTGAAGACCTTATGTTGAGTGAAGTAAGCCAGTCACTTAAGGACAAATATTACATGACCTCACTGATATGACTTAAGAAAAATGAGCAGAGTCACAGAGCTAGAGTCTGGAAAATAGGTTAACAACAGACAAAAAGAGTAGAGGGTGGTAAGCTGGTGCCCATATGGGCAAAATCTAGGATAAGGGGGAAGGGTGTGGTTGGGTAATAGATGGGCATGAAAGTGGTGTAGTGATGTGATTGGGTTTGGCGGTGCTGGTCTGTGAGGGGGAGTAAGGTGGAGGTGTTAGGTTGGACTATCAATGGAACTGGGAGGAGGTTTGGAGGAAGGAGCAGGTGAAATCTGGGGATTGCAGGTCTTTGGTTAAAACTATAATGGTGGGAGTGTGCAGTTGTGTATTTAAGGGATATGACAGGAGGGTAGTGATATTATTGGGTTGGATAGTACAGGTTTGAAAGGTGGGTAGATTGGGGAGGATGGGTTGGAAGGTCCAGGGAACTGGGGGGAGGGTTGGGAGAGGGACTAGGTGAACACTGGGGATTTGCGGGCATGTGGTTGAAAGTACAAAGTTGGGAAGGCTCTTATGGCAATATGACAAGGAAGGGTTACTCGTTTAGGGTGTTGGATTTGGCAGGGAGGCATTTGGGACAGGGCGCATCTAGAGCAGACGTCTAGACAGTGTGTGAGTGATCATTTTGTCATAATGTGTTGTATCAGTGGGTGGAGACCCACATAATGAGCAGGAAGGAGTTGGACTACTGTACTCGAGAGGACCAATTTGTTCACAAATAGAGAGGCGGGAGTCTCTCAAGAGCATGGGCAGTTCTTAATAGGGGAGGACAAACCAGTGATTCAATTCCTCAGTGTTGTTGCAAGTAACTATGAATCTTGTCATCCAAGGAGTGAAGCCAGGGGGTCACCGTGGGCCCCGAGGGGAGGGAGGGGAAGGAATAGAATAGGTTGAACTGGGGATATTTAGTGGGCAATGGAAGTGTTCTACATGATCTTACAATGATGGACTCAGGCCATGTTAAATATCATCAAAATTTATAAAAGTGTACGGTCTAAAATGTAAACCATAATGTAAACCACTGACCATGTTTAGGAGCTATGTTTCACTATTTGTATATCAGTTATAACAAAGGTACCATCCATATATAAAAAGGTATTAATATGGGAGGGAGGAAAAGGGGAGGATATTGGGTATATGAGAGTCCCCTGTATTCTGTACGTGACTTTACTGTGATCTAAAACTTCTTTGAAAGCAAAATGAAAAATAGTAAGACACTGGGGAATAAATGTAAGAAATTGCCACTGTACAAACTGGACACCAGATATTACAGTGATGAAAGGCAAAATTATTTTTTTAATTTAATATTTTTCATTATTTTTTAACTTCCCAATCTTTTAATTTAATTTTATTTTTAGTTTTTAAAAAAATTTATCTATTTTATTTCTTATATTTAAACTTATCATTATTATTTCATTTTCCTATTAATTGTATTTGGTATTTTAATGGCTTCATTTTTGAAGAAGCGTTGGATGACAGAAGGGTTGCAACTGAGGCAGGGAAGGATCATTGGTGTGGGGTGTCAGTGATGGGGGATACATGGGAGGAAGTTCACCTGGGCATACATATAAGGTATATAAAAATGTTCAAATGTTCACAAAGCATTGTCACAGTGGGTGGAGACTCACAAAATAACTGAGATAATATTGAATTCCCATCCTGGAGAGCTCTGCCATATTCTCTAATGGAGGAGCAACAGTCCTCCAAGTGCAGGGGCAATGACTGGTGAAAGAGGATGATCGACTGATGGGCCCTTAATATTGATGACTATGCTTATAAGCCTTTGCTCTTGAAATTGAAACTTAGCCTATTGTTGTGGGGTGCCTAAGAGTTGCCTCCTGAGAGCCTCCTTGTTGCTCAAATGTGGCCTCTCTCTAAGCCAAACTCAGCTTATGCGTTACCTACCCCCCACCCCGAGCATGGGACATGACTCCCAGGGATGAGCCTTCCTGGCACTGAAGGATTACTACCAAACACCAACTAGCAATGCAACTGGAAAAGCACCTTGAATAAAAGGGGGGAAAGGTAAAGACAAATGAGTTTATATGGCTAAGAGGCTTCAAAGCAAGTTAGGAGGTCATCCCAGAGGTAACGCTTATGCACATGTCAGCGGGATCTTATAGACCGACAAAATGGATACTACCCCAAATAGTGGGGCTCCTGAGGGCTCTGGAGACACCCAGGTCCTATGGTCAGGGCAGTCAGCTCTGGGGATTGATGCCTTGCCAGCGGGCCCTACTTTGGAGTTTGTGCTCCTGAGAGTGACAGAGTTGAACTCAATTTTGTTTTCCCTACACATGACTCATCTGTCCCTTCTATTTAAACCTGTACTTGGTGCTGGAGTTTGTAGGTGTACGTCCAAGAGACTCGAGTCTTTGGGCTGGCCATATGCCAGCTGGGCCCGGAAGCTCAGCAGAGTTGCAGCTCCTACTCTACAGCTCATTGGACTCACCCAGGACAACTAACAAGGAGATGATAATGGAAACAACCATCCCAAGGAACAGAGAGAGTCTGCAACTGCAAGCAAGATAGTCCCAATTCATCTTCCCCAAGGGATATAAGCTCCCTCTCAATTAGAGGTGGAGTGGACATCACCATCCCAGCTTCCTCAGGATTGGGGAAAGAATTCTGGACTAGAGTGGAAGTACTGGTATTCTACTATAGACATATTGTGATTCTAGCAATGGAAAAAATTACAACATTGATGTGGAGCCAGTGGCCACTGGAGGCTCTGGGGGCAGGGAGAGGGAAAAACAGTTGTAATACGGGGGCTTTTTCAGGACTTGGGAATCGTCCTGAATGACACTGCAATGACAGATATAGGCCATTTTATATCATCATATAACATGCAGAACTGTGTGGGAGAGAGTATGGACTACAATGTGAACTGTGGTATATGCTTAATGGCAAAGCCCCAGGATATGTTTATCAATTGCAATGAATGTGCCACACAATGGAGGTTGTTTATGTGGGAGGGTGTGGGAGGTGTGGGGAGTGGGGCATATGGGAATCCCTATATTTTTGTGCAACATTTTTGTAATCTAAGTATCTTTTAAAAAATAAAAAAAAAATTATTTAAAAAAACACACTACAATGCTGGGAATATTCTTTTGGCAAATATGGCAGGGAAGGGTTATTGGTATAGGGAGTCAGGAGTAGGGGGATATGCAGGATAGGGTACACCTGGGCCGTGCCTCTGTGGAATATGTAAGTGTTCATCTTGTCATAGTGTGTTTTCTCAGTGGGTGGAGATCCACACAATAAACAAGAAAATATTGAACTCCCATACTGGGGAGTCCTGCTATGTTCTCAGTTAGAGGGACAAGAATCTCTAGAGAACACAGGCAGTGCCTAATAAAACAGGACAATATGCCAAGCCCTCCATATTATTGCAAGTAACTATGAATGTTATTCTTCAAAAATTGAAACTTAGTGGTTACCATAGGTTCGGAAGGGGAGGGGGAGGGAAGAATAGACTATATGGAACATAGGGTATTTTTAGGTCATTAGAATTGTTCTTCATAATCTTACAATAATGGATACAGGCCATTTCAAATTTTGTCAAAACCTCTAAAAGTGTACAGTGCAAAATGTAAACCATAATATAAACCATTGGCCATGGTTAGTTGCAATGCTTCAATATGTGTACATCAATTGTAACAAATGTACCATCCCCATGTAAAATGTTAGTAATAGGGGAGAATGGAAAAGGGGGTGGGTGTTGGTATATGGGAATCCCCGATATTTTCTATGTGACTTTTCTGTAACCTAAATCTTCTTTGCAGATAAAATGAAAAAATTAAGATGTTGGGGGAATAGAATAAATTGTCACTATACATACAAGATAAAAGATCTTCCTGTGATGAAAGACACAATGAGTAAAATGTTTTTATTTCAAAATTTTTTTATTTTTAATTTTTGTATTTTTTAATTATTTATTTTATTATTAATTTTTTTTTGGTTATTTTTTTGCTTGATTTTTGGAGAGATTTTAGATCACAGAAGGGTCACAATTGTGGCATGGGAGGATAACTGGTGCAGGGTGTTGGTGATGGGGGAATGTATGGGGAAGGGTACAACTGGAACATGCCTCTAAGGCTATGAATACATTCAAGTGTTTATGGGGCATTGTCTCGAGGCTGGAGACCCACACAATAGCCAAAAGAATATTGAATTCCCATCTTGGGGAGTCCTGCTACATTCGGTAATAGAACGGCAAGAATCCCCCAAGTACATGAGCAGTGCCTAGTAAAGGAAGACATACCATTATGTCAGGCCCTTGATATTGATGATTGTACTTATGAATCTTTTCCTGTGAAATTGAAACTTAGCCTAGTATTATATATTGCCTAAGAGTTACCTCCTGAAAGCCTCCTTATTGCTCAAATGTAGCCTCTCTCTAAGCCAAACTCAGCATATAAATGCACTACCTTCCCCCTGGCATGCGACATGATTCCCAGGGATGAGCCTCCCAGACACCGAGGTTATTACCAAGCACAACGAGCAATGCATTTGGAAAAAGACTTTGACCAAAAGGGGAAAATATTAAATACAAATGAGTTTTTATAGCTAAGAGATTTCAAAAACGTGCTTATGCATGTCTCAGTAGGATCTCACTTAATGCCACAGTAAACAGTGCCTCAAACAGTGGGGCTCCTGAGGGTTCTAGAGACATCTAGACACTATAAGGAGGGCAGATAGGCTCAGGAATTCAGCACCCTGTCAGTGGGCCTTACTTTGGAATTTATGCTCCCCAGTGTAACAGAGTTAGACTCATTTATAGTTTCCCTACACATGGCTCTTCTGCCCCTTTTATTTGAACCTATAATTAGCACTATACTTGTTAAATATATGTCCCAGAGACTTAAATCTTTGGTTTTTTCATGTGCCAGTTGAGCCTTGAATCTCAGTAGAGTTGCAACACCTACTCTCCAGTTCATTGGACTCTCACAGGATAACTAACAAGGAGATGATGATGGACAATGCCCATCCCAAGGAACAGAGAGTGTCTGCAACTGTAAGCAAGACAGTTCCATTCATCTGCCTCATGGGATCTTAAGACCCTCTCAATTAAAAACAGTGGGCATCACCATATCAAAATTCTCAAGATTGGAGGATGAAAAATGATCTAAAGTACACTTATTATTATTCTATTGTAGACATTATTATTCTAGCAATGGAAGAAATTTTATCATTGATATAAAGGCAATAGCCACCAGAGGTTCTGAGAGGAGTGAGAGGGAAGAATAGGTGTAACATAGGGGTATTTTGGGTACATTGGGATTGTCCTACATGACACTGCAATGACAGATATAGGTCATTATTCATTTTGTCATAACCTATAAAATTATGCAGGGCAGAGTGTAAACTATATATAATGTAAACTATAGTCCAAGGTTAGTAGCAATACTTTAATATGTGTTCATCAATTGTAACAAATGTGCTACACTAATGAAAGATGTTGTTAATGTGGGAAAGTATGAGAGGGGAGAGAGTGGGGCATGTGGGAATCCCCTATATTTTTTATGTGACATGTATGTAATCTAAAGCTTCTTTAAAAAAAATTTTTTTTAAGTTTTTTAAAGAGCAGAAGGACCACCAAAAAAAAAAAAAAAAAAAAAAAGCCATATGATCACCTCAATTGATACAGAAAAGGCATTTGACAAAATCCAGTACTCCTTCTTCATAAAAACACTGAGAAAACTAGAAAGAAACTTCCTCAACATGATAAAGGACATATGTGAAAAACCCACACCTAATATCATACGTAACGGTAAAAGACTGAAAGCTTTCCCTCTAAGATCAGAAAGAAGATAAGGATGCCCACTGTCACCACTGTTATTCAACATTGTTTGGGAAGTTCTAGCCAGAGCAACTAGGCAAGAAAAAGAAATAAAAGGCATCCAAATTGGAGAGGAAGAAGTAAAACTTTCCCTGTTTGCAGATAACATGATCCTATATATAGAAAATCCACAACAAAGCACCTAGAGCTAATAATAAATGAACTCAGCAAATTGGTGGGGTAAAGACTGTGGCAGTTTGGTGTTGTTTATGAATTCCAAAAATAGATATTGGATTGTGTTTGTAAACTGGTCTGTTCCTCTGGGTGTATTAGATTGTATTAGATTCAGAGGTTTCACTTTTACTTTATTAAATCAAGATTTGGGCTTCTATTTGACCACGTCATTAGGGCAACTCTGTTTGAGTCGCCCTCCCCCCCCGCCTTTGTGGGCTATATAAACAGATGCTCAAAGACAGGGAAGTAAATACACGGAGAAGGAGAACACAGAGAATTTAATTTTGAATGCTAGAGCCCTAGAGACAGAGCTGAGCCTTTCACCTGATAGTTTGCAGTGAAGAGACCAGAGCCTTGAACAGCTGAGAAAGCCCAGAAAAAAATGTGCCCTGGGGAGAGAGACGAGCCTTATGCTAGCCTAAGCTGAGATTAGAAGAAGCTGAGGTCATGGGCCTTAGGAAGAAGAGGAAGCCTGAACCCTCACAGAGACCAGCAGCCATCTTGTTCCAACACGTGGCAACAGACTTTGGTGAGGGAAGTAACTTACTCTTCATGGCCTTGTGACTATAAGCTTCTACCCCAAATAAATACCCTTTATAAAAGCCAAAGGGGTATTTTGCATCAGCACCCCTTTGGCTGACTAATACAAAGACCAATACCCATAAATCAATAGCATTTTAATACATTTGTAATGAACAAACAGAAGAAGAAATCAAGAAAAAAATTATCATTTACAATAGCAACTAAAAGAATAAAAAATCTAGGAATAAATCCAACCAAGGATGTAAAGGACTTGTGCATGGAAAGCTACAAACATTGCTAAAAGAAATTTTAAAAGACATAAAAAAAATGGAAGGACATTCCCTGTTCATGGATTGGAACACTAAATATTGTTAAGATGTCAATTCTACCCAAAATTATTTACAGATCCAATTCAATCCCAATCAAAACTCCAACAACCTTCTCTAGATAAATGGAAAAGGCAATCGTCAAATTTATGTGGAAGGGTAAGGAGTCCCAAATAGCCAAAGCCACCTTGAAAAAGAAGGATGAAGTAAAACTTATTACAAAACCACAGTAATCTAAATAACATAGTACTTGCACAAAGACAGACATATAGACAAATGGAATCAAACAGAGCTCAGAAATCAACCTTTATATTTATGACCAAATAATTTTATATAGGGGGTCAAAAAACACTCAAGTAAGAAAGAATGGTTTCATCAACAAACGGTGCAGGGAAAACTGGATCTCCATTTGCAAAAGAATGAAGGTGATCCCCTAACCACACCATATACAAAAACCAACTCAAAATGGATCAAAGACCTAAATATCTATAAAACTCCTTGGAGCAAATGTACAGAAGCCTCATTAGGTCTTTGTGTTAGGAAATGGTTTCTTAGACCTTACACCCAAAGCACAAGCAACACCAACAAAAAAATAGATAAATGGAACTTCATCAAAATTTAAAACTTTTGGGTATCAAAGGACTTTATCATGAAAGTAAAATGACAACCTACACAATGGAGAAAATATTTGGAAATGACATATTTGATAGGAGTTTAATGTCCTGAATATATAAAGAAATCCTTCACCTCAACAACAAAGACAAACAACTCAAATTTTAAAATGGGCAAAGACTTGAATAAACATTTCTCCATAGAAAATATATAAATGGTCAAATAGTACATGAAAAGATGGTCAACATCACTAGCCATCAGGGAAATGCAAATCAAAACCACAGTGAGATACCATTTCACACCCACTAGAATAGCTATTTTTAAAAACAGGAGATTACAAGTGTTAAAGAGAATGTGGAGAAATCAGAACATGCATTCATTGCTGGTGGGAATGTAAAATGGTGCAACCACCATGGAAAACAGTTTTGTGGTTCCTCAGAAAGTTAAGTATAGAATTACAATGTGACCCGGCTATCCCTCTTGGTATATACCCAAAAAAAATTGACAGCAGGGACTCAAACAGATATTTTCACACTGATGTGCATAGTGGCCTTATTCACAATTGCCAAAAGAGAAGCAACCCAAATATCCATCAACCAATGAATGGATTTTTAAAATGTGGCATATGCATACAATGGAATATTATTCAGCAGTAAAAATGAATAGATATCTGATACATGCAACAATATGGATGAACCTTGAAGACATTATGTTCAGTGAAATAAGCCAGACACAAAAGGACAAATATTGTATGATTTCGCTGATATGAAAATTCATAAAGTCAGAATCTAGAATAGAGGTTACCAGGGAATGGGGTAGGGGTAGGGAATAAAGAGCTAAGCCTTAAAATGTACAGCTTTTATCTAGCAATATGAAAAAGGTTGGTAATAGATTGTGGTAGTGTTAGCACAACATTGTGAACCTAACTCACAGAACTGAAATATATTTGAATGTGATTAAAAGGGGAAATTTTAGGATATATATACATATATGTATTACTAAAATAAAACTTTTTTTAAAAAATCCATGGAACTGCACAACAAAAACAGTAAACCTTAAGTTAAACTATGGACTATAGTTAATAGTACAAGTATAAAAATGTACTTTCATCAATTGTAACAAATGTATCACACCAATGCAAGGTGTTAATAATAGGGTAGCATATGGGAACCCCGTATTTTATGCATGATTCTTCTGTAAACCCACAATTTCACTTATTTAAAAAAGTGGAGATTTAGGAACACACAGGTCAAAACCACATCACACTTACAATCAACTTGTTAGGTGGTGGTACTATTAATCAAAATAATGCATATAGAAGAAGGAATAGACTTTGGGGAAGAAGCAGCATTGGCTACTATGAATTCAGTTTGGGCAACTTGAGATTGAGAAACCTTTATTACATTCAGATGGGAAGTTGGTTAAATGGGTCTGGAGCTCAGAAGAGCGTTATGAGTAGAGATTTTAGAGATATCTAAGAATTGATAATAGTTGAAGCCACAAACTATACCTAAAGTACACTTGCTATTCTTTAGTAGTATATCAGATTTAATCAAAACCATAGTCTTCAAACAATATTCATCTAGTCTTCAAACAATATTCATCTAATCGATCAATAAATAGTAACCAAACATCATCTAGTGCAAGGGCCTAAGTGAAGAGTTTTGGATAGAACTGTTCAACCTCAAGACATTTCCAGCTGGAGAGTCAGATGTTAAGGAACTGGATATACAATGCATTATTTAATTATAGCTGGGATTAGGACCACCAAGAATATATGTAAAACTTTCAGCTGATCTAGTTCTGGGGCAGAAGAGAGGTTTTCATGGAAGAGACTCTGAAAAACTACTTTGAGGTAAGTTTTGAAAGTGAATTAACAAGGCAAAGAGAGGCAAAGAGCATTCCAGGCAGAAGGAATACCATGTGCAAAGACCCTGAGGCAGAAAAGATGATGGAATACTTTTGAAAGAAAGTCAGTGGGAGGGGGAGAAATGTGTATAAATATGTCACATTATTAAGTTGAAATAGAGCACAATTTCTTTAGGCAAATATTAAGTAAATATGATCACAATATAGAAATATAGAATCCATACCATCTAGACTTAGGACCCTTATATAGAGATCCAAACCCCACAGGTTGTGGGGGGGAAAAACACAGAAAAAGCACAAATATGATTTGGAGACAGACTATAACAAAGCAAGAATAATTATTGACAGTCATTAAACTCCCCAAAGCTTTGTAAAGGCATGTTCCTTACAAAGAGTCAGGAATAAGCCTCTGAAATAGACTTCAAGGTCATAGCAAGATAGTAATATAAACATACTACAGAAGAATACATTTTTATTTTTATTTTTATTTTTATTTTCATAAGAATTTAACTGCAAAATTTCCTTGGTGCACATAAGTTTCACACAAAAAAAAAACATCAACAGTGTTTTCCTAGTCAGACCTAAAAAGACATTATGCATCCATTCTGGGTCCTAAATTTAGCCTCCTCGTTCGCCTCTGGTATCCTCAATACCTAACTTCTAATGGGACCTGGCTATGTAACCGTTAAGCCATTACCTATAGCAATCCTAAGATAAGAATTGCACTGTATCAACCAGAGTATTGTGAATAACAGAAACAAAAATTCCCATTTCTCTCAATTCCAAGAATGGAGCTGTTTTCTGAATAATTGTTCAAGTTGCAACCTGACTGTATACCTTTAACCCTGTAAACCAAAGGTGAAAGCAGTTATATATTTAGAAGGAGTTTGCACAAGGTTAAGGGTGCTCAAATTGTTTTATGGATAAACTGAATTGGCTGGGATATTGTGTCATACCCTATAGTTTTGGGCAACTTCTGCAGCATTTCCTGTTGCCCCTAGTGGTGTATAAAGGTCATCACTTTCATAACTGCACCACCTTACAAATTCACCCTTAATGGCCACAGTTTTCTCCTACACTGTCCCATGGGGGCTACACTGGGGACCCACTAAAGAACTTCATCTGATCCGGTTTCAGCAAATCAGGCCCAGAAGGAAGAACCACATTAGCTTCATCCTTTCTAATCAAAACTCAAGTCCAGAGCTTCTCCACAATATCCTAAAAGCAAGACCATCACATTTGTGGAGGAAAAAAAAGCATATGGTAATGGGATCATTAGATCAACCCTAAAGTATATTCACAAATATCATGACAGCATTGTGGATACTAATTGCTATCTAAAAACACCACTCCAGTCTAAGTGCTAGTATTAGACAAGGGTGTATTCTGTCAAATGCTATTTGGCCCATAATTGAAAGGGTCATTAAAAATTTACTGAAAGGGATACTGGAAACACCATAAAGGACAAAAGGTATGTTTGAAGCTCCAGTCATTGTCAATGACACCACATCAAGTGGTAAGCAACAGGGGTCTAGATAGGGGAGAAAGGATTTGAAGGGAATGGTACAGAGGGCCTTTTTTATATGAATCCCAAGCCCAGGGCAGCCTGGGCTTTGAGATCTGTCAGCCAAACAGTGATGAAGCAATGGTGGTCCCACACACTTCCCATCTATGAAATGTACCTACGGATTCACATCTTATGAATATTTGATCCCACTACAAATTTGAAGGAAAAAAAATCACCAGTCTCTGAATTATTTAATTGTTTTTTTCCAAAGCCCTGAATTATTTTTCCTGTAATAAAATAAAATGTATTGGGTGGGAAACAAGAGTCCAAAGAGGCAAATACCAATTCAAGCCCTAACAGCTGAGGTTCCAGCCGAGCTGATTTTCTTTACGACATAAGTGGTCTACTTGGCTGATAGCAGCAGAGACTTGGGTCAATACTGTCATTCCCGCCTGCCAGCACTGCAGACTTCATGCATTCCTCCTTGAATTAACTTGACCACAGGCTATTTCTTGTAGGGTATAATGAAGAAATTGGCCAAAGTTCCTGCAAGAGATATGATGCTGACATGAATTCTTTAAAACACATAAACTAGCCTTGAAGACTGGAAAGGTCATGGTGAAAGAAGCAAATTTCCTTCCTTTAATACTTACAGGAAAAAAAGAATTCAAATCTGGGAAGTGACTTATGAGGAACAGCAATAAGTCAGGGACAGAATATTGCATGTGACCATGGGGATCAGACAAGAAATGATTCTTTGGGTAAGACTATGGGGAGATGCTATAAGGTGCTGGTGTGCGTGTGTGTGTGTGTGTGTGTGTGTACTAAAATACTGATACTAAAGAATTATAATGAAAGAGTTATAACTAAGAGAATTTGTTATATGCAGCAAGTTTACTGAAGGAGAGCAGAGTAAATGGTAGAGAAAGATAGGGCAGAAAGGCTTTTTTAAAAAAGAACAGATATTTCCATGGAGTTAAAAAGGGGGGGGGGGTGGATATTGAGAAAGAAAATCCTCAGATAATTGTAACATTCACCTTGATAGCCAAAAGAATGGATACTGTGGTAGACTCTAAAATGGCCCTCATTATCCCCACCTCCTGGTATTCAGGTCCCTCTGTAATGCCCTCCCATTGAGTGTGGGTGGGACCTGTGACTTGCTTCTAATCTCTAGAACATTGCAAAACTAATGGCATGTACATATATGTGGTTATGGTATATAAGACTGCAATGCCTGCATTGAGGAAGCAAGCAGCTATGTGGTAAGGCCAGTGGGCAAGAGAACTGAGAGCAGCCTCCAGCTGACAGGCAGCAAGAAACTAAGGCCCTGAGTTGGGCAGTCTGCAAGGAAGTGAATGCTGGATGTGGATTCATCTCCAGTCAAGCCTCAGATAAGCCTACAGCCCTGGCTGACATCTTGAGTGCAGCCATATGAGACCATGAGCCAAGGACTTAGCTATGCTACACCCAGACTCCTGGTCTATAGAAACTGTGAGATAATAAATGTGTTGTTTTAAGCAGCCAAGTTTGTGGCAATGTTGTTACGCAGCAATAAATATATAGATGTCAAGGGCTTTGACTAGGTTCTTTCATTCCTAAGGGCTCTTTTTATCAAGTGCTTCACATCAAGTATACATTTATCAAATGTAGCACAGTCACATATGCTACAAAAAAGCAAAGAAGAAAAGATTACAAGGAAGCCACACAGAAACAAATGATATGGCATTGTGAGTAGAACAACATGATACATAGAAGAAACTATAGCACTGATGTTCATGGAATGCTATTTATCCTCCTTAGAGGATTAATTTTGACTTTCTGAAGAACTGGTAACAATCCATATTCCATGGAACATGAAAAAGAATACAGGTGTGCCAGCAAATGGGAGCAATTAGTCTATGGTACATTAGAAGGAGCTTTGAAGCCAGATAGATTTGGGCTCAAATCCCAGCTTTGTTATTTACTAGCTGTAGATCTTGGGCAATATATTGATTCTCAAATTTATCATCTTGAACAATTGAAATAATCAAACTAACCTCAAACTGTTGAAAAAATGAATAAGATACATAACATTGGACATGAAAGATAGTAGGTATTCAGTAAATATTCTCTTCACCTTTCTTTATGCCTTATACAGATCCAGGCATCCTAGATTTTTTTTTTTTTTTTTGACAGGTTACTGAATTGGTAAACTAGGTGATGCTGGGAGCATATTTATGAGGTCTGGAAATGAGACTTGAAGGACTTATTTTATATTTAGCCTAGAGAAAATAAGACGTGGGAAATGTCTTCAAGTGTTTAAAAAGACTATTATAAGGGGTTCAGTGCATGTGCATTGCTGCATCCTTCAAATCTCAGCTTAGATGACTCTTGAGGAAGTGTTCTATGATTCTTCAGGTTCAATTTGATACCCTCTGACATGCTGCTATGACATATCAATATTTCCACTAGCAAAATACTTTTCAGAATGTCTTATGGTTGCTTCTTCAATTGGCTGCTTCTCCAGTGGAATGTAAGATTCACAAGGGCAAGGACCCAGTCTGTCTTATTCATTGCATTATCCCCGTGGGCTAGCACAGCATCTGATAAATGGAGGATGTTCTATAAAGACTTGCTAGTTCAGTGAATGAGTAAGTGAATGAATTAAAAATATTTTTTATGTCACAGGGATATAGTTTTCATCTAATTATAAGGAAGAGCTTTCTTATAATTAGCAATCTCCAACAGGAATGAGATGCTTTCAAAAGCTATAAATTCCTTTCTGGAAGTGTTCAAGGATAACCTGAAAAACTAACTATCCCTGTGGTATTTTGTACAGTGCAATGGAAGTTCAATTGGATGGCTCTAAGTCTAGATTCAAAGCCATAGTACTTTGTATTATAAAAATTGAATCAGTCCTTAAGAAAAATCTCAACCTAAAACTTCCTGAGGCAAAATGACCGTACTAAACAGTGAGTTTCTGCAGGCTGATTTTATTCTTTAAACATCTCCTATCTTGCCTAGAGCAGGACTTTGTGCAAGCCGACATTTTTAAAAGGCTTCATAAATAGATGGCTAAAATTAGTGTAAATTGTTTTTGAAGTATGAGAAACAATTAAAATACTCACGCCAACCACCTTGTTTCACAGAAAGGAAGCTCAGTCCTGACAGGTTACATGAATTCTCAAAAGTTGCAAAGCCAGTTAGGGCAGAGCCAATATTTGAATCAGTTTACTACTATTTCCTCCACTCTAGATTGCCTTGAGAACTCTTTTTTAGAAACAATTAAAGATAAGAAACCAGAGGTCTCAGGACAACCAAGCCAATTTGGGACCTCAAGGGGTCATCACTGTAGTACTCCCAAGAAGGTTGTTGGACAAGACTAGAAGAGACAGCACGTAGCACCAGAAAAGAACATCCTGAAATAAACTATGGAAAGATGAAATAATATAAAGATGTCACTTTTTATGTTTCTGTACCAGTATGTCAAACAAGAACATAGCCCTAAGTGTACTTAAAGTTCTGAGCTAACTCATTAAACTCTGTGACTTCACAACAGAAAAGAAAATTGACACGTAACCATTAAATGGTTATCTTGGTTAATTAGGAACACAAATGTAGATGACAATAAAGGGGCTGGATTTTTGGCCTGGTCCTCTGTACTCATATTGCACACACACACACATATATATAAACATGGCAAACATGTTACATCTCTCCCCATTGTCATCCAAGATGACAATGAATTTTTTTGGCCTTTGTTATTTCTATTGGTGGTCTACAATGATCTAAATCACCACAAAATTATCAAATCATCATGTTTACTTTGCACTCAATAGACACAGTCCACAGGTCCAGAATCAAAAGAAAATATTTTTCCAGCAATGTTTTCTAGGATGACAGACACTCTGTTTTCTTTTGTTGGCCTATTTGAGGAAGTTACAAACTGCTGCCTTTGTCCATTCAAAGGATATTATAGAGTCCCCATGACATGATTACATTTGAGACAAGCTGTAGCCTTCATCCTCAAGGAAACCATAAGCAAGTCCAGGTACTGGTGGTAACCACTGCAATAGAGCTATGTCAGGTTCTAGGGGAGTCCAGGCAAGGTGTGCCTCACTCTGCCTGGGGGAAACAGGGAATGCTGGAAGTGAACCTTGAAAAAGTAGAAGTCAAATGGCTGGACAAGAGGTCAGCAGTTTTTCAGACAAAAGGAAAAGCATCTGCAAAGGCAGAGTCAGAGCAGAAACTGCAAATATTCGGGTGTGGCTGAAGTTTGTAGCCCACATAACAGAGTGGCTATAACAACTCTGGCCATTTTGATATAGATAGGGCAGGTGTCAAGGATTTCTCCCTGCTCTTTATTCTCACTGTCACTGCCTTCTTTTAGGCCATCATTGACTCTCTCCTGGGATATTACAACTGTTCTCCCTTCTCCTGGTCCACTTTTCAGTTCATTCTCCTTATTTCAAGAGAGTTTAATTTTCCAAATCACAAATCTCATCATATCATTCTCCAATTTCATCTTTGCCTATGAGATAGAGTCCAAATTTCCTAGTGTAGCATATAAATGCTTTTCATTCTGGTCCCTTACCTTTCTAACTTGATCTCCTGCCTCACAACCTAAACTGCAGTGCCACATAAGTACCCAATATTCCCTCATATGTTGTGCCCACATTCCTCGGACCTTTGTACATAGCATTTCTTCTGCCTAGAATGTCTTTGCATGCCAAGAGAGCAGTGACTCACCTTTCAAGAAGCTCTTCAACAAAACATTTCCCATATCTAGGAAGTTATTCCTCTGTCTTCCCACAGTCCTTTGCACATACCTCTACTGCATCAAATTGAACATTGTATTGACTATATTTCTATGTAACTTCTTGTATGAATCAGACAAAGGGGTGCTGATACAAAATACCAGAAATCTTTTGACTTTTATAAAGGGTATTTATTTGGGTTAGAAGCTTACAGTTACAAGGCCCTAAAGAGTCCAACCCAAGGTACCATAAGATGTATTTTCTCACCAAATGTCTGTTGCCACGTGTTGAAGCAAGATAGCTGCCAATATCTGCTAGGGTTCAGCCTTCCTCTTTCCACTTAAGGCTCCGTGGGCCCAGCTTCTTCCTATCTCAGCTGTAGGCTGGCATAAGGCTCAGCTCTCAGGGCTTCTCAGCTGCTCTGGTCTCTTCACAAGGTCAGCTATAAACTATCAGGCGAATGGCTCATCTCTCTCCAGGGCTCCAGCGTCAAAACCAAGTTCTCTCCTCTGCTGTGTTTTTTGTGTGTATCTACTTCTCTGTGTTCTTAACTGAGCATCAGTTTATATAGCCCACCAAGGGGGCTGGGACTCAACCCTGAACACCCTAATGACATGGTTGAATCAGTGCCTTAATCTTGATTTAATCAATAAACATAAAGCCTTTGAATTTAAATCAATCAAAGGGTATTATGCCCAGAGGAATAGACAGTTTACCAACATAATTTCTCTTTTTGGAATCCATAAATAATCTCAAACTTCCACACTTCCCCACCAGGGGGAATAACAATATCTCAGTTATCTTTGATTCCATATTCTCCTTCAGAATTAGCCAGTGCCTGGCAAACAGCAGGTAGTCAATGATTGTTGAATGAATAAATGAGTCACTATTTCCTCATATTAAAAATTTCAAACCTCAGTAGTTTGACTTTTTATTTAGACTTCTCATCGCTGTCTGTTTGAACATGGAAAATATGTTTCATCCATCCACTTCAATTTGTACCTGTTACTAGCACTGCCTCACCTACTAACTATTTTTATTCTAAACCACTGTCTCCAAAAGGAACAAACAGACTCCCAAATGACTGAGGACTCTTTCACAGTCTTTATTGCCCTTCTAGTAAACCATTACAAACACCTTCGGTAGAGGTAACAGTATAATGTTTTAACCATCTGATGAAGTTTGAGTGTGAAAATGAAGGTTACTTAATTTAAAGGCATACCATACAAAGTTACCAGAAACACAAAAAAGAGAAAGGTCTAAAAGTAAGGTCTTTCAGGCCTGAGATAAAATAATGTGTGTTAAATAGGACAATCTTGAGGAATCTTTACACTTTCGTTCCCCAGGAAGAGGAGAAAGTGATGCTTATACTTATTGTGGGAAGATCATGCTCAAGCCTGTGGCTTAGTCCTGTTCCTTCATGTCAACTGGTCCATAATCCTTCTATTATCAAAAAGGAGCATATGTCAGGGAGGGAGGAGCATTTCCATGCCATTCCTGTCATAAAATTTAATTTCAAACTACAAATCTTAATCACATGGCTCTTTCCCAGAATTGAAAAAAGAACTTTGATCCAATGACAGTCCAAAAGACTGTATTGCTTCTATAAAAGCTAGAATCAATATTGTGCAAATATATATAGTGGAAATTAATGTACTATATGAAGGTAATGAACCATTCACAATTATTTCATGGTCATAGATTTAGTGTGGATGCTGGTTAATTAGCCAAATATGAATTATATATGTAGATTTTAAATAAGTGTATAAGCATATTAAAGGTTTTTTTCCTTATTTCATTGTGAAGGAAATAATTTGATATGGCTGAGCATAAAGTTCTAATACACATCCAAAAGCAATCAACAAACTCTTTGAGTACTTCAAACAGGATACTTTAGATGGTTTTTAATCATGATTATGAAAATATAATTAGGTGGTTTCATGTTTGTTGTTGAGTAAATATAGGGGAAAGTGATTCTCCAAATAGAAAATGTGGGCAATATTACACAGAAACCACAAGAGAACTATGTGTATGAGGCACATGCAGAGAAAAAGAGAGAGACCACTAGGCCCTTTCTTATTTAAACAGAATATCATTCTTTCAGGATGTCAAAAGAAATCTTATTTAATAAACTGATTAAATGGAAGTAGGTTTGAAAAATACCCCTCTTTAGTGTCATAATAAACTTTAGCTGTTGCCCGCAATTTAAAACAAATTCTCCCTGCCACAGCCCCTACAGAAAAAAGAGCAGGTAAAGCTCATCTGTGCTTAAGCAGTTCATGTGTCACTAGTGTCGGCTGGTAATCGGCACAGTCAGGGATCTGCACAGCAAAATGATTGTGCACTTGTGGCCTTTTCTCATTCTTTTGAAATAAACCTGATAGTTATCTAACTCCAATCACCCAAATTAGAAGTTGGAATGATCTTTACATTCTCATGCAGGAAGATGAACTACACACATGCAAACTGCTGTCTCATGCCAAGCTCTCCAAGCACCCTCTCCATGGCCAGGAGAGATGACAAGAGTGACTCAACTCCCCTGTCCTAGGAGGGTCTCCCTTTCCCCAGAGTTTCCTGATGGACTCCCCCCAAGCCATCATTTCCTTTGTCCTCTGTGCAGCCAGAGTTGATTACTAGCCCCATTTTTAAAAAATCCATCCTCCCTAGTCCATCTCAAAAAACATGTGTGAGAGCCCCAGGTTGCGCTTGGAAGTATTTTGGTCACCAGCAAGCTGGTCCCTTTTGTAGTGAAATTCAAAGAGTTCCGGTACCATGACTTTAACGAAGGCACAATTAGAGTGGCTTTCTGCCAGCTCCATGTGTAATCTGTTTTACCACGAAAATACAAAGTTGTTGTCTGTGCACACAATTTTAGCATTTCTGGGTTTTATGCCATCTTACTTACAAGAAACTCCCAGCTGTTATAATTTGTCTCACCCATCGCTCTCTTGTAGAACCAGCCTTTGTTCCTTTTTTTCAGTGCCAGGGACTTGCTGGGTTTCACCTGATGTGATTTGTCCAGGCATTAATAATGCATCTTCAAGATGCAAGATGCATGAATTCCTTTAGTAACAGATCTGCTGGCAGAGAGCTGCATTGTATTATATAGCTTTGCTTCAAAAAGGGAAGGCAAGGGGACAAAGGGAAGGTCATCAGCCTCAGGAGGGAAGGGTATTGGTTATTTCAGAAGGACATTACAACTAGTGCATGCTGCAGATAGTGAATATTAGACCAACGACTCCAGAAGGAAGGTAGGAAGGGAGGGAGGAAGAGAGGGAGGAAGGGAGGGAGGAAGGGAGGGAGGAAGGATGGGTGGGTGAGGGTCAGTCTTGCCAAATCTGCACTTGTCCCTGCAAATGAAAATGAGTTGCACACACATAATGATAGTGAGCTCAGGCTGTCCAGGGTATGTTTCTTATCTTTCTTGGTACACATCAAGGGATATTTCCTATTCAAGAGTCCTGATTCTCCCTTTGGATCTCAGGGATACTCCAGCTATCTCCTCAGTGGCCTTGATGTGACTGTTGTTATTGTTACCCATATGAATTTTTTATCATTTTGCATTTGTGAAGAGCTTGTATTTTTAAGCTGCTTTAAAAATCATTAATAAGTGATTTCTCACAATTATCCTGAAAAGTAGAACAGGGCTCTTTCCTCAATGTTACAGTTAAGGGGTAAGAAGTATAGATAGATTATAGAGTAAGCAATTGGTGGTTAGTGTATTCCAAACCTGGAATAAGGACACATTTAGGAGGCCACCCTATCTCCCAGACTGAATAAGCTACCTTCAGAAATGTGACCTGAAAAACTTAAGGCAGAATGTAGGACCCAATTAGAAATAATCAGATTGCTTCAGTGGATGCAGTCATAAACTCTGCAGAAAAATAATCCTGCTACAGATGATCAGGTTTTAAATCCAAGGCTACCAATATCAACTTGGATTTTCCTAAGGAACAATGAATTTGCTATGTAGTGTGGAAATCAAAAAGTTTAGCCATGAAAACAGTTGATTGTGCAGGTGATCATTTAACTTCCAATTTCTATGAGGACTCCTAACAAGATCTGTCAGTCTAAAACCAAATCACACTCCACACTTTTTGTAGGGTCATTACAGTAGGTTTGTCTGCCTCCTACCCTCCCCCACCACCACCACCCCATTCTCATCACTGCCAAAACCCCTCCCCACAAAAAATCTCATTTAATCAATAACATTTGCTTTCAGGGCAGCTCTCCTTTACTGCTGTTCCATCTCTATCTGGGTTACCATAGCAACTATTCTCAGAGCAGTGTGATATCCAGTTTATACATTTCAGCCCTGTCACATGACTGACTACCTGCTTCTACTTTAATCATTGCTGGAGGGAACACTCAAAAAAAGTGGCTGCTTCCTGCTTCCTGTTGCAGTCCACCAAACTGCCATCACGTTTTACATTTCCTCCCTCAACCTAGAATACATGAGTTAATTATGCTGACTTCTAAAGGGAGAAGAGGGAAGGCCACAGTGGTGAGAGAGAGTATCCAAATTGCTAGAATTAGCACAGGCTTCAGGCCCTCAAAGCCAAATTCTTCTTATTCCCTATAGAGATGCTCTCAGATTTAGCAGTCCCTCTTCTTTAAGATCTTAATTGTAAAGAAAAAGATGTTTCTGACCTTGTTGTGGCCTGAGATCCATCTTCCAGTGGCCCTTGACCACAGGGCACTCCTGTCTTCATTCATGGAGCTGTTCCACAGACCCCCTGCAAGGCAAGGCTTGGAGCTTAGGACACTCAGGAGCCTCCTCTGTTGCAGCTTTGAGGGGTCTGTTTAAATCACATTATAAACCTAATGAAACACAGCTAATGAAGTACAGATGTCCTATCAGATTTGGAGCTCTGGCTCCCTGTAAAAGTCCAGTAAAAATAAATGAAAGGTGCCCTGTATCCATGGAAATGGGCAGCTCACATGTTAATCCTTCCCCCTCACCCCTTTATGAGTTCATTATCATTTCTAATTCCAGGGCTTCTGAAAACATTTGTGGCTTCTGGGTCACTCATTTCCTGGAAACTCCTGAGGGGCTGGGCTTCAAGGTCCTTGGCTTTGCCTCTTTGTTTAGACACATGGGAAAGTGAATAGGTGTATATTGCTTCTCAGTAGCACAAGCTCCTGGTTCCTTTTTCTGTTTTGAGGTGCTGGGGTGAATCTAGAGTCCTGCATCCTCCTGGAACCTGGAAGCAGTCTTTCATGACTGGGCTTCCATGTCTTTTGAGAACAATATCAGGGAACTGGGTCAGGAGTGATCAGATGCCAAAACCTCTTCTGTCACATTGTCAATTATGCTCAGCAATCTATTCCTCCTTTAATTTAAGACATTAACATTCCCTGATGAAATGGAGATGCATTCAGCTATTAATTCAGTAGCTACTATCACTTGATAAGATCATGAAGGAAACTGACAAAAGAAGGGTAAATGTTGGCAAACAAGGTTAGACTGAGTCCAGAATTTGAAGCACTCCCTGGAATAACAGGACACTTGGGGAGAACTGGGAAGCACCACAAGCTCATTAGCTGCCCAGAGGTGGGGGGTCCATGAGAAGAATGGGGATGCTACAAACAAAGAGGAAAAGGAGAGAAGAAGATTTTCAGAAACAAAACTTGCCTCCCTCAGTTTCAGCTTGGGATCTCCTTGATGAGAATAAATATGTTGCTTTTTCAGGGTCTAGAACAAGGGATAATAATTTCTCAGCCCTCCAGAGGCCTTGTTTCCTCTCTTGCTTTTGTGATGAATGGCTAACATTCATTCTCTTTCTTAGGTATTTGCTTTTAGGAAGAAGCAATCTGTATTGGAACCAAAGTAGTTCTCTTGGGGAATTCCTTTGGAAACAACTCTCAACGTGTGTTATTTTTTAGATTATAATTTTGAATTCTTAAATTCTCAAAGATGCCATCTGGAGGAAAGAGACATATTCTCAATCTAAAAGTAACTATCTGAGCATCAGGAATACCTTGCATTAAATTTCTCTTTAAGTGACTGACTACAATTCTTTGTCACTTAGCCCCAGAAACTGGAAGATGAAATGTTGTAGATGAGGATACCGAGGCACAACACAATAGACTTTCCTGGGGCCATGGATCAGTGTGTGCAATAGAATGGAAGCTACTAACAATAAACTTCAGACCCCAAGTAAGAAAGCATTACAAGAAATAGAAATTTTCCCTTTCCAAACAATCAGTTTTGCCTATCTTATGGCTGAGAAATGAATGCTTTGTAAAAATGGACCAAGAAATTAAAGCTTAGGGCTGTGATTATTACAGTGATTTGTCAGTGATAGTATATGATTTTTGGAAGAGTACCAGCTGTATTAACAAGAGGATAAGAGCGCTGTTCATTTTTCATTTGCCTAATATAGATATCATTGCCTCACCAAAGAAAAAGCTGAGAAGTGATAAAACATCAATGATGGAGTAACATAAGTGACTTCATGGAAAATGATTTAAACCTTTCACTGCCTGCTAAAATAAGAGATTTTTTACCACTGAGTTATGTGAAGAACTCTCTGAGCTGTCAGAAATAGAAACAAGCCTGAGCAAAAAAAAGGAAAGAAGTTATGTGGGCGGCAAAGACCATTTACTTATTACTCTCTACTATCTGATTCCTGACATAGAAGAAGGGAAATATGTCAGAAAAACTAAACACAGCCACCTGTGGTTGACAGGGAAGGTGTTGAAAGAGTTAACTCCTTACAATAAATTAAAAAAAAAAAATGTGAGATGCATTTCTTGGACCTGTTTCCTTGATACTTTTTTCCCCCAGTTAGGACAAAGCAGCTAGATTTAACAGTAAACCTAATTCACTAGGCAAAGCTGGCTAAACAGCTGTTCCTGGCATTCTTTGTCTAGCACTGATTGTTTTTCCTTTCTAGTCAGATCTCTTGTTTCTTCCCTGGCCCCTTATTTAACCCAACCCCTTTCCCTATCACACTCAGTAACATGTTTCAGAGAGAATGGAGTAGCCCAAATTCATAGAACACCTTGAATATTTAAATGCTTAAAATAGGTCAATTCTCTCCCAACAATTTCTAAAGTAAAATATTAAGACCAAAGTGTTGGAATTTTTGAAAATCAAATTTAAATAATCATTGACATTATAAATTGAGGGATTTCTAATATTTGACAGTCTGTTTTAAGTGAAGGACTTAAGTATTTTAATTTTAAGAGGTCCTAAAAATTAACTTTTATCACCTGACCATCCCAGTCAGTGGGCAGGTGTACGGTTTGGAGAGACATAGTCAGGCTTGGAGTAGAAACTCACAACCATGTGTTACTACCCTTTTGTCATCAGTACTCTTTCCAAAGTTAGCAATCATTGGGAAGCCTTGTCTTTTCAAGGAAAGTCTATAAATAAAGTCATATTTGGCACTTTGGAATAAAGTTCTCAAGAATAGATCTAAAGCTGATTGTCAACATAAACAGAGGAATGCAATTCCTTTCTATGGAGAAAGTATATTTCAAAACATTTGTATTTGCATGGTCCTACAGTGTAAAGAAAGAATTTTACAGATGAACTCCCAGAGATGAAGGGGATGGATGTTCCCAGAGAAAAGAGGAGGCAGATTTGGAGAAGAACCCAGCTCTGCCAATGTCCAATCTCTGTTCTCAACACTCTGCTGTACATATTTTCTAAAATTGGATACTCTTGGGGATTGCATCATGTACCCCAAAAGACAGGTTCTTAATCTTAATCCACATCCCTATGGGTGTGAACCCATTTGTAAATAGGACCTTTTGAATATATTATTAGTTAAGGTGTGACCAAATTGAATCAAGGAAGGTCTCAATCCATATGACTGGAGGTCTTATAAAGAGGGGGAATTCAGACACAGTCAGAGCAAGCCACAGGAGGAAACTAAGGACATTGCCACGTGAGGGGGAGCAGAGATGAAAGCCAAGGAACTGCAGGAATTGTGGCAAGCCAGACCAGAACACTGCAAACTCTAAGAGAAAGCAGCCTAGCCTTGCAGATGCTTTGATTTGGGACTTTTGGCCTCTAAAATCCAAGACAATAAATGCCTGTTTGTTTAAGCTACCCTGCTGTGTGGTATTTGTCACAGCAGTCCGGCAAACTGAGATACATCTCAAAAAGTAAATCAGTTGTGTACTTTGACTCTGTGTCACTACTTCTGGGAAAGTACAACCAATATATAATCAAATAAGTAAAATATCAGGTTCCACAAACCATATCTTGAAAAATGTAGTGCTTTGTTCTTAGATTAGAAATACAACTGAAACTTGCTTTACTCAAAATATGTAACTAAACTTTTTACAGTCAAGTAATTTTAATAATTCCACTAAACAATGCAATTCAAGTTACTGCATGATTAAATAAGTCTTGGACTATGGACTCTGAGTAGTCCTGATTCTATATCTGGGTGATCTCTCTGTATCCATTTTCTCCTTTGTAAAATGAGAGGATTATACCAGTTTAATTGTAAGGTACCTTTCTCTAACTCTAGATCTTATGAATCTAAAATCTGTCTTTTAGGATATTAGACTTTCTTCACAATTGCTACATCAGTATTAATCCTGCCTCTTTTTCTCCACTAAGAAAGAGTGAGCATCATTTCTCCGCTCCCACCCTCACCACCACCACCACCAAGTGTTCTCTGTAGAATCAGGAGGCACAACCTGGTTTAAACAGAGTACACTACTTATCTTCTGTGATGCCCCAGAAGCTCCAAAAGGAAACAGGCAGAACAGGACTGGGAGGAACTGGTGCCTGAAAATAAGTGGAAATTCACCAGGCCTGCTCTATTCCCTGGGAGAGCTCCTGAATCCTTTCCCAAGGAGTCCAAGAATGAATCTCTGTCAGCAGCCAGTGATCTCCAGCCTCAGTGCAAGGATCCTGCTTCTGATGCCTATACCTGAAGGCACTATCAACAGAAAGACGATCTGCACAGCTCTGCACAGGCATCTTAGTTTGCCAGGGCCGCTGTGACAAAGAGCACAAAATGAGTTGGCTTAAACAACAGGAATTTATTGTCTCGTGGTTTTAGAAGCCAGAAGTCCAAAATCAAGGTATTGACAGGCCATGCTTTTTCCCAGTGTCTACAGCAGTTTGGTGCTGGCTTGTCACAATCCTTGGGGTTCCTTGGTATGCATCTCTGCCTCTATCACATGGCTTCTCCTCCTGACTTTTACTTCTCTCACTAAATTGTCTGTGTATCTGTATAGATTTCTTCTCTTTATAAGGACTCTAGCCATATGGATTAAAGCCCACCCTGATTAAATTTGACCTCATCTTTGAAGATCCTACTCACAAAGAAGTTCACACCTTAACTAATAACAACATTTTCAAAGATCCAGTTTACAAATGGGCTCAAGTCCACAGGAATGTAGATTAAGACTTGATATGTCTTTATGGGTAACATGATTCAATCCCCAACAATCAAGAAGAATAACTTTCCAAACACAGAGCATGGAAACAAATGAAGCCCCACCACCTACCAATTTATGAAAATGATGAGGGGAATAATGAGCCAAGCAATACAAAAGTACTTGGGGGGGGCGGTTGTGGCTCAAATGGTTGGGCGTCCATCTGCCATATGGAGGGACCTGCGTTCGATCCCCGGGACCTCCCGGTAAAATAAAAAAAATAAAAAACTTAAAAAAAAGTACTTGGGTTCCTATGCCTGCAAAAGTGCTATGTAATTAATAGCCTGATAATAATAATGATGATGATAGTATACACAATGGGAATATCTATAGGTGTTTTAATTTCCTGTCTGCTAAAACAAATATAATACAAGGGTTGACATAAACAACAGGAATTTATTGGCTCCTGGTTTTGAGGCTACAAGGAGTCCAAAATCAAGGTGTCAACAAAGCAAAGCTTTCTTTCCAAGGACTGTGGCATTCTGAGGCTGGTTGCTGGCGATCTCTGGTCCTTGGCTTTTCCGTCACATGGCAATGCACATGGAGGCATCCTCTCCTTTCTCTTCCCTGTACCATGGACTTCAGCTTCTGGCTACTCCGCGTGGCTACTCTTTTCTATCCAATTTCCTTTGTTTTTAAGGACTTTAGTCATATTGGATGAAGGCCCACCCTCATTCAGTTTGGGCACACCTTAACTAATAACATCTTCAAAGGTCCTATTTACATATGTCATTGATGTGGCACAAATATCTAGGTATTGGGGCTTGAAAATGTCTTTTGTGGGGGACATGATTCAATCACCAACAGTAAATATCAACCACTATTCATATGACTAATCAATTAAGTGTTTATTAAGCAAAACTACTAAAATATATATGCCAGAAATTTTATCTTCATTCTCATGTTTGCCTTAATAGATCCATTTCCACCACTAGCTAGAGACTAATCCTAACAAAACATATTTACATAAACTGTCTTGCTCATTTCTTTCATATCTTAATGTATTCAAATTTATTGATCACCTTCTATATGACAGGCACTGTGTTAGGGATGAGGGAAGGAAAGACAAAAAGACACAGTGACAGCCCTCAGAGACCATGTTGTCTAGGAGGACAACTGACACTGATAGCAATATAAGTGCTAGGATGAAGTTACTGCAAGCTACAGTGACAACCTAGGAGACAGAGATAGAAATTCATTTGAGAGAGGGAGAGAAAGAAAAATCAGATTGCCATTTTTTTTTTTATCTAAATTTAACTTTATACCTAGTGAAAAATTTAAAGGAAGGAAGATATGTGATTATGATAAAGAGACCCTTTAAAAAGTAATATGGACATGGAAATATTCAGGTGTAATAGTATGACATCTTCAGAGAGAGGCAGGTGCACATGAGATATGCTGTAATGTAGCACTGAGATACTAATGGAAACATGGAAACAAGTTAAAACAATTCTGACTTTATTTGTACAGGGAAATCCTTATTTTTCTACAAGGCAGTTACCTGCTTGGTAAGAGCTGATAATTGACTGAACGTTGCAAAGCCTTCGTAATGTGTTCCACTGTCTTTGAAGAGTCTGCTTTTGTGGTAGACAAGCGGAGGGCGTTGTGTCCAATGGAATCTACAAAGGCAAATGTGCCACTAACTCCAAGGCTACTTTTAGAGTCAATACTGCACATACAGGCTTAATCACATAGCAGATACTGCCACACCCAGATATTTGTGCCACATCAACATCTGTTGTACTGGTAATGGTATTTGAGTAGGGGCTATCATTGCTTGGACTGCATGGGGTTTCCAGCAATGTGTGTTGGGAAGGCTTCACTGTTAAGGCTTTGCCCATGATCCCATCTTAGGCCTTGTGCAATAAAGATGGCACCATAATCATTCTTCCTGAGTTCCTGTCATCTGTGTTCCCCTTCTTCCTGTCAAACACACCCTTTCTTCCACCCAAAAAGATAAGTAGTCCAGCCACCATTTCCACTGAGGTCTTCTGCTTTTTTGTCTTTTTTTTTTTTTTTTCAATTTTAATATCCTCCCTCTCCTATCTCATCTCTTCTTTTATTTAATCCCAGTTTCCTTACACTTTATCCCCCATTCTCCTTTCCTCCTTCTCCCCACATCACTATACTAATGAACACATTCTTTGCAAACCTCATCTCCATTCTTTTCATCAATACATCACCTCCTTCCTTGCACATATTCCTTTTTTATGAGTAAGGAAGAGGATCTCTTTAAATAAGCCATAGCCAATCTAAAAAACTATTTATAGATGTCCAAAAATGAATTAAGTAAGGGGGGAAACCCTTTTGCATTTAAGTCAAGACAAGACAAGAAATCCTGACATCAATTGTGATCATGATACTGGTAATCCTGGTGAATTCAAGAAATCACAGAAAAAAACAAAACAAATTTAAAAAAACAAAGAAAGAAAAACAAGAAGTCACAGAAGAGAAATGAGATGGAAAAATTTGAAAGAAAGAGACAAAACTATCTTTGCATAATATATGATTTGCATAAGATGTCTTTGCAAAAGATTTAATTACCCAGAAATCTAAAAGTATCAACTGGAAAAACATTACCACTTACACAGGAGATAAATAAGATTGTCAGATACAAGGTCAATATATAAAAAAACATTAGCTTCTTTATCATTAATATCCATTTTTGAAACAGCAAAACACTAAGATTAAACCAAATAATAAAAGTGCTAAAAGATCGGTATTTTTTATGTAACTATTCTCCAAAATTAATCTACATATTAAAAGTGTTCTCAATTAACTTGACAAGCTGATTGTAATGTTCATATAAAGGAGGCAAGATTTTAAAAATATGCAAGAAAATTTAGGAAAAAATATTAATGTGAACTTGCACTACCAAATATTAACTTATACTATGTAGTTATATAAATTAAAATGTTGTCATACTGATGAAGGAATATGCTTCCAGAACAATGGAGAAGAATAGAGAGGAATGAATAGAAAAGTCCCATTCACCCACATATGTGAATACATAAAACTAATCAAGCATTTCAAACTCAGTGGAGAAAGGGCAGAATATATGCAATAAATGGCACTGGGAAAATCATGTCTGTACATTGGAAGAAAACTGAGATATCTACATCACTCCATGTATAAAAATAAATTCCAAGGCAATTCAACAGCTAAAAACACCAAAAACTTATAAATATAGTAGAAGAAAATATGGGAGAATGTTTTTACAATAAGGTCACTAGAAACATCTTTTTAAGAAAGAATATAATGCTATATATATTCTATATAAATCTATATAAAGGAAAAGATGGATAAATTGTAAAGATTTTCAAATTCTTTAAGATGAAATACACCACAAGCAAAGCCAAAGACCAACCTTGACAAGAGTGTGGGGAAAGAGATACTCTCATACTCAGTTATATGGGATGTCCCTTGCTATAACATTTTTAGAGGGTAATTTAGTAGTGTCCATCAAACTTTAAATGAAAATACCCTTTGGCCCAACAACTCCATTTCTATCCCATAGAAATACTTGGACCTGTACCCAGATATGCACAAAATGAAAAACTGAAAATGGCCTATAGGCCTATCAGTAAGGGAATAGTTTTTAAAAAGTAATTATACTTTCAACTATGGATTCTGTGTAGTGTTGAGGTTAAAAAGAATGAGTTATATTATATGAACTGACATGGAAAGATCTCTAAACCATCTTTAAATGAAAAAAGCAAGTCATCAAATAATATGGATAACCTAATGCCACATACAAATAAGTACACATTTATGTATCCCTCTATTCACTTAACAACAATAAAACAATTAGCACCTATCATATCCCAGGAGCTGTTGTATCCAATAGAGATAAAGCGGTAGGCCAAATAGTCAAGGTCTCTCTCTTCTGGAATTCACATTCTGGTGGGCAGGCACATGGTAAACAAGCAAACAAAAGACCAAAATAATTGCAGACCAATTATTAACTAGAGTTGTGAAAGGAACTCTAAACTGACTTTCAGTCCCCTAGGTTACAAAATATTTTCTGGCAAAGGAGGCACACATGATGGACACACTCACTGACACAATCAGACTTCCGGCATGCACAGTTTGGAGAACGAAATTTAAAGCTTACAATAAATAGAATGAGAAAAGGAAACCTAATCTCTCACCAATTCCCTTCAAACAAGTTTCCTACTGCCTTGATGCTCCAACAAGCCACTAGAACCGAATTCGTCTGACAATTGCTATTTCCTTTTTTTTTTTTTTTTTTTTTTTAACTATAAATTTCCAGTGCAACCACCACCACACCACCTCTCTGGAACACCTGCTTTTACTTGGTATTGCCCACATCTCAAATTGTTACACTGTTAGTAAAGCTCTTTTCATTCTATTTGCAGTAACAGTACTTTTAACAGTGTATTAGTTGCCTATTGTTGCCATCACAAATTACCACATACTTGATGCTTAAACAATACAAATTTATTATCTCACAGCTCTGTAGGTCAGGCTGAGTTCCTTTCTGGAGGCTCTAGAAAAGGATCCATTTCCTTGCTCATTCAGCCTGTTGGCAGAATTCAGTTACTTGTAGTTTTAGGGGAGGTCTCCATTTCCTTGCAGGCTGTCAGCTGAAGGTCATTCCCAGCTTTTAGAGGCTGCCCTCATTCCTTGGTTAGTGACCCCCTTTCTCCATCTTCAAAGCCAACAATGGCAGGTCAAGTTCCCCTCACGCTTTGAATCTTTTCTTTCTTTTCTCTAAACCAGCTGTGAAAGTTTGTCCCCTTTTAAGGACTCCTGTGATAATCCAGGAAAATCTCCCACCTCAAGATCCATATCTTTAATCACACATTCAAAGCCTCCTTTGCCAGGTAAGGTAACATATTCACAGTTTCCAGCGATTAGGACATGAACCTCTTTGGAGGCCCATTATTCTACCTACTATAAATGATAATAAATGCTATGGAGAAAACAAAAAGTATTATATGCAAAAGAGCATTAGGATCAGGAGGGGATATTAGAGTGTCACCAGAGAAGGCCTCCCTGAGGAAATGGCATTGGAAATATATGAGACAGCCACTTGGCCATCTAAGAATGCATTTTAATATATGGAACAAGACATGGAGTGCTACATATCAAACTATTCACAGGTTCCCTCTGTGAGAACAATGGATTTTAAGGGTAGAAGAAGATAACAGTTTTTATGTATTATTCTGTATCTTTGTTTGTTTGAATATTTTACTTATGTGATTAAAAGTTATTTATGTTTGCAAAGACCTAAAAGAAAGAAAGAAAGAAAGAAAAATATCTTTTTCTTGGGTCCTGTTGTTGGAGCCAAGAGAGTTTTAAGACTTAGGTAATGGTGAAAGTTAAGTGCATTCTAAATTTTGACACACACACATACAGAAAATAAAAATAAAACCTTGTCTAGGATTCTATGGGGGAAAAAATGGTTCTAGAGGGGACTAATAAATCATCGTCCTTCAGCTTCTGAGTCTTTAAGGAGGACACACTTACCAATTAGACATTTCTGCACATCTGTGACATTGGAAACTCCTCATAGCTATAACCTCTTTATTTGGCTTCAAAGTCCTAACTTGGTGCTTATTTGCTGAGCCCTCACCCTAGATATCTCACATCATTTCATAAGGTTTTTCCAAGGAGAACACTAAAAGCTTCTCAGAGAATAAAAGCAGGCAGCAGAAGAGTTACTTGAAGGGGCTCCATAGTGTAGCAATCTGTCACAGCAAAAGGGTGAAACTTGCTGGAAAGCATTTCTGCTACTCAAGACAAAAGCGAGGTACTGATCACAGGAGGATACACAGAAGTTCCCCAGTGAACTGAAGTGGAGTGACCAGGAGAAGTGGAGGCAGAAGACCAAAGGGACTGCCCAGGGTATAGGAAAGAAAACTTCAAGCAATATGGTATAGCTGTAAGACCCTGGGATGCAACTGCAGAAAACAGATCTCGCGCACATGTGTGTATGTGTGCGTGCACACATGTGCTAATCAAAATATGACTCATTTAAAGCAAAGATATTATACTGAAAAGCAATGAGAAGCAAACAATGGCTATAGCTACAAATTAAAGAGTTCATATTTATGTGCTAATCATATAGATTTGTTTTTACAGACACACTGCCTATCAAAGATAGGAATTCTCTGAGTAATATGTTTATAATAGCCTAGTAGACTCCTCTATTTGAATGTCCCTTCATCACCTCAAACGTGACAAATCCAAAAGTGAAAACACCATTGTCTACTCAAAAATATTCTCCCCTCCCAACCCTTCCTGCCTTAGATAGGAACATTCTCTTTTTTCTCACCACTCAGGCTTAAGATCTTAGGGCCATTCTTAACTCATCCCTTACCTTCAATTATTCAACCCCTTCAAGTCCTTTTGGGAAGTAGGTGTTAGTATAAATAACACGTTAATTAAAATGACATTTAATCAGCCACAAAATATATTATCAATTGTCTCTAGGCCAATCCCTCTCTTTCCATTCCCATGTCACCTCCCTAGTCAGGTTTTTATCCTAGACTGTTTCTCCGAAGTGTTTCCGAAGTAGCCTCCTCCACCCATTGCCTATCATTCTGGTCCAATCTTCCTGTATTTCACTAGACTGTGAGTACAAACACAGCACATCATCATTCTGTGACCAGATTATATTTCTGAGTCCCTTTCGGGTTTGACTGGGGATTCAAAGGTAGGAAGTCAGGGCTTTCACAAAGTACCACTTCTAGTTATTTCTAATGTCTCAGGGCTGCTTCAATATGTCCACATACTGGTCCTAGTCTTCGCTCCTGGGCTTATTCTCAAGATGGCGACAGAACTTCCTTCTTCCCGGGCGCTGGTATGGGCACCCTGAGCTCTCCTGCACCAGAGGTTCCACGAACCCTTAAGACTAGGTGTAAAGACTCACTTAAAGCCCTAGTTCCCTCTTCTAGTTCCCTTTCCTCCAAGGAGATATGGCAGAGCAGGACTGAGAACTAGCCCTAAGAGAAAGAAACAAAAGGAAGAGGGAAGGAGAGGGGCAGGGAGGTGGGAGTGGGGGTGGGGGGGAATTAAGCAATCTCCAGAAGCACAGCTCTGACAACACAGAAAAATTTACATTCCCAAAATTAAACCTTCTCATTTATTTTTTTGCAACAAATAGTTTTCAAGCACCTACCATGTGCGAAGCACTGAACAGAACAGACAAGAGCACTCACTGCCTTCCTGGGGCTTAAATTTTGGTGTGGGAGATAGATACAAACAAACAAAAAGCAAGGTCATGTCAGGCAGTGACAAGTCTATGAAGAAATAAAATAGAGTAATGGGGTAAAGAGTACATGGGACTCTAGGTGGATGACCTTTGAGCTGAATGTCAGAGGAATGAAGAGGGGGTCTGTCAAGATGCTACAATCAAGTTAATGGTGAATTTTCCATTTTCCCCAATAAAAATGGGTGGACACAAAATTCACATTTCTATAACAAAGGGGCCCAATCAGGTCAAATCTTTCCCCCAACCAGAGTACAAGATTCACCCACAATGATATGACCACCTCTTTCAGAGCAGGGGGGAGCTTTATTCTCTTTCTCCCCCATTTCACCCAGTAGAGTGCATAATAAATGAATGAATACTTGTTGACGGTTAATTAATGCTAAACTTTACACTAAAATTTTTAAATGTGCATGTCATGTTGAGGTACTTTGGGATTTGGTTTGTGTGCCAGCAACAGATTTCATGTTCAGCAGATAGGAAAGACTGAAATCATTTTAGGGTCTGACATGATTAGCAAATGTTCCTGCATACCATGTGAAAAAAATCATTGGCATCTAATTCTAAGCCAGACTCCTTAGTCCCCAGGTCTGGGTCCCAGAAGCATCAGGGCTGACAACCTCAGGCGAGGTTGGCAGAGGTCACATTTGTTGAGGATTGAGAAGAGTTAAAGGTGAGAGTGCAACAACAAGAATGTATCCATCCAGGCCCAAAGGCAGCTCATCCCCCCCACCCAGCCTGGGGACACACAGCTGCCCCAACCAACCTCAGAGGGGCAAGTTCCCTGACATCAGAGAAGCAGCCCTGGGCCCCTAAATGGAAACCTGGCCAGGGAGGAAGCAGCTGGTCTTGGCAAACAAAAAATATTGCCCCAGGCAAAAACAAAGCAAGAGGGAGCCTGGAAAAGCATCAATTTGAAGAGCCACTCCTTCCCTCAACGAATTTTTTAATCCCATATAAAATTTTAAGCTATTCAGGAAACGAACATGGCAAATTCTTTCAGTCTAAATTCTGCTATTAGAAATTCCTAGAAAGGTTTTCCTTTCCTTTCCTTTCAAAACACTCAATAATTTGCTCCAATAAGGTTCCCAAACTGTGGCCAGCTATTTTGTTATCCAGTATTCTTTTTTAATGTACTTCAGACAACCACAAGATCTTGTGGAATTTTGTGAGGATTCGGGTTACAAAGAATTGCATTTTTAGGTGTGGCTTACTTTTTTTTTCTATCATTTTAATTTGTGAAATGAACGATCAATGAAAAGGTCTTTTTATTGTTGAATCTCTATTTATGCATACAAATATAAAAATAGCAATCTCTTATAGAATATATGTTTAATTCATTTATGAGTTTCCCACTCTGCACAAGAACCGAGAATCTGAAATTAGCTGTGCATCGTAAGGACCATAGTCCTTTTGATGAGAACAGTAACTCTACAGGTACAGATGAAACAAGATCATGTAAAATTTTCAAAGAAAAGATCTAGTTGTCATTCAGTTAGAGGGTCTAAACCAGAGATTTAAACCCATCATTCTCACTGTTGATAATAATAATAGCTAGAACTGATTGAGTACTCACTATGTGATAGGCAGTGTGCTAAGTGTTCTACACCTACCTTATCTCAAATTCTTAGAAAATGATTCCTTAGAAACATTATGTGACTTGCCCATGGTCACACCTAGTATTGGCAATAGTTGGTTTTCTAGTTTGTCTAACAGCAAAGCCTTTGCTTAGTCCAATGTATCACATAGATTAAAAACAGAAAAGAAAAAAGAAAAAAAAAAAAAAAAAAACATTAACCAAAGAGTAAAAGCTTTAGGAAAATACCACTGGTATATTCTTTTAGAAAGTTGATTTATAAAAAGAACTTCAGTGAAAATCAGGAGGCAGTGCTCCAAAGGGTAAACAGAAGCATGGGATGTGTAACCATGGCTTTTTAGAACTCACTTGGAAACACACTTGTATGTATATATATCATTTTATACTATTTTGAAGGTAAGTTCTAAAAGCACTGGAGACATAATGATGAAAATTACATGATATTTTATGCAATAATCTTATTGAATACAGCATTACATTCATGATTCTTCTTCTATTTTAAGAAGAACTAGTCATGCTGTACTAAATTTTCCAAGAATGAAATTTAAGCCCACATAAGGTATATTATAAAGTGAATGGAATACCATGGTTCAAATGCAACCCTCTAAATGGTCCATCTATGGACCTATCTCATGAATTCTCATTAAACAGTGATTTCATTTCTCTACATCATCCCAAGCTTCACCCCTGAACAGTCATTCAGCTGCCTGGCTAGTCTCAGGACACATACAAATATGAATTAAAGGCAGCCACACCACAAGACTGTTGAGAGTTCACTGATACCCTTCCCAGTGTGATGGGAAAAAGAAATTGGTGGTCCCAGCAGGCCTTCTGTTTATTACCCCCTGGTCCTCATTTGGAGAGTGGTAGTCACACACACGTGCACACACACACACAGACCTAAACCACTTCATACGGCCTCCACATTCCACGTGTTTTTAAGGTTAAAGATGTGTTTGGACCCTACAAAATGAAATCCCAAAGTCTTTACAGATACCTTGTCACTGATTCTCATTGCTCCCCAGTGAGACATGTAGAAGAAGGTATGTTTTCCTTAATGTACATATGGGGAAATTGGGGTATGAAATGTAATAATTTGTTCAGCTCTTAGAAGAAGAATCAAAGATAGACACAGAAGTGGAATTTTTCCATCCTCAGAACTCCCATAATATGTAGTTTGCACCTTTCTTATAGCCCACATCAATTTCTGCAATATGGTCTAGTTATTTGTAAATTTGCCTTTTCTCCCTATGTGACAATAAGCTCTTAGGGTGAAGGACAATTTCTAGCTCATTTTTGTGTTCTTATAGCACCTAGCATGGTGCCCTCTAGGGTAACTGGGTGAACTCCACATGTGTTTATGGATTTTAATAAAGGGTAAACAAGAAATAAATAGAGATCCTAGGTGGGTCGAGGGGAGTGCTAGCAACAATGGCTGCCAATTGGGGCAATGGTTGGGCATTAGCAAGTTTCCTTTATAGTATACATATTTTCACCAGATCTGTTCACAACTAGTTATGATGTATGGCAGCCAGACAGCACATGTTGGAAATAAAGAAAATAAACCCATCCAATGGTGGTTACTAAATAAGCTAGTGAGAGTTGAAATAATGGTACACCAGGAACCTGAGATAAGAAATATTGCTTTTCCTCTGTCTACTCTTGTGAAGTGTGAGGTTGCTGCTAGAAGTACTCCCCTTTTAGTTCCCAGGTGCCCTCATTACAGAAATGATATCAGCCCTGAAGAAAATCTCATGAGAGTGATAGTCACTAAGATTGCCTGCCTCTGGTCCAGATAGAGGCCCGAACCAGTCCTGAGCTTCCCAGAGCATAGCCAAGGTCTACAGGTGTTTATTATTCTGTGCTAAAGACCTGGACTCTAAGTGTCAACTGCCAGCCCTGAGAGTAAACCATCTTGGACCTTCCAGCCCAGCCTACCCCTAGATAGCTGCAGCCCCAGCCAACATCACAGGAGCAAAAGAACTACCCAGAGGAGCCCAAGCATCTCACAGAATCATAACAATAAAAGGGCAGCCCTTTTCATCCGCTAAGTTTGGGGGTGCTTTGTTATATAGAAATAGATAACCAGAACATTTAGCCTGATGCCAAAATGAAACAAGATTTTGGAGAGTCTTTCAGGGGAGGGGTGGGTGTATTTTGCATGTGCGAAGAACATGAATTATTGGAGGCAGAGTGCAGACTAAGGTAACTACTCTTTAAAGATGGCTCCCCAATGAATCATCCCTTCTGGTATTCATGACCTTGACCTTGTATAATCCCCTTCCACAGTAAATATGTGACCAATAAAATGTAGCAGAAATCACTCAGTGTGATTTCCAATGTGATGTCATACAAAACCTTGCCATTTTTGCTGTAGGGGAAGCCATCCTTAGTGTAGCAAATCCAACAACCCTGAAATTGCCATGCTAAGGAAAGGATGCATGGAATGAGAGAGAAAGATGCCTGGTCAGCCCTCAGTGATGCCAGCCATCCCAGCTGAAGTGCCAAACTCAGAACTGAGTGAAGAAGACATTTGGGTATCTGTCCCAATTGAGCCTTCAAGTGACTCTAGCCTCAAATGTATCTGCCTTCAATCACGAGACATCCCAAGTGAGCCTAGTTAACCCACAGAACTTGGAAGAATAATATTAAATTGAAATTAAGCAAATAAGTTTTGTTTTGCTTTGTTATGCAGATTTTCACAAAAATTTTAAAATCTCAAATATTCTGGCTCATTTGTACACTAACAACTTTTTCTGCTTGTGGGAAATGCAAAGCCAGGTATATCCTCTGTACAACCAAAACATCAAAACAGATCATTCTTATTCAGGGTCAGAGGAAGAAAACAAAAGTAAAAAAGAATAACATTTTACCATATATCAAAAGAACACAAAACATCAGTGAGCTATTTCTAGTATAACAAGGAAAATGGGTCAATCAGATATTTGGGTTAAAGAACCAAGTACTACAAAACAACTTGGGGCTGTGTGAATGTATGCTGTTAGCCAGTGGGGCCAGTCATGGTGGGGATGAAATCATTGGGCCTTGGGCTCCAGTATTCACCAAGGCCTACTTATAAGAAACTCTCCCTACCTACCTTTTGGATTACAAACCCAGCAAATTGTGCAACATTAAAGATGTTCCTGAATTATGTAGAAGACTATGTTATACTGGAAAGCTGAACTAAAGGAACAGGTGTGGGAAAACAGTGGCTAGAAAAGGAAGCAATCTTAGGAAGCATGGCCAGTGCATCAGGAAATGTGGCCATGGGCCTTGGTTCTGTAATATAATGTTATAACACACCCATCTCTCACTCAGCTGCACATATCTTCTTTCAGTAGTACCCACCCATACCCAATTTTCCCAGACATTTCTGATATCAGATGTGTACATCCATCACAGTAAGAGGCACTTTACTAAATGTTTGACCATATGTGATTTAATTCCATATCTTTGTATAGAGGCATGATACAATAGTTAAGGAAGTAGGTTCTGGAGACAGATTGACCTGCATTTGAAAACCTGTTCTGCCACTCACTACACATCTGCAAGAACTTGGCAAAGTTATTTCACCTCTCTAAGCCTCAGTTTCCCCACTGGTAAAGTGAAGATTATAATGGCACTTGGCTAATGAGATTACTATGAAAAGTAATATTTAATGCATGAAAAGTACCTAGAATATAGAACACAATCAAACATTAGGGATTATATTATTCTTGAAAAATAATGTTTTTTTTTTTACCCTTCCCCTTTCCACCTTCTTTGAAAACAAAAAAAGGCTAAATGACTTGGCCAGGGCCACATAGCCACCAAGTAGCAGAGCTGTCTTCAAGCTATGTTTGCTAGAGACCAACACCTAGATAATCTACAAAAAAAATCCTTACCTCCCCTCCATCAACACTGCCACTGCTGAGGTTCGGGCCCTTCTCATTTCTGCCAAGACACTTGATATAATGTCCTCACTGGTCTGCCTGTCTCCCATGTGGCTCCCTGTCAACTGTCTGCCAGGGTACTTTCTAATCATAGGTAATTTCCCTACTTGAAAACCTAGAACCAGAGACACCTGAGTAGTAACAAGGACTCCCTGGAAGAATGGCTGATTTTAGGGCCGGGGCAGGAAAGATATAATATGAGTCAGGAGTATCTTGTAGTGCCAGAGAGGAAGGAAGTGCTCAGAAACAAACAAAAAACACAATGATGGGGTGTATTAGTCAGGGTTTTCTCGGGAAACAGAATCAACAGGAGTTATCAGCCAATAATATGAGATTTTATAAGAGTCTCTCACACAACCGTGGGGATGCACAAGTCCAGGTTCCACAGGCAGGCTGCAAGCCAGGGGCTCCAATGAAAGTCTGATGAAAGGTTCTTGATGAGTTTCTGTGAGAAGTTGGCTGTCCAATGACGAGCTGGGAAATTCTCTCTGAATGTTGAAATCACTTCCCCTTTGAAGGCATTCAACTGATTGGATAAAAGTATCACCCATTGATGATGCAATCTCCCTGATTGATGCAGATGTAATCAGCCATCCACGCAGTAAACTCACTGGTGATCGAAGTCCATAAATGCTCTTGTATTACAATTAGCCCAGTGCTTGCTGGACCAAACACCTGGACACAATTACCTGGCCAAGTTGACACATTAGCCTAACCATCACATGGAGGCATGTCAAAATGACATAGGAGCCATCCCGAAAAAAATTCCCAACAGGCAATGCTGGGACCATTTGAGCAACAAAATAAGTAAAAATCATATTGGATTATAAACTCCCAAAATAAAATTAATATCCATGACTCCATATTGATATAAATAAATGTATAAATAAATAAATGAGGGAGAAGGGATAACTCTTCCTTACAGAAGAATTCCAAATACTAAATGTAAAAGGAATGAGGGAAATAGAAAGTCGCCATTAGAATGTCACAGCAATAATTGCAGCAGGCAAGATCTACATTGAATACTAAAATTAGAAGGTGAAACTTGAAGGGAAAATAGGATATTTGCATAGCTGCAAAGTATCTCCCCTATAATATTTATTAATTACTGTGATGGTTTTCACATATGGCTACAAATTCTTTGATACTTCTCTCTCCAGGAAGTGGAGGTTAATTTCCCTCCCCTTGAATATGAACTAGACGACTTAGTGATATATTTCTAATGAACAGAATATGAAAAGGGAAAAATAGCAATTTATAATGGAGAAACCTGGCAGATACCCCTTAACCAAGAAGGCAAGGTTAGCATCGTCATTGATAAGTCAGGTTGATGGCATGTACTCTTTGATAGGATGAGCTGAGAAGGTACTTCACCTCTGTGGTGGTCTTCCCCAAAATCCACAACCCCAGTCTAAGAATGAGAAAATATCACACAAGCCCAAATTGAGGGACATTCTCCCAAATAGCTGATCTGCACTCTACAAAAGTACAAAGGCCATGAAGGGCAAGGACAGACTGAGGAACTGTCACAGACTGGAGGAGACTGAGGAGATGTGACAACTAAATACAAAATGATATCCTGAATTGGATCCTGGAACAGAACAAAGACATAAGTGGGGAAACTGGCAAAATATGAATAAAATCTATAGTTCAGTTTTTAAAAAAAGGAAAAACAAACAAAAACGTTTACAATGTCTATAAAACAAAGTACAAACTTCAGAGTAGGGCACACAAGACCTTCCGAATATAGACCTGTATGCCTCCCCCACTTTGTTCTTTACTCTCCAGCCCTACCTAACTGAGTGGTGGTCCCTGAATAAGCTGTGCCAGTCATACCTTCTTGTCTTTTTTTTCTCGTTTCACCCTATGCTTATAATGACTTCTCCCATCTGCTGTACATGCCTACACATCCCTTTGTCTGACAGTTATCTCACAATTATCCCACAATTACCAAGAATGTCCTCCTCAATGAATTTTTATTTCTAACAACTACCACATCTCAGTAGCCAGTCTTTCTTCCTCTCTCTTGCATTGACTCCAGGTATCCCATACTTTCATCAGCATTTATCACATCCTAGTACATTATTTCTTTAAATGACTGTGTCTTCTTCTTCTAGGTAATAAAAAATCCTTGATGGGAAACTGATCTTATTCATCTTTTATAGCCTCAGAGTTTAGCACATACTTAATACATATCAAATGAATTAATGAGTGAACAAAAACAAATTGATGAGTGACTGAGTAATGAATAAGCACCACTAGAAATCTATTGGCTGGAAATAGTAGTTACATGTGTAAATTCATCTCAGCTCTGCAGACATGTTTGAAGAAAACTTTCACTCAAAGGATTTCAAAATGCTTTATAGCATTTTGCTATAAATGTATAAATACATCAATTCCAAATAAACATCTCGAGAACAGCAGCCATCCTGATGGAGGACCAAAGCCAGACACAAATGAATCATCTCATGAAGAGCCCAGGCCCAGGAATTCACCCCTGGAAACTTCCTATTCCCGTTTACTCAGCTGGCTCAATGAAAATGGTCCCACACAGAGCCACACTGGGCTTCCTTTAAATGCACAGCCTTTATTTCAGGCAAATCTATACCTTGAAGCCAAATACCTTTCAAGAGCGCTCCCAAGTCAAGAGAGTTGCTTCCTAACATGCTCGTAATCAAAACTCCTTTTCTATGGCATCTTCCAACAAACTTCTCATACAAAGATGAATTCACACTGCCACTTACCTGGACATCTTTAGGAATTCTGTATTCCTGCTCTCAGGCAAGAACATTTCAGTAAGTACACAGTCATTCTTCTTCATTCACTATAGGAATTTGCACTCTCATTTGAATGTTGATGCAGATGGTTTTCTATGTTCTTGTTCATACATTGTCTCAAAAAAATAATGGAAGCTCTCTTTCTCAACAGAGCCTGAAGACTCAAGGATAGTATCTAAAGCTCAGCAAGGGTTCACCAAGCATGAAGATCATTAAGTATGGGTTGGATTGGAGAAAGATAGATTCATTAGTAAAATCACAATCAACAAATTTATCTATTGAGCACCTACTGTGTGCTTATACAAAGAACTGGGCCAAAACAAGGATTTAGCATACTGTTTCTACCACGAGAGGAAAAGAAACCTTGGGAAGAGACTACCAATATCCCTTTTAAAAGATGACTAACACTACAAAAAATATATCTGATGATCAGCTTCAAAGATTACTGTCTCTACTTTCCCAAGAGATGCTAGACAATAAGGACAGGTCCCAGGGCATCATCTTCACAGAGTAGAGGTAACATCAACTACAGCAGTATCTGCATGCGACCATGGTTCAGAACTAATAACATGTCTCCCAGGTCCAGTCTGCCCAGCACGGAAGAATTGGATTCCCATTCTCAGTCCTTTCTATCACCTCAGAAACAGGAATTTTTTCTCTCATTGGCTAATTTCTTCCTAAAATATAGAAATAGAGAAGTAGGCTTCAAATTACTTTTTGTTCAACTATCATATCTAACTTGGGAGAGAATAAAAGTTTAATAAATCAGAGCATTCTTCCAGTTCGTTCCATCCAGTTAGGTCAATCCTCTTCATTACATAATTTTCTTCTGACTCATGAAATCTTTTAAACCAATACATGATCACTGTCTGACCCTTTCATATTATGATGACTTTGACTTCTGTCTTTTCCAAATAGAGAAAAAGAATACATCTGAAAAGCAAAGTTTTCCCATTCAAGTTTCAATCAATCCCCAAGTTTAAATTTTTACCAAAAAAATTTTCAAGAAAATTACTCTACAATTTTATAATAAACGAATGCTGTCGAAGTTGAGAGAAGGGAAAGTTTAAAGAGAACATGAAAGTATTGCTTCTCTGTTTTCCTGAATCCTCCTCCCACTATGCCTGAGTCAGCAAAGTCCATTCTTGCCCCCAAAAGAGCTCCAAGAAGGTGATGACCAAGGTGTAGAAGGACAGCAAGAAGCACAAGAACAGCCACAAGGAGACCTACTCAATCTAGGTGTACAAGGCGCTGAAGCAGGTCCACCCCAACACCAGCATCTTGTCCAAGGCCATGAGCATCATGAATTCATTCATCAACAAGATCTTAGAGCACATAGCAGGGGAGGCGCCATGCCTAGTGCATTACAAGGGCTCGACCATCACCTCCAGGGAGATCCAGACTGCCGTGTGCCTGGGGCTGCCTGGGGAGCTGGCCGTGTCCAAGGGCACCAAGGTCATCACCAAGTACACCAGCACCAAGTGATTTGCCAAGTAAAAGTTTTTAACCTGAATTTCAAAGGCTCTTTTAAGAGCCACTTAAGGTTTTCAATATTAGAGCTGCAAACACTTGTGCCACATCTAGGCTTAAGTTAGGTGATCTCCTTAGGGCGTTTTCCAGGATTCCATTCCACTAAGTAACGTGTACAGTGCTTGTAATTTTTCTTTGGATAGAGTGGAATTCTTAATGTGACTCGAGTATAATCAAGTAACACAGCAATTAAAAACCAAGAATATGCACGGAAAGTGACGTTCTGGTTGTGTTAACAAAAAATTGGATCCTGAGTAGGACATGAAAATAGATACTTAGCTTTGGATGGATTGTATAGTATTTGAATATATCTCAATAAAACTGCTTTAAAAAAAATAAAGTGAACAAGAGCCTCGAAGAACACAAAGGACTTAAAACGGCAAAGAGAAGGAGAGCAGATATTTCAGGCAGATAGAGCAAAGGCACCAGTGGGAAAGCACATGGTGGATTCAATGCATTCTAGGACTTGCTGAAGTAGAGGCAGGCCAAAGGGTGGGAGGTGTGGGAGGTGGGCAACATGGGAATCCGAGTGGGTTCCGTATAATATTTTAGGTAATCTAAGCACCTCTTAAAATATATGTATATATATATATAAAAAATAACATTTTTGTAAGCAAATACACATATATGCATATATATTTATATATCATTTTACAAATGTTTGTATGTATTGTGAGAATTTTGATTTTTACCCATAATAAAAAATAAATAAATAAATAAAAAAAAAAAAAAAAAGAAACACAGATCAGTGGCATATAGTGAAAGCCTGCAATGCCAGGACAGGGACTTCCCTCTATGAATATGAGAATGGGAACCATGTGTGGAAAGGAGGGATATTTTGGGAGCAATATTTTAGAAAGCAGAAATATGCTTTTTGAATTAGAAGAGGAGAACCTGGAGGCCCAGAGAAATAGTTGGAATAGAAAGGAAGGGGGTGTGTGAGAGAACGCTGTAAAGGTAAAAACCAACAGGACTAATCAAAGATCGGATGTGGAGAAGAAAGAGAAGACAAGGTGACTCCTAAGCTTACCAAGAGAACAGCCATACAATCTAAAGAGAAGATAGAGGACCCTGGAGCCAACCATCTGGGTTTGAATTCTGGCTCTCACATTTACTAGCTGTGTAGGAAAATTACTTAGCCTTCTAAATCGATTTCATCATTTGTAAAATGAGAATGATACATCTACTTCCCAGGGTTGTTGAGATATTAAGCGAGGTAAAACATGTAAAGCACTTAGAATAGTGCCTAGCACCCAGTAATTACCAATAAGTTTAGATGCTATTGGTGATGGTGATGGTGGTGCTACTGTGTTACGGAAAAATCAAGACTGTTAGCAATAGGGGTAGAAACTGAATCCCTTTAGAAATTGCTCTGGTGAGAATAGAAAAATTAACTTGGAACAGGAAAGTATTACAGTAAGTCATTTTATATTCACCATTAGGGTATGAAGATCCTGAAACTAGATCCCCAGGCATCTCCCCTGCTCCCCTAATACATATTTGCCCAGCTATTCTCATGTGCCCAGGCCTCCTAACACACCCACCCTGAAATTTTCAGCCCCAGTTTATTTAAATGCAAATGAAATATCATTCATCTGGGATGCTTACTGGTTGAAAGGGGATTTTAAAATCATTTCTTAAGCTTGAGAAGCATTGCTCTAAATACACTGAGAGAGTCAGAAGCCTCCAAAAAAGATACTTTCCCGAGGACATTGCTGTGAACTATATAACCTGAGCAACTAAGGACGAAAATCAATCCCAGGAATATTTGCCCCTTATCCTCCTCAGACAATAATATTGCCAAAGCTCCCTACCACCATTTCCCCATCTGCAAAGTGAGGCTAAAAATATAAATATTACTCCAATGGGAATTTTACTAGGTTGAGGGAAAAGGAACAAGAGAAAAGGAGTAAATAAGGGGGAAAAAGAGAATACATTTAGAAACTATCACACATGATTAGATTGGGGGAGGGGGAAATTGTGGCATCTACACTTAATGTAAGGGAGGAGCTGGGAATGAGGAGCACTAGCCTTAGTCTCTTCTCCACCACTGAGCTGCAATTGGACTTTGAACAAATTGTTTAATCTCACATGCCTTAGTTTACCCTAGGATATTATGGGACTTCCCTAATGTCTGGTCCCTGAGTTTCTTAAGTGACAGGCAGCTCCAGTAAAAGCATCGTTTTCATTCAGCTGGTTTTCATTTTCTTAATAGAATAATGATGAAGGTGGCAATAATCATTACTAACGTCACCATTCATGACATCCAAGGAGCTCGAGATGCTCTACAGACACCATCATTACTCTCAGTGTTTTTGCTATTTTTGCTCTACATTTTGCTGCAGTTGGAAGTGCTTGTCTGGCCCAGTGTATTTACCATCAAAAAGCCTCCGTGCTTTAGACAGAAACTTTACAGTTCCTCTTTTAAAAGGGTACAAAGTGAAATATTTCTTTCCAGTAGTCAGAGGGAAAAAGAGCTGAACTGACATTGTGAGGCAGGTTAACATATGACTTTTTTCTTAAACAGAGGTATCACAATTGCAGGTAAATCGATGCTCATTATTTGATGGACAACTTATCATCCCTGTACAGCTCTTCCTAACATGTGTGGACGTGCCTCTTACCTTGGCCTTCCCCAGACTTCACAGGAAGTTAATAATGTCCCTCATTTCTGGACTCAGTTTCACCCCAATTCCTGAGTCAATTCTGCCTTAGGTCAAAAGTGTATCAGTTGCCTCAGTACACCCTGCTGCTCCAGTCTCTCCTTGGAATAGCCCTAGGCCTGGTCATGACTGCTGGGCTCATACATTCTCCTCAAATTTCTATGCTATTCATTAATCAGAACCAGTCCTGAAATTCCCCAAAATTCCTTGATGTCATCATCATCTGAGTAACAGCTCTCCTTTCTAGGCCCCAAACCCACCTCAGGTCCAATCCTAAATGCCATAATTCTAACTGGTTACCTTGCCTGTTTGCCCTGACACAGAGTAGACAATAGACAGTCCAACAATAACTTGTGCAGACATATGACCAGTATCCTTGGGGCTCCTCCAGCCCCTGAAATTGCATCGGCCATCTAGAACCTTGTTATGGCTCTAAAGAAGGTGATCCCTGAAATAACTGAGATTATTTCCTACCACCCCAGTGATGACTATCCATCTCACTCCCACGTTTAATCAGCCACCTTCAATTCAGTGGCTGTTCCCTATCCCACAATTGTATCAAAGCCCTTTTCCTGCCTTTCATTCCTTCCATCTTGGTAAGGACAACCCAACTCTCTTGTCCCTTGACTTTCTCCTAAAACCTCCGGATAGTCTTTCTTAACCAATGGACTCTCTCTCCAAATACACAGGGAAATGTACTTTAGTCACAGAGTGATCACTGACCCACAAGAGGTCAATGGTACAAATGGCTCACTGCATGCTTAGTTTATCTTGCTTTCCCAGCAACTAAGAAGGGAAGTGGACACCCCAGCTCCAAGCCACAGATGGCACCAGCATATGCTGCAAGGCAGCCATTTAGGTTGACTGTTCCAAAGAATGATCCATCATGGACAAACGTCATGACACTACTTAAAAACTAAATATGAATGTCATTTAAACAAGATAGATCTTAATTCTGCAATGACTCATGAAAAAAAAATAGGCTTCAGTGGAGAAAAATTAGTCTAGAATTCCAACTGGGAATGTTTCTAGCCCATCCTGCCCCTCCCTGCAAGCCTTAAGGCAGACTTATAAAGAGAATTTCCAAGCTTCAAGCCATGACTATGGCTTTCATGGCCTGGATCAAAGATTCTAGGGGGAAACAGGGGGTAGGATAGCAATAAGAAGCTGAGACACTGAAAATGGATCCAGTTGTAGCAGGTACTATGAAGAGCAGCACCTCCTTTCCCCTTCCTTTTTACTTCATGAGGATTCTGTGGCTAGGTAAGAAGTGAGGATAGGCCCAGGATCAGGCCCAATACAGGGATCTTGAAAGATTTTGCCTCCTTTCCTCTCTGTCCACTAGTCCTATCAATCAGACCCTTCCAGCAGTTAAAGAACCAAAATTAGAAGTAGGGTGAGACTATATCATAAATAATTGCTGTGGGTGTATTATATATATATAATAGCATGGGATCAATATTGGAAAGATCATTTTGTCTCCAAGAATAAATGATCTCCCTTTTTTTTTTTTTTTTTTTTTTTTTTTTTTAGGAGGTACGGGGGATTGAACCCAGGACCTCATACACGGGAAGCAGGCACTTAACCACTGAGCTACATCAACTCCCCAATGACAGTAGATTTTTTTTTGTTTGTTTGTTTTTTGTTTTTAGGAGGTACTAGGGATCAAACCTGGGACCATGTACATGGGAAGCAGGCACTCAACCACTTGAGCTACATCCGCTCCCTGTCTCCCTATTTTTTTAAGATCTCTGAGAATGATGGCTCTCCCAAGCTCTGTGCCAATATTTTATGCCCCTGACCTTCACTCACTCAACAAATATTTACTGTTCATGTGTCAAGTCCTATTCTAAATTCTAAGAACCAGAGATACAACAGGGAACTGCAGAGACCCTACTCTTAAGGGATTACTGTCAAGCGAAAGGTACATTCTGAACAAATGTAACATCTGCTAGTAAAGAGAAGGGTGGGTGCCCACCATAGGGGGAACAAACCTAGATAAGAAATTTTCCTTATATCTAACTGAAATCCATCTTATATTATGCAAACCCATTTTTCTTTGCCTGAATAGAATATAGAACAGATAAACATTTCTTTTGCTAAAACCCTCATAAAACTATTATACTCATGAAATGATCCCTTATTCTTCTCTTCTCCAGGTTAAACAACTCCAGTTCCTTTAACCTTTCCTCACAGGACTTATTTCCTTGCCTTTAATAATAACTTTCCTCACACTGGAGCAGACTTTTACCATTTATAAAGCACTTTGCAGTGTACAGAGCACTTCTGCCTCATTATCACACCTTGGTCCTCACAATAGCACCACAAGGAAGATACTGCAGATATTTGCTGAGCTCTGTGTATGCCCAAGGCACTGTTCTAGGCCTGTGGAGGCACCTGTGCCACTTTACACCTGACCCCATTGAAATTCATCCCAGTTCTGTAGAGCCATTTTCTCAATGACTCAAGGCCATTTTGAATTTTATTTCTGTTGCAGAGCAATAACAATCCCACCTAATTTAGTGCCAGCTGCAAATTTAATGAGCACAGTCTTAATTCCTTCATCCAGGCCATCGATATAGTTATTGAGTAGGACAGATCCTGGCCCCAATACCTCTGGGACACCACTCAGTATGTCCTCCTAGATTGATGCTAGACCACTGATAACTCCCCTTGGGGTGAAGCCTTTCACCTCTAACAGAAATGTAGATAGGAACATACTTTTCTAACATGACAAAAACAAAGTTTGGTTTCAAAAATCAAAATCTTTACTAAAATTGAGATAGATCCCATCTATCGATTCTCCTGGTCTACAGAGCCTTTCACAATCATGGGAGGAAATTAAATTGGCCTAGCTCTCTTTGCTCTTTTCAAAGCTTTCCTGATTGCTACTTAGTATTTTATGTTCTTTTAGGTGCTAGTCTATTGATTCTTTGATGATTTATTCCAGGTTCTTCCCAGGTATTGATATTAAGCTCATGGGCCTGAAATTTCCAGGGTCACCCTGTTTTCCTCTCAAAGATGGGCACTTCATTTACCCTTTTGCTATCCTTAGGGGCTTTTCCAATCCTCTGTGATTTGGAGAAAACACTAGCTAATAGTCCTATGATGAAAGTTGAAAATTCATTCAGTATCCTACAGGGCAAGCCATCAGGTCCCGCTGACTTGAACATATTAGGTTTTTCTGAATTTTCTAACTATGTCATCCCTTTGGCCTTCTATCCTTGTAATAACAAATGGGACTTCTTCTAGGCAGCAGTTTAGAACTGATATTATTTTCCCTCTGTGGGAGAGGAGTGAAGAGAACATTGAAAAAAATAAAATAAATGAAATAAAAGATCTACCTTTTCACTCTTACTCTCTTCTGCGTTAGCATCTCTGGCAAAGACAATGCTATGTTAACCAAATTCTGTTTCATTTTTTCTCCTCTTGGCCATACTGGAAGACTGCATTTTCCAGCATCCCTTGTAGTTAAATTGGAGTCATGGGGTTGGGTATGAGCCAATCTAATGATGGAAGGATGTACAACTCTTTCCAGACTGCCCACAAAATTCTCTGCATGACCCTCCATGCTTTTTCTTCCTCCTTGGTAACAACTATCGGCATGACATGTTGATGAGTGACAACACAAGATGAAAGTAGATTGGATACGTGAATAATTCCTCAGAGGGGAGCTGCCCAACCTGCAAGGGACTATGACATAAATAAGAAATGAAATCTGGTGCTATTAAACCACTGGCTGGAAGTTTTATGTTGATCTAAAATCTCTCTCTCTACAGTCTTCTCACACTGACCAGAGTTATACCCTTTGAGTTCATTCAGGGGATATTTGTCAATTAGAAAGTAAAATTTTCTCCCAGTGTCCTTTTTGGACTAATGAAATATTTGAAGACTATCTTTCCTTATTTTCTATTACCTTTCCTTATTTTCTATTATCTTTCCTAAGTATATATTTTTTATTTTAACCTTCCTAATCAGTCCTACTATTTTATATATTCACGTAAATTGTTCTTTCATTTTCAGGAGACCTTGCCAAAGGAACTTAATTCATCACGTGCTTCTCAAAAATAAAACTGACAAGACCAATTTTTTAAGTTATAAAGAATTACAATGGGTTGGATATCTGTGTATGTATTTGTTTTAATTTGAAAAGTTTCTTTAGTTATTTAATATAAAGAATAATATAACAAATACCACCCAATGTTTTAAAATGTTCACATTTCTTTATATAAGAAACAAAACTTTAGAGCTCAAATCCCCGTTCCCCTCTCTAGTCTCATTTCCTTTACTCCTGCCTCACAGAAAACTAGTCTGCCTTTTTATCCTCTTACTACATATACATCTGATCATAAAAATGTATTATATTGTGTTGTGTGTTTTTTAATGGACATAAATGGCATGGTATTATTTGAGTTGTTAAAAGAAATAAAACAAAATAGAGTTACTATGGCTAAGAGATTTAAAATGGAGTCAGGAGGTCATTCTGTAGATTACTCTTATGCAGGTCTCAGCCAGGTCTCACAAACTGCCAAAATGTGCAAAGGCTCAAGCCCCACAACGTTCCTCAAAACCCCAAGGACATCCAGACCATAAAGCAAACCACAAGATAAAGAACTCAGTTAACTATCTAACCTGAAGGACCATTAGAGTACCCCAAATATCCACCAGCCACAAACAACTTGGGTAATTGTCTTCTTTTCCTTTAAAAACGCTTGCCTGGAAATGCCAAGATGGGATGTGATTCAGGTTGCTACCTGAATCTGTGCTCCCCAAATTGCAATTCTGACCCCAAATAAATGTCTTTATTGCCTTGCACCTTAAATTTGTTATTTCTAAGTTGACATTACCTATCTATAATGTCATCTTTTCACTTAACATTATATTTTTTTCTTTTTTTAACTTTATTTTTTAATATTTTAAGACATAATCAATGTGATGCATAGAGATCTAGTACTCATCTTTAATTGCTATGTGCCATTATTCCATTGTATAATAAACTTATTTATCCATTGATTATTGCTATCCATTTCCCTATTCACTAACGGACATATAGGTTATTTCCACTTTATCAATATTACATTGGTGCCAAATTGCTCTCCAAAGTGTTTGTCACTTTACTTTCCCACAATTGTGTATGCAAGTTCCTATTTCATCATTTTTTTATCAACATTTGGTACTGCCAAGACATTTTTATTTTTTGCAATCTTCTAGATTTTACTGTTTAAATTTTCTTTTCAATGTTTTCAGTCTTCGTTTGTGTCCTTCAATGGTTTGTAATATTTTCCCAAAAGGTATCACATATATTATTCACATGAATTCCTAGGTATTTTATAGTTTTGTTGCTAATATAAATCTGAGATCAGATATATGGATACATACACACAAGATTTTGCACATGGTTAGCGAGGGTTCATAAATATCATTGGGGTGCTTTAAAATGCAGATTCCAAGCCCTCTCTACCCCAGAAACTCTAAGTAGGTATGGAATGGAGTCCAAAAATTTACATTTTAAACAATCACCCAGAGTTATTCTAATGCAGATGGTCCTTAGGATGCACTTTGAAGAGCAAGGCTCTAGTGTCCCACAGACACCAGATTAAACCCAGAGCCATGGGACAATAATTAGATGATTTTCAAGAAGCACCTTCCAATGAGGGACATTCCTGGCTCATTCTTATTTCAGGTTTCTTTCAAATGCCATATGCTCAGAGAGGATTTCCATGACCACCTTGTAGTCACTGTCTTAGGCTGCTTTTTTACTTTATTGTAGTTATCACTCTCTGAAATTATAATAATATATATTTATTTATTCACTTGTTTACCATCTCTTTAGTTCTTCTACCATTCCCTACCATGTGGACAAGTTCTTGTCTATCTTTTTATTGTTGTATCCCTAGTACCTAGGACAATGCCATAATAGGTATGCAATAAATATTTACTGAATAAGTAGATACATTTGTCAACAAACAATTCTATTTAGCTCATAATTATCCCTCAGAGGTTCACCTCCATCTTTGATCTAGCTTTCCTTTCACCCAAAAATACCTTTTCCCTATCTCCATGTTTCCAAATTTTATCCAGTCTTCAATAGCTAAAATGCCTCCTCCTTCAAAAGACATTCTTAGGGTAAGGTAGAGTTTCTGGTATCCCCCAACAGCTGCCTTCTCCTTTTTTCCATAGAAATAGGACTCCAGATTTGAAGCACATAATCACCTACATTTCTCAATTTCCCCATCAGCTAGGTGCAACCATGTGGTCAAATTGTAGCCAGTAGACTGTAAGCAAAAGTGTAGTGTGTCCACTTTAAGATTGAAAAAAAATATATCTATTTTATGTACACTTCACCGTTTTTGTTTTTTCATCATCCTTTTCTCCATCCTGCTGCCTGGAATGGAATGTAGATGTGATGTCCTGACCTCTAGGTACTTTTTTTGGACCATGAGAATGCAGGTCACAGCCTAAGGATGGCATAATCATAAGCTGAAAGAAGCTGGGTCCCTGGAGAACTGGTGAAATAGAATCACCATACCAGTTCACTTATTGACCTCTGGACTCCACTGAAGGAGAAATAAATTTCTATCATGTTTAAGCAGCTATTAACTTGGGTCTCTTTTTCTAGAATCCAAACCTAATCCTAACTGATATCCAGGCAAAAGTTAGCTCCCTCCTCTGAAGATCATATACTCTGAATACTGGAGCTATACATTTCTTAGGGAATTTATCATTCCACTTTTTGTTTTAATAATATTAGTTAGCCACTTACTGAGCAAGTCCTGTGTTTCAGTTACTGAATTAATCCTCACAACCAACCTACAAGTAGATGTTTTTAATCTTCATTTAACAAGTGAGTGAGGAAGCTAAAGCTCCTGGGGTTTCAATACTTGTCTAAATTCCCACAGAAAATAAATGGCAGAGATAGGATTTGAACCCAGGCCTTTCCAGCTCCAAAGTCTGTGCTCTATCCATTACATCCATAGGCATGTCTTTCCATATTTACTGTAAGCTCCTTGAAGGCAGAGACCACTACTTATGCTTCTATGTAATTCCATAATATATAACCCAGTGTCTAATGTATATTAGACCATCAATAAATAGTGAGTGGGTAAATGAGTGAATAAATGGATAGATGAATGATTGTAAGGTTTGGCATATAGTTCATTGAAATTTCATTCCAGTCTGTTGAAGAAAAAAATAGTAACAACTCATTTTTTCTTAAAAGTTTCCTTTAGAGTTTGCATTGAAGTTCCATTTAGAGATTGTGTATTTCACTAGGGTTTAGAGAAAGAAAATTCATTTAGAGTTTTCTTAAGAGTTTCATTTACCAGACACAAAAGGACAAATACTGTATGAATGCATTACTATGAACCAAATATATTGTGTAATATATTGTTTGATTCACACACAAAAAAAAACAAACAAAAAACAAAACAACAAAAAAATTTACATGTATCCATTACATTTAATTGAGAAATGTATATATTTATTCATCTGTGTTTACTTTTTAGTTTTTAATTGCTTATGTTTTCAATTATTAAATGTACAAAATAAAGTTAAAAAATAAAAATAAAAAAATAAAAAAAGAGTTTCATTTAGAGTTTGCATATTCAAAAAAGTAAAATCAAATTGTTCTAATCCAGAATACTACTTAGTTATAAATTCTATTCACTAACTATAGCTATTGAAGGTGATTCAGGAAAAATAAAATATCTGATATCATTTTGTAACTGATCTGAGGCATTGATGTTGTCTGGGAACATCATTTGAACAAAGGCAGAATTATGGGGAGTAGAGAACCTTTCCCCCTTTACTGAGCTTCTTCATGGACCCCATATGACTGATTTTGTTGAATTTGTGTGCTAAAAAGTGAGGGTGGTAGCAGGCAACTGCATCCTACCCTCAAAAACCACCCGTGGATGCCCATTGCCTCCAGTTAGGCACCAGGAGAATCAAAACATTGATATTCCAAAGCTATTTGATCACCACATAAAGGGGACCATGGTTTAAACTTTTTCTGGGTGATGCCAATTAAATGGCATTTCCTTTTTATGATTTCTTCTAGCATTCTCTCACTCTCTGATTCTCTCCCTCTCTCCCTCTCTCTCACTCTCTTGCTCTCTCTCACACACATAACTTATCATTTGGATTTTCTTCCTAAGAAAAACTGTCCTAAATAAACTCACAAAAATGTTACAAACCTCAGCATAGATTTGTACCCTGAGAATTTGTTATTCATGAAACAAGCCTCTTGAAGTCTGATTTCTCAGGATTGATGCTTTATCTTTAAACAGTGCACATGAAAGTTGGCTCAAAGGACCTCTGACAATCACTTAGGAATAGCTCAGACATTTGTGTCTGGGCAAGGTCTCCCCTACACAGGGAACCTTTTGTAAATATTAGTTACTAGAACTGTAACACTAATAGATGTAGTTAATAATTATCACAATGTGCCAAAACGGCACAGTTTGCTCCCTGATTACAATATTAAATTGCTATTGAGCTGTGGTATTCGCTTCAGGCAATACTACTAAGAACCCCCCAAAGACACAGGCTGGCCTCACCATACAGAAATGGAAAATGTTCGGCTGTTCACAATGCTCAGGCAGCAGCGGGGTTTGCCAGAAAACAAACACAAAACTCAGACAATAGAAGGAAAGTTTTATCAGAGCTGAAGTGTCCTTTCACTTGGGAACTGTCATTTCTCAAAAAGAAAAACACACACACACTTGATAGCGGCTTACAAGGCAGGCCATTACTATGGGCACAGTGACTCACGCTGCAGATAGAGAATACTGCACAGCCAGAGCTGAAAGGCTTTGTTTTATTTGCATTTGATTACTTCTAGAGATAGGCCAAGACAGCTCTGAAAAGTAGAGGCCCCTCAGAAGGCAAGCCAGCTTCTCTCCCTGGGAGCAGGGAGGGAATTTTACTTTCCCACACACCCTCTTCTCTCTGCCTGACAGGTCAAGTGGCCTGGACAATAGGGCAAAGCTACTGAGAGCAAAACTGCAATTTAATTGAGAGGTGTCATTAACTCCAGGACTGCACATTCTAAAGCAGCCACAATGAGGGTTCTTGTCATATGTGCCACATACCAATCCACCCCTCATCTACCCACACTCTGCCATCCCACCTCCATATTTGCAATTTCAGAGACCTACAGTGGGCAAATGAGCACTTAGCAATCAATTTGCCTGTATAGCTGCCCAGCATGTGAAACAGGAGGTTGGTTTACCCGCACCAGGGATACAAAAGCATATCAGAGGTATGCCTCCTACTGAGGCTGAACCCAATATGTGCTACTTTACAGGAAATTGGGGCTCCTGGATGCAGCATTGTAATGAGAAAAAGAACCATGACTATTAGACAACTAATTAGTCAATTTAATCCCTAACTAAATGGGATTCAGCAGGAAGGATGGATGCCACTTGTGCCTTGACCCCTTCAGGCCAGGCAAACCAGTAAATGGCCAGCAAAAAGCTCTTGTGTGGATTAGAAGAGTTTGTGCGTGGATTAGGAGGGGTTGTGTGTGAAGCCCTCTTACCAGCTGCATCAGCTCTGGCCAGTGTAAGCAGACACAGGAATGGATGGATGTTCTGGCACAGAGGAGACAGTAAGTAAGTGGTCGCTCCTTTCCTTCCCCCCCATGCCACTGATCTAACTGCTCCAAATTACCAAGGTGTGCTGGGCTAGATCCATTCCCCAACTAGGACACCCTGGTGTGAGCTTGGAACTCATTGACAATTCAAACCACCATGTCATCCAAGGTTTCCAGGAGAAGAGGGGGGTGTTTATCCTGCAGAATCTAAGAAAGAGGCTCACATGTGAGGACTCTTGGCCAACTCAATGGATATTAAAAATGAAGGACTTTATTTTTTTTAAGTCTTTCCATTCTCTTTATTTCCAAAAATCTACTTGTTCGTTATAATGTATTCACATATTAGTCCATGCTTCCTCAAAGCTAAATAAAATACTTATTCATCTCCTCCACTTACAAAGCTGTGTGACTGTCAGCAAGCTTCAGTTTATCATCTAAAAATGAGAATAGTACTAATGCATATGAAATCTCTTAGCACATGTGCCTAATACAAATAAACCTCCAGTAAATGTCAGCTGCTGCTGTTGTTATGACCATTATTATCACTCTTGTCTTTTATCCTTAAAATCTAGCACAGTGCCTGGTACACAAAAGCTCAGAAGTTATGTGACCAGCTGATTGACTGACTGAATGAATGCTTAATAGGACAGACAGACTTCAATCCTGAGCTGCTTGGTCCCAGTCATCATTCTCCTGGTGCCATGAGATGAGGTTTTTAGTCACATCATTTCATCTGCTACATTCGGGTCCTCACAAGTCCCAAAGCACACTGCCAAACACAGACTAATAAAAGAGGATAGCAATACAAGGGGGATTTTTTACAAGACTCTTTGCCTTCCACTCACCTAACTACTCTAATGAGCCTGTGAATTTCAAGTTGTAAACCATGCCAAGAAGCTTCTGAGAATTATTTTCAAGGATGCACTATTGGGAGGGAGGTTGGGGCAGGGGGAGCATATATCAGCAGTACCAACTACCTATGGCTCCTCCCAAAATCTACCACAAGAAGAAACGAAACCAATAGAAAGTTGGGTCTCTGTATACACACACACTTCCTCAGGATAGATCTCTGAACTCAAGCTATAACAGCAGGGAAGTGATCTAAAGGGGGCATTGATAGTACAGACTCTGGAGTTATGCAGATCAATATTCTAATTCTAGTTCTTACACTTGAAGCATAGAAAATGCTATGACTTTCTGTCATGAGAAAGTCTGGGTATTTCTCTACATCCTCACCAACATTTGTGATTCTCCATTTTTTAATAATAGCCATATTAGTGGTATCTCACTGTGGTTTTGATTTGCATTTCCCTGATTACCAATGATGTTGAGCATCTTTTTTCTTTTTTGAGGAGGTACTAGGAATTGAACCCAGGACCTTGTACATGGGAAGCAGATAGTCAATCACTGAGCTACATCCACTCCCCATTGAGCATCTTTTCATGTGCTTATTTCCCATGTGTATATCTTCTTTGGAGAAATGTCTATTCAAGTTCTTTGCCCATTTTTTAGTTGGGTTGTCTTTTTACTGTAGAGTTGTAGCAGTTCTTTATATACTCTGGATATTAAACCCTTATCAGATATATGGCTAGCAATTATTTTCTCCCATTCTGTAGATTATCTGTTTACTTTCATTATGAAGTCCTTTGCTGCACAAAAATTTTTTATTTTTACAAAGTCTATTTTACCTATTTTTTTTTTTTTTTTTGTCGCTCACGTTTTGGTGTCATATATAAGACATCCCTGTCATATCCAAGGTTATGAAGGTTTAGCCTTATGTTTTCTTCTAAGTGTTTTATGGCTTTAGCTCTGATGTTTAAGCCCTTGATCCATTTATTTTTATTTTTATTTTTTTTTAAAGATTTTATTTATTTATTCATTTATCCCCCCCTTGCTGCTTGTGCTTGCTGGGTCAGCTAACCACGCCGTGCGGGCGGGCTTGCCTTCACCAGGAGGCCCCAGGAACCGAACCCGGGGCCTCCCATATGGTAAACGGGAGCCCTACTGATTGAGCCACAGCCGCTTCCCCCTTGATCCATTTAGAACTAATTTTTGTATATGATATGGGGTAGGAGTCCAACTTCATTCTTTTGCAGGTGAATATTCAGCTTTCCCAGCACCAGTCTGTGTATTTTTGAGGCTAATTAGTCACACTCCATACTGAGTTCTGAGCAAACTCAGAAATAGGCTCTGGCCTACAAATGGATCAAAATATTAGCTATGCAACTGGTGAAACTGGACTGGAGGAGCCAACTTGACTTGAGGCCAAATTGAGCTTTCTACCTCTCCTAGCTCCAAGCCAATGGCACTTTGGGATCCACAAAAGGGAAAGTAGCATTAACTACTTCAGTGACATAGAAGCATATTTCTTCTCCTTCCATTGAGAATAACAGATAGACCTTTAGTGTTCTATTTCCCTCTGTTGTCATCTGACTCACTGCAGGGAGGCAGTCGAGCTGAATTTTTCAAATTTTAACCTGATTCTTAAACTGATTCCATTCCTCCTCTTCCAACTGTAGGACTAGATCCCAGAGCCTTCTTTCCTTTTCCTCTCTTTTCTCTCTGACCCAGCTATTTGTCTTTCTTACCTATTCTTGCATAGTCTATTGGATCCCTTATAATGAAAGATAAAAAGTCAATGATTTCTTGGTCCATCTTTAAAAAGCATCTACTCATCAAACTAATCGTTTACCCCTATACTCACTAAATTGAATAATCCCACAACAGGAAATATCTTCCTATCAGACAACTAATCCAGGACTACACTTAATCCATTGTTTCATGCTGGATTCCCAATTTGCGTGCCTCACCCTCCTTATCTCTTCTATCTTTCCACAAGTTTCCCAGGAACCTTTCCTCAAGGGGTGAAAAAGCAGCTGCACATTCCCACTTAAAATGTCTGTGCTATGTTGAACTCATTTAATTCTGCTTAAAATATTCAATGTTCCTCTCTCTAATTTTCCAATCTCAAAAATCTCTATCCAAAAAGTCTAGTAGGGGGGTCGGATGTGGCTCAACTAGTTGGGCATCCGTCTCCCATATGGAGGGACCCGGGTTCGATCCCCGGGACCTCCCGGTAAAAAAAAAAAAAAAAAAAAAAAGTCTAGTAGGCAAACCAATCTCGAAGTTTCACCCAATGACTTTTATTCTGACTTCTTACCCATAGCATTAAGGAACTCCCATCCCCAACAGGTTCTCCACTCCCTTGAGGGCAATCATCCCCATTTATTCTCTGAGATCTCATCTGCCTTCCTCTGTTGGATCTCTTTGTCACTCTGTTGATCTAGAAACTTTCTTAGTCCCACAATGATAAACAGCATGCCTCACTATATTTCCTTTTTCCTTTCCCATCAGTCTAGCATGGTATTTCAGGTGCTTACCAAAATCTTTGGAGCAAGACTTAATTGTGTCTCTTTTAAAATAATCAAGGAGGCAGAAGTTTTAGAACACTGAGAGACCTAGAGATCAGAGACTTAGGGGTCAGATCAGTCTCTACAGGCCTGAACCACACTTAATAGACCAGTCAATAAATGACTTTTTATCATTGTTTTGCTCTAGACTGAACACATACTTCTTAACTTTTAGATATTACCTTTTGCTTATGAGGTGAATACTTTCAAGTACCCAAGCAGACTGGACAACCAGTACTTGAAGGGGTGGCAAACATGGAGGTCTGGCACACACCCACATGACTGCTGCAAAGTACAGGCAGCAGGGGGTTGTGTTCTGCTCATCTTTATAACATGCTCTGGGTTAGAAATGATTGTCAGTGGTGATGATGACATCCAATCAGAATTTCATTCTCCCATTATAAGCTGAACTCAAAGATCAAGCTACTACAATTTTTGAATACTTCTAAGCATTATATATTCCATATATCATAATAATAAAAAATATATCTTCTGGGAAAAGTACATGCAAATTTTGATGTGACTGAACTTGAGAAATACAGATAGCAGCATAACTTTCTTCTTCTTCTCCACAGAAGGGGTGACTAGATCATCAGATATACACTGGATATAGAGCTAATGGGATGTAACACCTACAGAAGAGAATTTGACTAAGAGATTCCTGGGACACCTGGCCTCCAGGAACTCCTCTTCCTCCTTTCAGATATGTCTCATCTGGCCTCCAAGATCCCAACCTTTCCTTATTACCTGGTAGATCTCATTTTCCCTTTCCTATCTTTCTAGCTTAGGCTACTTGATTGCAATCTTTTCTTAAGGAAATTCTTTCTCTTCCTTGAAGCTTATCAGAATAAATTCATTTTTCTTTCAATCTTATACTACTCCGGTTCCTAACTCAAGACTGGATACATTTAAAATACCCTACCTGCTTTCAAATCTACCCAGTACCTCCTGGAGCTGGAAAAGTCTCAGCAAACCTAATTCCTAAAGACTTACATAAAGATCTTTAATTTTCTTTACTATATTAAAATGATGGACTTGTGATAATTCCATTGGGGTTTCCTCCACCGACCTTAAGAAGATGGCATTCTTTATATCATAAGGACCCTGTTCATCTTCATAGATTCACTAATAGAAATCTGCTCTCTCTCTGTGTCTGAACTCCAGGCTGAGTCCTTGAAATCTACAACCATAAAGAGGAAGTAACATAATTAAGAACAGTCAGTTTGAGACCATGTTGAATGAAGAGGGGCACTGCCTCCAATAGCCCTTGAACAAACCACATGACACCAAGAGAATGGTTCTTCCACTATTCCCTCTTCAACTCTAAAACTGGTTGTAGTTCAAAAGAAGTTAATGAAGATCAATAAGTTTTACAATGCCTTTCTAATTTAAAGCCTGAAACATACACACCAGTTTTCTTAAGTTCTGGACTGCAGAGAAATATGTAAAGAGAAAAAAAAAAAAGTCCCCATCTTCTGATGCCAAAAGACCTGTACAACCAAAAGACACTTTCACTTTATACCCAATGCACCTGCTAAGGTCAAAAACAGAAATCCAGCTCCCTATCCTGTGCCTGATAAAAACAGCCACACACCTGTGATTACCAGCAATAAAGATGTCACAGATTGTAAAGAAAAATCTGAGACCAACCCTTTCCAAAGCCTTCTTCCAAACCATACCACAGGCAGCCTTAATCTCCTTGCATAATGTTTAGGTCCCTGAATGGATGTCCAACATTCAGTTTTGAGGTTTCTAGGCTTTATGTCGGGTATAGGAGTTTGAAGAGGCTACTAAATTACACAATCTTACTCTCCCTAGTTCTGAATCAATAAAAGATTCAAATAAAGATTAAAATACCAATTTTATTATCAGTACAAAGAATGAGGCTACTCAGTGCTTATTGAAAAGGAACACGCTCCAAGATACATAGACAAATTTAGAAAGCTAGATGCAGAATTGTGTGCATTGCATGCCATCTTTATGTATGATTATATGACCAGAGACAAAAATTGGCTTTTTACACCATCCCAACAAGTCTGGATTTTAGAACCTGTACATGAGAAATTTATGACAACAGAGTGTATAAGTAAGCAGTCACTTAAAATATAAGGGCCTGAGTCATACCCTGTTGAGCACAGAGTACCAAAGAAAGAAAGGCCACACATACGTAGCCACCTTTAAGTCACTGACCTCTTTGCCTAGAGAAACGAGTGAATATCACACTTTTACTATCTCACCAATCATCTCCTCTTCCCATAGAAACCTACCAGCAAGAGGGAAGGAAAGGAGAGAAGGTTACTTCCTAATACTACTATGCTGCTACATAGGTTGCTAAATGGGTGCATAATAACAGATGTGAACTTAATTGGTACAAACCAGTCCTTGACACAATTAACAGGGTTACAGGTGGCTCTGTACCTGCTAAGGTGGTTCAACTGATACCTATTTATATGGTCTAACCCAGGGATCAGCAAATTTTTTCTAAAAGGAACAGATAGTAAATATTTTAGGCTTTGCTGGCCATATAATCTCTCACAATTACTCTGTTCCATCATGTTGGGTGAAAGCACCCATAGACAATACATAAACAAATAGATGTGGCTCTATTCCAATCGTACTTTACTTACAAAACAGGTGAGCAGTGGTTTGCTGACTCCTGGTCTAACCTATTGACTGTGGGGCAAAAATGCAAGAATATTCCCATAGCCTGGGCCCTCACCCTCTTCTACCCAGATGATTGTAATAAACTTCTAACTCAGGAATTCCCCACTCCAATCATCCTTATGCATTCCACCATAGTTTTATCCCCAAATTACAATCCTGATTATGTAACTACCCCACGTCTCCCAGTTACTGCAAGAATGAAATCCAATCTCTTTATCATGGCTATCGAAAAAATCCCTACCTGTAAGATCTCTCCTCCACATATTAGCCTCAAGCTATGTGGCAGTATGCCATACTAATCTATGTCTCCAAATCTTTTCATATGCTATATTAGTCAGAGTAATTAATACCAACTAACATGCAGACAAGCTTAACACATTCAAAGTCAATTTCTCTCTTAGACAATATCTAAAGCAGGTTGGAAGGGAACTCTCCTCCATGCAGCAACTCAGAGATCTAGGTTCCCTCCTTCCTGTGATTCAGCCATCTCAACACATTACTAACAAAACCAGGAAAAGGGAGAAATGGACAAGGCACACCAACTCTTAACTGTCCCGACCCTAAAAGATACATCTTTTCTGCTCATAATCCCATTCACCAGGACTCAGTCACATGGTTCCAACCCAACCACAAGATATCTGGGAAATACAGGGGATCATGCAGAAAATTTGTGAGCACAAATTGTCTCTATCACTTAGACGATGCCCTATGTTTGGAATATCTTTTCAGTTCGTTTCATCTCTAGTTTCTAAACAAATGTCACTTTCCTGGCCTCTTCAAACAATTACTTCACTCTCTCCTGTGTTCCTGTCTTTTTTTTTTTTTCTTTTTTCCCCTTTTTTCTTAATTCAAACTTTCTTTCAAATTCAAAAAATTAAAATAACAGAATATGGCAGCTCAACATGTCAAAAATGCATCACTCCCAAAAAGCTCTATCCAGGCACTTCCATCTCATCCAACCCCAACCACCAACTCAGTTGCTCCTCCAGTGCTCATAAAGACACACAGACCACAGTCAAGGTCTCCCCATTAATGAAAAAAATGAAGAAAAGAGAAAAAAATGCCCAAGTATATTCACATCTCATAGAACCAAACTCCACACTCCTTTCCCTTTGACCTCCAGAAGCAAAATAGTACCAACTTTGCTCTTGCTACAAAAACACAAGGTTGTCATCAACTAGAGTCCACAAACTATACTAGCCATACCCCTCCCATGCATCACCACACTCTCAACACTCTGCAGTAACACTCCTGCATCTACACTATCAACCATAATAATCATACTGCCAAAACACCGCCACACACTCCCTACACTATCCTCCAGCTATCCTCCAACCAACATCAGTCTCCCTGAACTACTCTTTTCTCCCACAATCACATCCATAAATCTGTATTTGTTACATTCATTATAATGTGTTACCACACATTTGCATTTGACCTTATTAAACATTCTACATACATCCAGCATTGTGTCCCCTTTCTCATCCCACATTCCATTTCCCACCAACCTACACATCACAGTTCAACTACATAAGTCTACTCATTGTATTTAGTTCATTTCAGTGAGACCATGCAATATTTGTCCTTTTGTGTCTGGCTTATTTCACTCAAATAATATCCTTAATGTTGCTCCATGCTGTCATGTGCTTCCCCAATAGATTTCTTCTGAATAATATTCCATTATATGAATATACCACATCCGTTTATCCATTCATCAGTTGATGGTCACTTAAGTTGTTTCCATCTTTTAGCAATTGTGAATAATGCTGTTATGAACATCAGTGTGCAAATATCTGTTCGCATCCTTGCTTTCAGTTCTTCTGAATATATGCCTAGCAGCAGGATTGCCAATCAAATGGCATTTCTATATTTAGTTTCCTAAGGAACTGCCAAATCATCTTCCACAGAGGCTGCACCATTTTACATTCCCACCAACAGTGAAGGAGTGTCCCTATTTCTCATCAGCACTTGTAGCTTTCTGTTTTTTTAATAATTGTCATTCTGTATGGTGTGAGATGGTATCTCATTGTAGTTTTGATCTGCATTTCCCTAATAGCTAGTGATGCTGAATATCTTTTCATGTGTCTTTTGGCCATTTGTAGTTCCACTTGGCCTAGGGTGGGCCTTATAAACAGAGGAATAAAAGACTCAGACACAGGGGGGAAAAAAGCTGCAGAGACAGAAAAACCCTGAAAGACTGAGAGAGGGGTACCAGAGGCCAAAGGCTGGAATCAGCAGAGCACAGAGGCATGAAAAGAGGCCCTCAGAGCTGAAAGAGACGAGGCCCAGAGGCCCAGAGGAGTGGGGAAAGACAAGCAATATGCCCAGTCACCCACAGCTGAGCTTGGAGAGAAACATCTCTAGATGATGCTGCCATGTGCCTGATCGCCCACAGCTGCAACTTGGTTGAGACAGCAAGTCTTGATAATGCCTTGATTTGGACACTTCCATGGCCTCAGAACTGTAAGATTTTAACCTAATAAATTCCCATCATAAAAGTCAACCCACTTCTGGTATATTGCATTGACAGCCTTTAGCAAAATAAAAAATAAGAAAAACCTAAAATAACATCTAATTCTTTATCAGTCAGGAGTTTCTGAAAGGCAAGAATATACCTTTCTCACCAGTGACTTCCCACTTCCCGGCACCATGCTTGGCCCGTATGGACACACAATACATATCTGATACTGAATGAATAAGCCCTGCAAAGGTGGGCTCTGGAAGGATTTGACCATAAAAACAAAAGAGCAAAGAGGACTCTCTCCTATGAGTCCTTAGCATGGGTATAAGTTACTAGTTAAGGATGAAACTGTTTATAGTAAATGTGCTCTTAGAGTTATTCCTGGATCAAATTTATTAATATTTAAAACATTATCTAAAAGAGCTACATGATTATAGTGTGTCCTATAAAGTTTAGAACAATTTAATATTCTGCTTCTGGAACTGTAAGAATTTGAAGAGTTTCTAGGTGCATATTTAAAAAGCCAGATTGGGAAACAGTGCTATTGCTGAGACTCACTGTCCCAGGGCTTTTCTCTGAGAAAACTAAAGGGGTAGACAGGAGCGACGAATATTTCCAGGGAACTGGCCAAGTTCACGATCCCAGGCATTTGTGTTATGTTGTGAGACACAGTAGTTTCTTGAGCTGAGAGTCGAGTCTCCCCCCATCCCATGTCTAATCATGTCTCTCTTATATCTTTTTTTTTTTAAGGATTTATTTATTTATTTACTTTTATCCATTTTTATCCCCACCCCCCATTTTTGCTATTTTTGTGTCCATTTGCTGGGCAACTCTCTGTGTCCATTTCCTGCCCTCCTTTCTCCTCTTTCTCCTCCTGTCTTCACTGGGATTCAATCCTCGGAAATTCCAATGTAGAAGAGAGGTGTCCTACCACCTGTGCCACTTTAGTTCCTGGTTTTTCAGCGCATCTCTTCTTGGCTCTCTCTTGTGTCACTCTCCTGTTACATCATCATCTTGGTGCGTGGCTCGCGGGGACTGACAGCACACCTGCTCGCGGGGCCTGGCAGTGCACCCGCACACAGGGCCTGGCGGTGCACCTGCACACACGGCCTGGCGGCGCACGCACCTTCTATATTTTTCTTTTTTTCTTTTCACTGGGAGGTCCCGGGGATCAAACCCAGATCCCTCCATATGGAAGACAGACGCCCAAACATTTGAGCCACATCCATCCCCCTACTTTATCTCTTAAGGTTGACCAAAGATACTTAGAGCTACAGTTATTTCCCATACAGGATGGTCATATAATAAATCAGGCTTAGTTTATCACCAGCATTCTAAAAACCAGACCTAGGGAGAAAAACTAGGTCTGGGGACACATGCATGGTTTCTAATATAGCAAATGTTTAGCCTACCCTGATTATCACAAAATCAGGACAGGGAGAAAATCGCATTCTCTTATATCTTTAAAATATAGAACAAATTCAGAAAAAGTCAGTGGTCCATCAGATTTCCAAAGCAGAGAAATGTTAGGAACTGGAAAAGTTTCCAGATGTCTGCCTTATATATTTGGTAGCCTGCTGCATTCTGACTGAGGTTAGGTAACCATAACAAAAAAGCAAAACGAATGACTTCAGTGAAAAGTTTGCCCTGGGCAGAGCCAAGAGGTATGATATTTCTGTTGAATTACAAGCAACAGAAGCACCCAACCTGATGTCAGCATTGTTCAGAATTCTGGAGATAAGTATAATATACTTAAGGACTTTTTCAGAATTTTCAAGCATTTGATAGTTCATTTCAACAGTGTGTTTGGCTAGTTTCTGTCCCCCTGCCCCAAAGCATTCATTAAGGAATTTTAGTCATGAATTTTTGGCTAGTGTAAATCAGCTGCCTTAATACCAGCATCCCGTAGTTTATAAGCACCCTGTTTTCCTGGAAGGCTCTAGAATCACATTAGCTATGACTTTCCTAAACATGTCTCTCAATGAAACCCTGCCATTAGCACCAAAATTCCAGCAGACTGACTAGCTGTGGGCAACATCTTGTCTCACTGACAAAATCTGACATCAACCTCAATTAGTTTAGAGAGCCTGTCTCATCAGAAAAGCTCCATAGCAAATCTACTTCTGTTGCTGATGTTAAAAGAACTGCTAACAGGGCAACAGTCAAAATACATTTGAGTTCAGGACACATGTGAAAACATATCAGCAAAGTAGACTCCTTGCTGAAGGACAGGAGATTCCTTCCACCGAGGGTGAAAATTGGCTCCGTTGGGGAAAGCTTCAGAGCCATTTCAGTCATGAAAATGTGACTAGATATATCAGGAAAGGAAGAGGGGTTGAAGTGGAGTGTGGGGGTACCATGGGGAGCTTGTAAAGAATTTCCTCTAGAAAATGGCCAAGTTGCCCTGTATTCTACCTCAGTGAAGCCCTGAAGCTAGAAGCACGGGACCAGAGCCTCTTTACAGTTAGGTATTTATCGTACCAATCATTGGTGTATTTGTCACATTTAGATTGACTTCATGTCAAAAATTAATAATGCCAATGAGGACTGCCCCTCCAAGGTGTGCTAAAGCTTGTTACCTAGAAGGAAAATAAAGATACTATAGTCTTGGATCTAGAAAGCATTTTAAAATCTGTTCACCAGAATAAGAAACAAAAGCTGTTGAAAGCATCGTAAAACAAGAGAATGCTCAGCAGCTGTCAGGAATGATAGAAGTGGCTTACTCTGGTGCATGGTTCCAAAACTGTGGTCCCCATTCCATCAGCATCAGTATCTCCCACAAACTTGTCAGAAATGCAGATTTTTCCAGCCCCAACCTAGACCTCCTGATCCAGAAACTCTGGGGTTGTGTCCCATAATCTGTGTTTTAAGGAGCCCCCAGGTATCTCAGATGAGGGCTCACGTTAGAGAACCACTGCCCTAGATGCTATAGAAGGGATCCTTAAGTTCAGGTCTCAACCCAGCACCCACTAAATAGCTGACCTTGGGGACATCACTGAAGTCTGCTGGCCTTCCATCCCATTCCTTCTAGAAAAGGGTTAATCACAAGAAACCTTCTACCTCACCCCCAAACCTGTGGTTGGATAATCATAGCAACCTACTCCGAAAGCCTCTTTCTTCCACAAAGGCTCTGGAGTTATGGAGATGTACTCTGACCTCATTTAGCATAAACCTAGGTGCTCTGATGAAATGAGCAAAACATGACTTAAAAAAAAAAAAAAATGTTTGCACTGGGCTTGGAGATGGAAAAGACTAAAACGTTCCAGGACAGATACAGTCTGGGTGGGGGGGGGGGGCGGAGGGCCCAACTGGGCTGCTGCTGCCTGTTTTTGTAAATGTTTTATTGGTACACAGCCACACCCACTCATTCTATATTGTCTAGGGCTACCTTCAAGCTACAGAAATGATCTGAGTAGTTAACAACAGAGATCCTATGGCCAGCAAAGCCTAAAATATTTATTATATGGCCCATTACAGAAAAAGTTTTCAGACTCCTGGTCTAGATGCACCATCAGCCCACATTGAGAAGTAACTCGAACAAGAGGATGTATGCATGGGACCATGGCAAGCTAGGGAGGAGCAGGGGCTCCTGGAGCAACAGGAGAGAGGCTTTTCCAGGAGAGCCCCAGTGTTGTTCTGGAGCCTGAAAGCCCAAGTCTGCATCTAGGGACAGGTGTGGGACCCCCAACAGAGAGTATGACTCGTTAAAAGCACTTCTGGTCATCTCACATGTGCTAGTCCACAGACCACACTTTGAGAACAGGATCTGGCTCTTCAGATGCAGGAAAAGGGAAGCACATCCTGTTGCCCTTGGTATGTTCATCAAGGAAAAATCTGATCGAAATCCCCCAATTGCAGCTGTGATTTTTTTCACCTTCTAACAAATTTAGCAGGGAGACTAAACTTTTAGGCTGGCTTCATTAATTTAGTCTAAAATGTGTGTGATTATCATTTGCCATTCTTCTCAAACTTTATACTGCTAGTAAAATAAATTTTGAATTAATAGAACCAAACTTCCAGCAGACTAGAAAGCTAAATGAAGTTTTAATTTATATCAACATATAAACAAATGTAAGCTTGAGGCATTTTGGCATTAGGAAGTTATCTCTCAAAAAAATAGTTGGGTAGATAGCTTAAACATGTCAAGGGAATTTTCAGGGTATAGTATGAAAACCTTAATACCTCTAAGGTTTGAAAGAAAATTTTGAAAATTGCCAACTTTTCAAACAAATGCAAAATAGTTTAGAATTCCATGAGCATTCTAAAAAGAACTTAAAACAAAAGAAATTTTATTTTAAAACAAAAATATTTTTAATGTTTTCTTTTTTCTGATAAATGCTATATAAACCATTATAGAAAATGTATAGAGAAAGGAAAATCTACCCATGTCCAAACACCTGAACACAATCACTGTTAGTGAAAGAGAATACTCTTGAAGTTTAAAAGTAGAGAGAATCTGTTTTGCTGGTAGGGAAAGAGCTGCATCTACATTGTTAGGCAACTGAATAAGAACCACAAAGGTTAGTGAGAGCTGGTGAGCAAGACCAAACAAGCATTACAGTGAACATCCCTCATAGTATCATCAACAACACATTCTCCATACAACCTTCCCCTGCCTCAACCTTCAAGATTTATCCCTATCTCTTTCCCTCTGTTCTATTCCTTCACCTAATTTCTTTCTTAATTGTCAGTAATACAATTACAGCTAATATTTATTGAACCCTGTGCTGAGCACTTCACATGCATTATTTCATTTGATCACCACAAGAAACCTGTGAGTAATTACTAGAGCAGAGTACCTGCTCTTAGAGAAGATGCTCACATCTTAGAGAAGCAGTGTGACAGATTGCTGCTATTATGGCCTCAAATTTTTCACACTTCTCATATACATGTCTGTTCAAGAAGTGGAGCCTATGTTTGGGCCTTAAATCTGGGGTTTAGTCAATGGAACAATAACAAATGTAACTCAAGTCAAGGTGCTTTCATATCAAGCAGCCCAAGCTGGCCTGTTAAATGATGAGTGATCACACGGAAAAGAGCCACATCCAAGCCCTCAGGCATACAAGTGAGTCATCAGCCAATAGTATCTGGAACAATAATAAGATCTCAGCTGAGCCTAGTCTAAATTGTCAACCCATCAAATCATGAGCAAATACATTATTTTTTTAAGCCACTAAATTTGGGGTTAGTTTGTTACACAGCAAAAGCTAACTGACACACGTAGTTTGCCCAAAATCATATAAGCAGGATTAGGATCCAAACCCAAGTGGTCTTGACTCTATAGCCCAATAACCACCATGTTATGCCGTGAATCCCCCATGAGTTTAGTCAGTACCATATATAAAGTCATTGTTCCATGATGACACAGTGCCCCTTTAAAGACAACCATAATGATGAGTTATCTGTCAAGCTGGTCCAAAGATGGGCCATTTCCACTCATTGCCAGTAGTAGCTCATTTCAAAATTCAGGCCAGAGGCACCTGGGAAATAATTAGTTGCAGTGTTGCTGTCCTCCTATAACAAATTTGAGGCTAACTCTTTATTTTTGCTAAAGTTAAACCGTTTGTGGCAAAAAAATGCTACTTACACTTTTCTAGGAATAGAAATGTATTTACTTTTAATCAGTTGGGACTCATTAGTAAGGCTGTCTTTATCTCCCTGAGCCTTTGCCTTTTTTGCTTGTTTTTTGTTTGTTTGTTTGTTTGTTTGTTTGTTTGTTTGTTTAGTGTTTTGTTTGTTTTCTACAGAATCCTCTGAAATTAACTTTAATGGGCTGAACACATGAGAAAGAGAAGCTACATCAAAGGCAATATAAGAGTCAGCCCTTTTAGCCTAACTCTTTTCACAATTCTTCCCTATGCCTAACAAAAATGAATGAAAAACTGATGATTAAAAATAAAAAGGCTCTCACACAACTAATCAAGCTGTATGAAGCATTAATCTGGTAGAGAACGACTAATAAATTCTGGTAAAGATTATACATAGAATCATTTCTCAGAAAGATGAAGCTTTTAGGATATTTTTCCACAATAACAGAGACACTTAAAAGATTTCAAGATGTGTGAGCAAAGTGAATAAAATATTTTGAGGCATAATCAACAGGGATCACATAGAGAAGCAAATTTGAGAAACCAAGTTTGAAAACTATTTTCACTCTTATTTTCTCTACTTGTGAAATGGGTCTAGTAACCTTTCTTTTGTGGAACAATTGAGAGTAGCATTTCAGATAGTGTGGCTTAAGAAAAGCCATTCTTTGAAATCCAGTGGTTCTTAAGCAGTTATTAATTCAGGGTCTGCCCCAAATTATTTTATCACCTACCTCTGACACACACACATTTAATGGCATCTGTCACCTGCAGAAAGACTCCTCTGGCCCCTGTCTGCATCGGAGAGTGGCAGTACATTTGGGGCCCTCCCTACCAGCAAATGAAAGGTGGACAATCTGTAACTCTGGTGTGGTGTGCCTCAGGGATAGATTTAGGCAACCAGGCACTTCTGGAGTACCTGGTGAAGGTTTCTCTGCTTACCCCTCTGGGTATACCCTAACCAGGACTTTTGCCCTGGTTTCTGGTATCCATTTTTCCCTCTAGACCCCTAGTAAGAACTAGTACCTAGCCCTGCACCCCAGGTAGTACTCTGAAGTCCAATCCTCCTACTGAGTTCTTGCCAGCCTGGAGCAAGTCTTTATATTCCTTCTCACACTATAGTCTTGAATCTCCTCATCGGATGACCTACCTAGAAGGGTTCCCACCAGATGGTGAGAACTGTAACCTCCCAGAAATCTTTCCATTATACTTCTCTTCTCCTCCATCTTGGATTTTAATGCCCACCTGCTAAGACTTAAGTCTGCCCCACTCATTTGGACCCAGTGTCCTGAACAGTCAGCCCTTCCCTGGAAGGAAAATTGCAATTGGCCCCATGGCCCCAGGAAATTTCCCCTGCTCTCTTCTCTGCACTGGTTTAGGAGGGTTCCAGACTTAGTCCCTTCCACCTGGACAAGACAGCCAACACACCATTTAGGGGTGGGAGTGGGGGACAATCTGTTCAGAGACCCTAAGGACCATAAGGATGGTCTCATGCTAAAAAACCACCCCCAGGGTGTCAATAAAAAGAGAAGAGGATTATATAGCCCTTGATCATTTATCCTAATCTTCTCTGTCACTTGCCAAGTATAAAAGGCTGTTTGGGTCAGGAAGAAACTTACTTTTCCTATTTGAGATTGTGACTGAAACTTTTTCTTCTGACAGCCCTTTCTAACCAAGTACTTCTTTTCCTCTGCATATGATAAGGAGCTCTCTCCTCCACTGCACATGAGAATGTAAGAACTTGGACTGGAATCTTCACTATTTTTTATTGTAAAATTGCATTGTTTGCATTCCTTTCCATTCCTTATGTATCTACATGAAGTGTGTACCCTTTACTGATTAATTCTTAAAACTTGTATCTTGTAACTAGAGCATGTAACTATTGTAAAAGAGGATAGTTGAGTGGTCAAGCATAAATCCATTTTTCTTACCTAGTTTTCTACCTTTCCTAGTCTCATTCAGTAAAGAAGGACTGATGAGCTCAGTTTAGCTATTGAACTACCTGATTCCATTAACGCTATTTTCGTCATCTTTCACAAAGTGCGTATGCAACTTATTTGGACCTCAAAACCCAGAACCTAATTCCTATTTCTCAACCATAAACCATAAAACACCTAAGTATCATAATCTCCCTTTCTTCTCAGTCAAGTGCATGTTGGCACTATCAAAACCTCTCTCTGAGAGACAAATTTTCCTTTAAGCTCAATTTACATGGAATGAAGAACCTTGGGCAGCATGCTGCTGGCATTCATTCAGTACCATATTTGCCTGCAAAAGGGCATTTACTCTTGACATTTTTGAAGATATTCATTTTACAACCCAATTTTCACACTCAAATAATCACCATCTGCGTTGTCCAGTTTTGAATGATCATAGAAAGCAAGTGCAAGTTATTTTCCCTTCATTTCAATCTTTTACTTTGTTTATTTTGTTTTGTTTTAATTGGTGGGAAGATAATTAAACTTAGCGTTCCATTTCTAAGTACTGTTGCTTTATACAAAGGGAGGGAGGGAAGCAGGGAGAAAAGAAGAGAACAAAGAAGGGAGGGAGGGAGAAAGAGAAGGAAGGAGGGAGGAAAGGCTGGAGGCAGGAAATCTGAGAAAGAATAAAATACACAAAACCCTAGCAAGCTTTTTCTCATGGAGCATTAACATTATTATTGTTGTCATTGTTGTTCTTTACCACTTTTATGTCACATGTCACCATAATTCCACCAAGTCATAAAGAGAATCAATCTTTATCTCATTTTGAGACTCTTTAATGCCTGAAAGTCAGCTTAGTCTACATATGGTACTTAGTTTATAACTTGGTACACTTTTTTAAAAAAATCTTCTAATGACATGGTAATTTCCATAGTATTCCTGAGTTCTCCTCATCTGAGGAAGACCTTTCCAGATGAAGCAATTGCTACCCTAGGAGCTCCTAGATGGCCTATACTTTCCCTTTCGTAACACTTATCACATTTAAAACTATTCATTCTTACTACCTTTTACTACCAAGTTCTCTGATAGCACATACCATGTCTATGTTATCCATAGATACATCATGTTTGGCACTCTTGATGTATCCTATAAACATTTATTAATTGTATTAGTAAATGAAAGAATGCTGATTCCTCTTCCTTTTCTTTCTCAAAAGGGAATCTGAACCCATCTTGCCATGAAAATCTCTATCACAAGAATTACCCCTCATAGACAAAAAAAAAAAAAAAAAAAGAGGACCACTCAATATATTTTACATAAAAGTCAGAACTGTTTCCTTGAAAAAAAAATACAGTAGACATTTTTTCTATTAGAGTTTATACAGGAAAAAAGGGGGGAAAACTGATATGCAATGCAATTATAGAATCTCATGAAACTTTCCCATGTCTGTCTCTTAGCTAGTTTGATAGTATTTATAGCTGGTGAAAAGTATTTTCCAATGAATCCGTGTTTATTTTAGGATGGTACTAACACAAGCTCAACTGAAAGAAGCAAATATAAAATTCAGTCTATTACCACTCGGCATGAAGTGTTCACAGGACTCAGTGACCATTCCACAGTCAACAGCTATTGCACCAAGGCAGAGAAGATGAAGATGGAAACCATATGGTTTATAGTAGAATAACACAGTTTATCTCCACAGGTGAGAGGAAGTGCCTATGGGAATAAATACTGTATGTCACTAAATTTAAAACAAACACATATTAAGAGCTCTGTTTTGATCTTTGTTGGAGGAAAAACAAAGACTTTGGACGACTGAATAAATAAGGACCTCTCTGTTCTCTGAGAGGGCAGCATGTTTTAGACTACATATTGCTCGATTTTGATGGACCCCTGTGTGAGTACATCTGGAAGGCAAAGCAGTTTAACATCTGTGCTTCTGAAAATTCGAGTTGTTTTTTAAACCACATCAGTGACCATGCATGGGTTTCTGTTAATAAACCATGTGACTTGCTTTGACTATTATTTTTATTGCTTTATACCTGCATTAGGATTTTCCTCACAAAAGCAAATTCCCGTGATAACCGGCCTCTAAGTAGTATTTCTAGGGGTGATTGTTACCTAACAAAATCTGGAAAAGTACAAAAGGTTCAAATCAACTGGATTTTATAGGCATTCCTTCACAAGACAAAAGCAAATGCCTCAATTCACAAAGTTTAGTCTCACACTATATGTATTCCATATGGACACTCAACACAGACTCAGACTTGCTACATCTAAAACAGAGACACCAAGAAAATGCACTGATACTCTCAGATCTTAAAATACAGATTCATATCATAAAGAGCATATCCATTTGTCAATTTGTAAATGTCATATTTATGGCAAGTCAGAGTCTATATGTAAGAGCAAAGGTTCATCAATACGGAAATGAAAGTGAATGCCCATTGCTTCTTGAATTGGAGGTCTGGTGGCCTCGAAGGACTTTCCAGAAGTTCTCCACCACCTTGTGCTATGAATGTTTGCAGTAACATGTCCATACCATTTTTCCTGAATAAATTAATAATCTATTTATAATGTAAAAAAGACACACCATTTTGTATTGGTGTCTGTATCAGGTTCATGCTGGTAAATCATAATAAGTAAGCCCAAAAATTTTAGTGGCTTAACACATTAGAATTTATTTCTCATTCTTCTAATCCAATGAGGGTGTTCCTGGTCATCAAGTGCTTTTCTTCCACATGCTGATTCAGGGATCCAGGCTTCTTCCATCCTGTGTTGTCACTATCCCTTAGGGCGTTGGAGTTCTTTGCTTCCAGCCAGGGGAAGGGGGAAAAGCCAGTAGGAAAAAAAAAACCCTATCTACTTAAAAGCCTCAGCCTAAAGGTGACACATATCCCTTTTACTCACATTCTTTTGGAGAGAACCAGGCATGTAGCCACGCTTGGATGCAAGAGAAGCTGTGCAGCTATCCCCTAGTAACAACTCCATATTATCAAAGGGGGGACACAAATATTATTTTGCAAAACCATCTATACTATAATGGCTAACATAAATAAGCCCTGGCTTTGTCATTAATTCCAAAGAGATTTAATTTTTGGTGGGGTTAATTGGGAGCAGGGGAGTAAGTGGACTCTAGAATTTAAAAATTTCCCTTTCTTCAACCCACAAAATGTCTTGGGGACCAGACTCATTTGAAAACCATTATTCTAGATAATGATCCAGAAAATGACTAAATGTCCAAATGTACTTTAACCAGTTCTGCTGGCTGCTCATCAGAACCCTGGGATAACTTCTGTAGATAAAGTTAAGCATTTTACATTATTCTATACCTGAACTTGGAAGCCCTTGCAATGAATGTATCCCGCAAATAAAAAAAAAAAGGATCATTAGTTATTGGTACAGGATAACTATAAAGAAAAGATACTTGCTTTTACTCATTTCCACAAACGAGCTACTCAAGCCCTAATGTCACTTGGCCCAATTAAAAATATAAATGGCAAGGGGCCAAGTTAATTACAGCTATAGGGACTTGGACCAGACTAGGCTAGAAACAGAGGAGCAGGACAAATGGCCAAAGCTTACACTTCACTCTGAGTCCAAAGTCTTTGCCTTCACTAGGGCTTAAAGAGAATATTCTGATCTGGATGGAAGATGGAAGCGTCATGAAAAGCTTTGGCTCTTGACCCTTATTATGGAAAAACTGGATGAATATCAACCAAATCCAAAAAGAGGACTAGCTGAAATAAGGCTCTTTATAATGTACTGGGATGGAGAAGCAAAATGTTGACCATTCAAACAGTTTAAGTCCCAAAAAAGGTCACAAGTAGAAAGTTCCTGAGCCAGTCACTCTCCTAAGAAAATCTCCTAGGGAAAGTGCCAATGATATCTAAGGTGTATTTACATTTAAGCAAACAGTGATCCTTTCCATCTGGCTAAACAATCTTAGAAAGCATCTTGGAACTTTCAGCCCCTGCCCCTTTCTGCTGATTAGGCTGCTCTGTGTATCAAGAGTTCTGCCCTGGAGGAGTGTCAGCCAAGGCGGTTAGCACGTCCAGATGTGGAGACTTCCTTAAAGGTGAAATACAACAGGGGGGAAAGATTAATCTGTAATCCACTGAAGTCAGACTCTGTAACCCAACGATGTGTTAAATGAAAAGGAAAAGATGCTGTTGAATTTTATCTCCAAGTGGTGTCATTATTTCCAACTAACTCCTTCAGGCAACCCAGATAGTTTGCTTTCCTGAAGCCCTTTTCTAATATAGCACACACCCTCTTCTTGCTTCTAGAACCCAGAGAGGAATGACAGCAGCTGAAAAAACATTACAGTCCCCAGGAAAGGGAAAGAATGGCTGGTGATTGCTGAGCTGGTAGGGATGGCAGGTCATCAGGCCAGGTGCATTTCTCAGTTTGCATCAGGAAAAGGGGGATTTGGGGTGGGGGTGGAGGACTTTTTCTTGGTTCTGTGAGTCACAGGGGGTTAAGGTTCAGGGAGGTTTTCTTGGAAAAGCAGAAAATATAATTCTTGATGCTATGTATAGTGTAGCTAGAATGTGATATTTTCTTCCACTTGTTAAATTGGGATTTTTGTTTTATGTGCTTTGGATTTAGCTCTTGGGTGCTCTCTGCTTAGTTTAAAAGGGTTTCCATCTCCACATTGTCATACATGGAAAAAATATACTGAGGTAGTGTACTGTACATCGTGACTTTTATTTTGCTGTCAGACTGCAAGTTACAATATACCTGTGTGCATTGAAGACTCATGGGCTTTAAAAAGGGAAAGGATCCCTTCATATGATGTACAAAGAGCTACAATCCTAGAGGGAAGAGCTGGAAAACAACTACTGGCCTTCTTATGTACATCAACCACACATCCCAGACTTCTGCAACAGCTCCAATTGCTTGCCACTACATTCATTTCACTGAAGGCCATTTGTTAAAAACACAACTAAAAAAGTTTTTGTCCCAATGATGTGTACTGATTTTTGGTTCATTCTGGAAAACACACTCATCACATTTATGTATTAGCCTGTCATAAATTTTGACTGGTTTTGTGTTCTTTCTCAGGAGTAGCAATAGAACTCTGGGGTCCGCCCACACTCGTCCCCATGGTCTCCCATAAGACCAACAGCAAGCTTGTCTCAACCACTGCTGCAGACAGGGGTGCTGGCAGACCCTGACCTTGACTCCTGACACCCACCATGTGCTAAACACCTGAGCTAGCTGGCTCCAGATAAACATGGTGTGTCTGAGGATTTGACCAGATGCTGACAAAGTCTGGAGTGTTTTTATTATTCTAAGCCTTATACTAGTCATACAGTTAGCTCCTGGGGTGGAGGGCGGGGGGGAGGACTCTATTGAAGGCCAACATGATTGACCCCTACAAACACCTTGGAAGCTGGAAACTACTCATTCACCACCAATAACCCTCTGGTCCCTGTCTCCATGATACATAAAAGCTAATGGGATGGTGTATACACACGATGGAATATTATGCAGTGGTAAGGAGAAAGGAAGTCGTGAAGCATATGGCAACATGAATGAACCTGGAGGACATTATGTTGAGTGAAGCAAGCCAGACACAAAAGGACAAATACTGTATGTTGCGCTTTTATGAACTAAATACACTGTGTAAACCCATGGAGTTAATAATTAGAATATAGGTCACCAGAAAATAGAAAGAGGATATAGAATGGAAAGCTGAGGGTTAATCTGCGCAGAATTGTTTAAAAGGTTGTTTGTAAATCTTTGGAAATGAATAGAAATGGTTAAAGCATATCTTGGTGTTTTTAACTAGCAGTGCTATTGTATGGGTATGACAGTGGTTGAAAGGGAAAGTCTAAAGTCATGCATATTACTAGAAGGAAAGTTAAAAATTGTTAACATGGGACAGTATAAGATAGTAAAATCTCATGTAAAACACGAATATGGGTGATATTGCATATATAAGACTGTTTTTTACAAAATATAAAAATAAATATACTAGAGAGAAAGAAAAAGAATAGCAGCTATGTATGCCAGGCAAAGCACAGAAAGATTAAGAGGTGATGAGCTTTGTTTGTTTGCTTTTTATTTTTATTATTATTATTGGAATAATGAAAGTGCTCTGAGAATGACTGGGGTAATGAATGCACAAACATAATTACATCGAATACCACTGATCCTACTCTTTGGATGGATTTATGCTTTAGTAATATGTATCAATGAAATTGAAAAAATGCTTAGGAAAAGAAAAATATGAATGTACAAAATAAATTAGACAGAAATGAAATAGAAGCAAGAGAGATTGAGAGGTGAATATTAAAGGGTAGTTTTTTATTTGTTTTTTTTTTTTTTTGGTTTATTATTACCATTAATATTGGAATAATGAAAATACCCTAATAATGAGTGAATTGACGAATGCACAACTATATGATTACCAAATACCATTGATTGTAATTGTTTGTACACTTTGGATAGATCGTATGTTTTATTAATATGTATCAATAAAATTAATCAAAACAATAAAGCTATGGGAAATGGAGGTGAGTGGATTGCAGACAGCCTTGGGGTATCATTCAATTTGGGGATCTTGTCAGAAATGTCATAGAAGGAGACACATAAACACAAAGCAGTTCCTGACCACAGTGTGGAGACTCACTGCATTAAAAAAAAGGGGAGGGGGCACTAAGCAAGATTAACTGAGCAACAGTTTAAACAGACAGGGCAACCTGTCAGTTATTTAAGTTCAAAAAGTCAATTTAAAAGTAAATATTCATCTGCCAGCAAGCTACAAGTTGCCGCTCTTTTCTGTTCTGTACTAAGGTTTTCAGGGAAGATCCACTATTTAAGGAGAGAGAGAGAGTTAGAGAAAGGCAGAGCGGACACCAGAAAGAGCACCCCCAAAGTCTAATGGTGAGAACAGAGTGGGGACAATGGAAGGGAAGGAGGTAAATGTGGTGAAAATCATTTTTATTTCCACTGAAATAGGGCCTTAAACTTATTTTATACACCTTTTCCTTGGCGTTTGGATTCTAAGGTACCCAAAAGAGAGTAATGCCCAGCGCAGAGCCGAGAGTAGTTTTATTTACAACATCAGGCTGTTTAGAACTCCCATTTTATTCTTAGTAATTTGATTGTTTGGTCACGCCTCCTAATAAGTGAAATGTTACACTGGAGTATTTGTTAAACCTTGCAGCTTCCGATACAGTAAGTTGCTGAATGATGTTTGCTAATGGCATACATTCGATAATTCCTGTAATGTGAAATCTCAGTCAGATTTAATGTTTAATTTCCCTGGGATTCACTCTGAAATTATTATAGACATTATGTATTCTGCTCCCTGGACTTGGAATTAATTTCAAAACAGAGCAAAAAGTACATCCATTTTGGTGCCTTGTGGGAGTTCAGACTAGTAACATTCCATTTATCCTGAAGTTTCCAAAGTTTAAAATACCTTTTCAGTTGACTGCATTTGATCTGGGTTGAGTAGCTACACGGCACAGTCACCCAGCATCGCATATTTGTTTTTGTTTGTGATCTTGGGCATGTCATTGCTTGATAAGTTAATACTCTTGCAAAACTGTATTTATCCCCCAAGGATTTCTCTGCCTAACTAGAGGGTACCTTTGTGTAGTTATCATGATACAAAAATATTGCCAGTATACAAATAGTCTGGCAATAAAAAAAATTAAATTGCTACATCTACATCTTCTTTTTATGAATATCTGTCATCGAAACAGAATTTACAACATACATTGCTTTGATTAATCAATCAATGCATTGGCTACACTTTCAATACCTGGCCCAAGTAGAAAGCTCAGTGGCTGGAAACCCTCCAAACATTATAGAATAAAACAACCAGACCTATGTTAGGTTGTGATCCAAAAATTCCCAGACAATAAATCTTTAATTTGCTCCCCTGGCAACTCTCACCAAATTTGAATTAAAAGAATATTTTCCATACATAGTCATGAAAGGATTTGCCTCCTGAAGACTTTTTAAAGTTTAACCTTTAGCTAACACACACTTCCTACAATCCAAAAGGAAACTGAGTGAAAAAAAGACATCACGGGATTAATTCACAAGTTTTACCCCAAAATGAATGACAGCTGTTTGGGAGTTCAATTGCCCTGATGTCCCATTAGGTTCAAAACATCCTGGGTCTTGCAATTATCTCATAGATTTAATAAAACCTTGTTAGTAAAAACTTCACCTCCTCAGTCTGGGTCTCATTTACTAAGCTCACACACATATAACTGCTTCAGATGAACTCCTAAGCAGTAAGAGCACTCAAATGTTTAGTTCTTTCCAGAAATTTTCATTTTTATCAAATAAACCTCATTTTACAATCTCCCTCTCCCCTACCATGGGGGTGGGGAGGTTAGGGGTAGTGTCTATGGTTTTACTTTCAAGTGAACAGCTCAGTGGATTAAGTGTAGCCTAGAAGTTTGCTGGAAATGGTAGACCTTGAAAACTTGCAGCTGCTCCATATCCATAGAACTTAAAATGATCGAAGATTTTTAAAACCACAAAATGCTTAGAGATCATCCAGAAATCTAATCCTCTCATTTCTCAACTAAGAAAATTGAGACCTAAATGAAAAAGTGGCTGACCCTAAGCCATGCAGCCCAGGAGAGGCGGGAGCAGGATGGCAGTGAGTAAAGCACTCTATTCTACCATTTCACTCACCCCACTGGATGAGTCCTATTTCTTTGTCTGTCTCCTCTAGACTGAACTCACAGAGGGCCAAAGCCATGTCTTCCCAGTCTCTGTATCCTCAATATAGAGTTCAGGACTGTGAATGTAATAGATATGAAGATTGTTTCTCTCTTTGTTCCCCAAAATAAGAATAACTTTTTCTCTTATTGTATACATGTCTTATTACCATACATTCTCATAGTTAAACAAAGAAAAGTTGTAAGAAAAAAATGAAAACTGCTGCCAAGTTCGCCAGCCATGTATATCCACTGCTAGTCTTTAGGTGAACACCTTCCAGAACACTCACTGTGCCTATGTAGAATACATGCCTCCCTTGTATCTAAGTGGGATTGTACTCCATGGGATATTTCCTGCCTTTTTCAATTAACAATATAGTAGGAAGATCTTGCAATCAGTGACTACAAATTTAGGACATTACTTTGAAGAACTGTATAGTATTCTCTTATAGCATAATGGATTTAACCAAATCTGGGTTTTTTTTTTCAGTTTTAGGTCATTTCCATTTTATCATTACCATTAAAAAAATATTGTAGTAAATATTCTCACATGTGCAATTGTGGATTTTTAAAAATTTAATACATACTGCAAAATTACCCTCCAGAAATATAGTACCAATTTTCACTCTCACTAACTTATTAAAATCCGCATTTGTCCACACTCCTACAAACACTGGGGGCATCAGTCTTTAAGTGTTCCAACACTTGGGCCTGCCAAAATCGTGTGTAAATTTCCACTTTGGGGATTATTTATGAGGTTTATGCATTTGTAAATATTTATTGAGGGCCTACTATTTCCCAGGCATGATGCTATAAGCTGGGGCCATTAAAGTGAACAAAGCAGACATGGTCCCTGACCTTCTGCAGCCTACTAATTCTAATGAAGACACAGATGAGGAATGAGTATATAAGCAAATAAATCAATGCCAACTGCAAAAAAGTCTATGAAGGAAATAAGCCTTGTGTTGTGATAATGAAAAATAGGGATAGGGGTAGTGCTCTTAGACAAGTGTGAGTCAGGGGAGTCCTGGCTAAGGAAATGACATTGAGACTAAGACATATAAGGCAGATGAGGAGGGGACAGTCAAGAAAAGAACAAGACTCAGGGCTTTCTAGGAATGGGCACAGAGGGTACAATGTCCCTGAAGAAATAAGAGCTGTGCATGGCACAATCTGGGAAACATCTGCAGACTGATGTGGCTAGAAAACGGTAAAACAGAAGCAAAATAGCATGCAATCAGATTGAAAAAGGAGGCCAGGAGCCAGGGCAACGAGGGCTTGGAGGGCTTGGAGGACTCTGGATTTTAGGCAAGTGTAGTGAGAAACCACTGAAGGGTCCAAGGCAGGAGAATGACATAATCCAATTTATGTTTTAAAAAGATCACTCTGGCTGCTGGGTGCGAAATGCACAGGAGGGGGTGGGGGAGGAAGCAAAGGGAGCCGACGGATGCATGCTGCAATAGAGCAGGTGCAAACCCAGGGCTGTGGCAGTGGAGATGGACATGGGGTGACAGACTGGAGATATATTTGGAAATAGAACTAGCGGGATCTGGTAATGGATTGGAAGTGGAGTTTAAATGAGAGAATGGATGGCTTCTGTATTTCTGATTTGAGCAATGAAATAAAGAGTGATGCCATTTGCTAAGATGGAAACCCTGAACAGGGAGAAAGTTTGGTGGTAAATGAAGAATTCTACATTAATAAAAATCAAAAACAAAGTAAATATACAGCAACTGAAATGGTTAAACAAGTTATAGTACAAACATATATTATGCCATCAGTGAAAAATCATGATTTTCAAAAACAGTTATTATATAGGAAAATGTTCATAACATGTCAACTGAAAAAAAGAGCACATTGTTTATACAGGCTTACCTATACAAATATAGGTATAGATATAGACATAGATGAGAGACAGAGAGAGAAAAAGAGTAGAATGAAATACACCAAAAGGTTTCTAATCGTTATATCTTAACGGGGAGATTACAGGTAATTTTTATTATGTTCCTTATGCCTTTATTTTCTAAATTTCCCCTAATAAACATGTGTTACTATTATAATCACATGGAAACTGTCATTAAAACAGAATACAGTGATAGGATTTGGGATAGTTTACCTGCAATAATCCACAGTCTAGATTTGGGTCAAGTCATAATGAAACCACACAATCCAGTGGAAACAGATAAAGCACATCTTTATGCTGTCATGCTCAAGGCCTTGAAGATTATCACTGTTATTTTATTTACAGATATATGTTTTATAAAGTGAAATATGTGTTTGTTTCCTAGCTAATTAATGGAAGACTTAAGACTAGAACTCAAGTTTCCTGATTTACCATCAAGTGTTTTTTCAAAGCAGTTTTATTGAGATATATTCACATACCATATAATCTATCCAAAGTGTATCATAAATGACTTTTAGTATAATCACAATGTTGTACATTTCTCATCACAAAAAAATTTTAGAACAATTTCATTACTCCAAAAAATAAAACTCCACACCTCTTAGCAGTCATCTCTCAATCGGTCTATCCTTTCATCAAGTCCTTTTTCCACTGGGCACTTAATCCATCTTATGCATATTCACGGATCTAATCAAGGAAGCTGAGACCAGCCAAGAATGTTGAGAATTGCTCTGGGCCAACCATCTCTTACAGGCAGAGTAGGAGGCCATCGATGCGGTAGGATTTCATGGATACTTGGTCTTTCCATCCTTCCTCTGCCCCTCTTCATCTGCTTTGCTAATACCTGAAATACCTTCAAAAAGGATCACTTCCTTTTATTACACAATCATAAGTCTTTAAAAGTACATATTCCTGGAAGAGGTAATCCTTTGATTTAAATTCACACTAAGTTTTCAGGACTTTTAGCACACACTTTCTTGAGGAAAGGCTTTAAAAGGGCCACCTGAATACTGGATGTCTAAAAGTTAGGGATTTTCCAAACAAGGAGAATAGAGAAAGAAAGACGAGACTTGGAGGCAAAGGAAACAAATATTAAAGACTTTCTGTGTACTGGCCACTCAGCTTGTTGTTATTCATGTACTTTATTTAATCCTACCATGCCAGCAAAGCAGGATTACTATTCCAACTGACAATCACTCAAGCAATATTTATTGCACATGTTCTACATGCTAGGCACTATTCTGGTTCCTGGCAGAAATCAAAGTAGGCAAAGTCCCTGCTGTCATGGAGCTTACTCAGGCTACTTGGGGGAGATAGGTAACCTACAATTAAAAGTGATTGTAAAAAAAAAAAAAAAGTGATCGTAGGAGGGAACAGATGTGGCTCAAACTGTTGAGCATCTGCTTCCTACACAGGAGGTCCCAGGTTCAGTCCTCAGTGCCTCCTAATAAGAACAAAAAACAAGCAAATAAATGAAAAACTAATTCAGAGAAGCCAATGTGGCTCAGTGGTTGAGTGCTGGCTTCCCACATATGAGGTCCTGGCTCATCAGTTCAATCCCCAGCCCTGATACCTTAAAAAAAAAAAAAAAAAAAAAACAGTGACTGTAGGGTTCATTACAATTTAAAACTTTTGTACATCAAAGGACATTATAGGGAAGAGGATGTGACTCAAGCAATTGAGCTCCTGCCTACCACATGAGAGGTCCTGGGTTTGCAGTCCAGTGCCTCCCGGAGAAGATGAGCAAGACTGTGAACTAGGGCAACAGGCAGGCACAGTGAGCTGATGCAACAAGATGACGCAACAAGGAGACACAAAGAGGAAAGACAACGAGAGACACAACAACAACAGAAAAAAATGCAGCAAAGCGCATTATAAAGAAATAGAAGAAAAGACAACTTACAGGATGGGAGAAAATATTTGCAAATCATATCTCTGATAAAAGCTTCATATTCAAAATATGTAAATACCTCCTACAACTCAACAAAAGAGACATTTAATCCAATTTAAAAATGAGCAAAAGGCATTTCTCCAAAGAGATACAAATGGCCAATAAGCACATGCAAACATGCTCAACATCTTTAGCCATTATGGAAATGCAACTCACAACCACAATGAGGTACCACTTCACACCACTAGGATGGTGATTATTTAAAAAGAGAAAATAGCAAGTGTTGGCGATGATGTGGAGACACTGGAACACTTGTACATTGTTGACAGGACTGTAAAATGGTGCAGCCACTGTGAAAATCAGTTTGGCAGTTTCTCAGAAAGGTAAACATAAAATTACCATTTGATTTGGCAATTCCACTTCTAGATATACATCCCTAAAGAACTGAAAGCAGGGACTAGAACAGATACTTGTACACCAGTGTTCATAGCAGCATTATTCACCACAGCCAAAAGGTGGAAACAACCCAAGTAACCAAAAATAGATGACTGAATAAACAAAATGTGGCATATACACACAATGGAATATTATTCAGCCATAAAAAAGAATGGATTTCTGATGCATGCTATAACATGGATGAACCTTGAAGATATTATGTTGAGTAAAATAAGCTAGAACAAAACGACAAATATTGTGTGCTCTTACTTATATGAAATAATTAGAATAGGCAAATTTGCAGAGTTAGAAACAGGTTACAAGGGCCTGGGAAGGAGGTAGGAAATCGGGAGTTAATGCTTAATTGGTAGAGAGTTTCTCTTTGGGGTGATGAAAAAGTTTTGGTAATGGATGATAGTGATGGTACCACAACATTGTGAATGTAATTAACACCACTGAACTGTACATTTGAAAACGGTTAAAATGGGAAATCTTAGGTTGGATATAAGTTACCAGAATAAAAAAAAATTTTAAACCATAGAACTACATAACACAATCAGCAAGTGCTAATGTAAACTATGGACTATAGTTAATAGTATAATGATAATAATATAGCTTCATTAATTGTAACAAAGTTAGCACAATGATGCAAAATGTAAATAATAGGGAAAATTGTGTATGTGAGGGTGGGCTGTATATGGGAATATTGTGCTTTCTGCATGATTTTTCTGTAAGTCTAAAACTACTCTAATAAAAAAATGAAAAAAGAAAGAATTCCTGATACAAGCTACAACATGGATGAACCTTGAAAACATGCTGAGTGAAATAAGCCAGACACAAAAGGACAGATATTGTATGATTCCACTTATATGAAATATCTGGAATAAGCAAATTCATAGAGACAGAAAGTAGATTAGAGGTTACCAGGGGACAGAAGGAGTGGGAAATGGGAAGTTATTGCTAATGGGTAGAGAGATGCTGTTTGGGATGCTGAAAAAGTTTCAGTAATGAACGGCAGTGATAGCAGCACAACAATGTGGATATAATTATGCCACTGAATTGTATACTTGAAAATGATTTAAATGGGAAATTTTATATTATATATATATAGCCACAATAAAAGTTTAAAAAATAAATTTTTTTAAAAGATGAAAAAACTGCATAGTATAGCAGATGTTGTAAGAAGTGCTATGAAGAAAAATAAAGCAGGGTGAGGGGACAACAAGTGACAGGCAATAAAAAAATGTCAAGATCTTACAGCTGGGAAGTGCTTGAGCTAAGACCAAGTTCAGGTCTGCCTGTTTCCTAAGACCCTGCTTTTCCTCCATGTTGTACTGCCTCCCTAGAAAACTTGTCCTCTCTGACAATTTTGCCTGGTGTTAACCCTGCCATCAACTCCCAAATATCCTAATGGGTAAGTCTTTGGTAAACAATTGTTAGCCTACTATAAGTGGAGTAAAATCTAAAATCTATTTACTGGTAATTGTTCAGCATGACTGGTTTTTTGTTTGTTTGTTTGTTTGTTTGTTTTGGAGGTACCGGGGATTGAACCCAGGACCTTGTATGTGAGAAGAAGGCACTCAACTACTGAGCTACATCCCCTCCCCAACATGACTAGTCTTTGTGCATGAATTCAAGTCTCTTTCAATTGTGGTGGCTTTCAAAAACAAAAACCTTACCCCTAAATGAAATGAAGTAAGTATCCCCTGAAATTTTTGGAACCCCAGACTCTACTATGTATAAGCAATATCAATTTCCATTTCTGTAACAAAGAAAACAAAAGTGTGAATACATTGTAAACCTCACATGATCACTGAAGTTAAGTATAGAGTTCTTTGGTCTTATGATTTTTTTTCTTTTTTAGTATGCTGTTAAGCCATTTTTCCCCTAGGTCAAGGGAGAAAGAATTCTAGTTCACAATACTAGGGAAAAAATGAGGCAAGGGTCAATATTTTGTTATTCAATTCACCTCTACATGCTTATAAAAATTCATCTTCAAAACATCTCACTAACTAAATATAAGGCATTCAAAATACATAGTCTAAGCCCATCAGTGGTATAATACCACTGAAAGGTCAGCCTACCTAGAGTTTCCAGCTTCTTTGTGGACAAATATGACCTGATCATGAGCTGGTGAGAGAATATAAGCCTCTACTGTATCTTAGCAAAGAGAAGAACAGGGGCAAACAGAAAGAATATTAATTTTCATCAAGAGAAAATCAAACTTGTTGAAGAACTTTATTGGCAGAAGTGAAATTAGTTTTTCTATAGCAAATAGTTAGTGGAGTTGAGGGATTAGTCTATTGCCCAAGAAGGAAAGTAAACCCACTGGAGTCCAGAAGCATCCTTATTCTCAATAATACATTTAACTCTCAAAAACAAATAAGATTTGTCTCTGTACTTTCACTTTTAAAAAAACACCTAAGACTAGATGATTCTAAAGCTCTCCCCTGCTAAAAATAAAATTATTAAAGCAAGTTTCCTAAATTCATAAAGCTCAAGACAATTGTTATTATTTTTATTGAATATAAAGTGGCAGCCCAGGCAGGCTTCCTCCATTCAAACACAATCCACTGTGGACAGTAACAGGCACAGGACTTTTCAGTTGACAGACTGCAGCAGAATTTAGTTACTTCCTCCTGCGGTCCATGGGCCCAGCAAATATATGGAAACAAATCAGGATTAGTGTATTATCTGGAAGCTCTCAGGATTAAGCTAACAGAAATGATGTTGCAGAATGCCATGGCTTGTTAATATTCCTGCAGAATACATCATCCGAGCTTTTGGTGATTAGGGGTATGATGGTGGTCAGTTAAAAGCTATTTCAGTAAAGTGGGTGGGGGGAGAGGATGTGACACCCAGATTGCCAGATTTCTGAATAATGGAGTCTATGAATTTACCTATAACATTGCATGAACCAATGCTCCAGCAAATTAGGAAGAGCAATCACTAGAGCTATAATTATATAATTATGAAGACCATGAACTTGATCTGAGCTTGGAGTAATTGCCATCAGAAAATCTGAGTTCTCTGTATTTCTTCTTTGTATGTCCCCTCATCCAAGTAGGTGATTTGCTTGAGACACTGGACAATGGTAAACACAAAAGATCAGAGCTAGGTCACTGAAAGGAGAGAATCTGGACAGAGCCACATCTACTAAGGGTCTTGTCAGTTACCTAGAAAAGATGCATTGGAATTGATCCCATAACCACTTTACCATATGTTACTGTCTTGTAAACTATAAATTATGTACTCCAGAGGATGGGTTCTGCCCATCTTGACTAATCCATTTGCATATTTTTCAAAGTTAGGGAACTTCATCAGCTATTGTTAAAAGTTTGGTCTGGGACCTCAGGGGACCACCAGGTAAATAGGTCCCCTTAAAAGATAACATCACATTTTTTTCCTGCCTAAGTGTGCCACACTGAAGAGTGTAGCTGCTAAGACACTGAAAGGATTCTGTAAACTTTTAAGATACCTAAATATTATCATTGCTGTTATTATTCCTGCTCAACAGACTTAAAATATTCTCAGCTCCAAATATCACTCAACTTCCAGCAAGAAATGTCACACATTAAGGGACCTTACCAGCCCATCAACCACCTACTCCTTCCTATTAATCAACCCCAACCAAAATACTGTGTTCATAGCTGTAGTAACTGAATACAGCCTGTCTGAGTAATATTCACTAGGGGCTTTAAAGTCATAATGTGTTCATCTGAAGTGATACTGGTTTACCTTAAAGAATACCCACACATAAATGCATACACACAAGCACATTCCTTTTCTCAAAAACACTAGTTTGAGAGTAAGCATTCAACAGTTGTGGGGGTTTTTTCCTAAGTCTTTATTTTTACCTGGTTTGCTTTAATTGCCTCCAAAGCTGTGTTCCTGTTTGATTGTTCCTGTTTGATTGAAGAGGCTTACCTAGAAAAGTTATCCTGATAAACACAGATGAAAGCAGTGAGCAAAAGAAATTAGTATGGAATTCCTCATCCTTATAACTAACTTCTTCTGTTCCTTTGCTGGGGTTTGAGATGATAGAATAGAACCCCAAAACTATGGAGAATAAATTATTATGAATCAACATATTACTTTTGTCAGCACATTTACCGCTTTGATCCACCAGCTACCTATAGTGGGATTAAAAGAAAGTTTCTTCCAAGAATTTCATTCTCCTGTCTCCTGAATAAAGTCCAATGCAGAATAAGAGCAAATGGGGTTTTGAAATTCACCCCCAAACCACATAAATAGGAATGCCCCCTCAACATTCCTTTGGTAAGCAACAACTTTTCACCCCACAGGAACTCAAGGGGAGTTTTTTTCCTGAAATGTCATTTAACTTGATCTCATCTGACAGGATAAAAAAAGAAGAGTAATTTATGGTATTTTAGTGTGTAAGGAACATCGTTTCCAAGTAAGATCTAAATAACCGTGGTAACACCTGTCTAGGAACAAAGTAGTTTATTTAAACATGCATGTGGAAGCAGGGCAGCTTGCTGGTTTTATTAGAGTCATCTCTGACACTTCCCATTCTCTAGAACCCACCATCTTTACCCTAAGAAGGCAACATGTTGGTGTCCAAACTACCTGCACGTGGTAGTGTCTGGTTCTGGCAATCCTGTAGGGTAAGTCCATTTTGAATACAGGTGAAATCTGCTCTCTGCAACTAATAGGGGGAAATACATATATATATATAAACACACATACATAAGTATATATACATATGTATATATATATGTACACATGAAATTTATACTGCTCATGTGTGTGAATAAAATTGCTAGTGTGATTATACACACAGATGAGCAATTTTTTTCCTGTCCTATTCCCATTTGCAAGGTGTATTAGTCAGCCAAAGGGGTGCTGATGCAAAATACCAGGAATCTGTTCGCTTTTATAAAAGGATATTTATGTGGGGTAGAAGCTTACAGTTATCAGGCCGTAAAGTGTAAATTACTTCCTTCACCAAAGTCTGTTGCCCCGTGCTGAAGCAAGATGGTTGCCCATATCTGCAAGGGTTCAGGCTTCCTCTTCCTCTTAAGGCCCCGTGGTCCCAGCTTCTTCCACTATCAGCCATAGGCTGGGATAAGTCTCATCTCTCTCCCAGGGCTCATTTCTCTCCGGGCTCAGCTGCTCTGCTCACTCCACAAGGCCAGCTGTAAACTATCAGGAGAATGGCTCGTCTCTCTTCCTGGGGCCTCTGCCATGTCTAATGGAGCCTTCTCTCTTTCCTCACATATCTGCTTCTCTGGGTGCTTACTTCCCAGGCTCCAGGATCAAAACCCTAACTTTCTCCTCTGCCAAGTCATTTTCTCTGCGGACTCAACGTCCTACTGATGTGGTCCCATCAAAGCCTTAATCACTATTTAATCAAGTAAAAGTGACACCTCTGAATCCAATCCAATCTAATATGCCCAGAGGAACAGACCAGTTCACAAACATAATCCAATATCTATTTTTGGAATTCATAAGCAATATCAAACTGCTACATAAGGGAAAAAATTAAATTAAAAAAAAAAAAAAAACAGGTAAAAATCTCTGTTCGCTAGACATCCAAGTGTTCTTTCCCCACCAAGGGACCAAATACCTTAGCAAGTATTAAAGGTCTTCCATGGTATGTGTCTAAGTTCCATTCTAGCTTTATCCAACTCTTTCCCTATATGTATCATAACTCTAGTCAAACTGAACTACTCACAGCTCCAAAGGAAACCAAGATACCACATGTACCACCTGTAATATTCTTCCTTTTAGCTCTTCTTCAAATTCTACACAAACGTTAAGGCTCAATTCAAACACATCTACTAGGTGAAGCATTCCCTCATTCCTTCCCTGACCAGGAATTTTCTTTCTGAACTCTCATAGCAAGAGAAATATCGTTCTCACATTTCCTCCCCTTTGGAGAAGGTCAGAGAAAAGCAAACCTCGACATTCACATGAAGAAAGGCAGCAAACTACAGCCCTGTTGTCGCTTTACATCCGTTATCTCATTTAATCCTTACGATGAAAGTGAGGCTCAGAGAAGTTCTTTAAATGAAACCCTTGCCTGTTAGACATAAAAGCACACTTTCCACCAAATCACTCTATTTCTCATTGCCCGTATTATACATCTTTCAGAGCATCGATCACATATTGCCTTGAATCTGGTTCTTTGTGAACATTTCTTTTCTCCCTTTCGGATTAAAAGTTTGTTCGATGTTGTTAAGGAAAAAAGGAAGCTATCAGTACTTCACCTTTGTCTCCCCCTTGCACAGTAAATTTCTCGCTCAAATGTTAAATAAATTAATACACAGTGCTTCAGAGGGAAAATGTTTCAAGAGAAAAGAAAGCATGAAGATAACTTTTCTCTTTCTAGTTCTTTATCTTAAGGACTCCAAAAAAATCTAAATAATAAATACTTTTCTAGAAAAGTGGTTTCCTTGAGACTAGAAAATAATGCGGAGGTCCTGCCGCGCGCTGCCTGTCGGGAGGCGTCGGCTGCGAGTCTGCGCTGGAAACGCGAGCGCGGCGCTGAGGGGAAGCGGCGTGAGGGCCGCCTGGCGCGGTGCTGCCCGCTTATCTCCTCCGTCCTTAGCTCGCTGCCTGGACGACCGTGCCCCACCGCCGCCGCCGCCGCCGCCGCCGCCGCGGCCATGGCCAAGAAGGGCCGCTTCCCCATCCGCCGCACCCTGCAGTGCCTGGGCCAGGGTGACGTGGTGTTTGTTCAAGGACTCGGTGAAGGTCATGAGGCGAATTACAACACGCACTGGGAGGTGGGCGAGGGCGTCAGATTCGGGGGAGTAGGTCCTGGTGGATGTAGAGACCAAGGCCAGCTCCAAGGAGATCATGGAGCAAGCATATCAAGAAAATCGGGGGGGGGGGGGTGATGATGAAGACACCCTCAAGAAAGGGGAGCAGGAGGAAAAAAAGCAGCTCTCTCACCCAGCCCACCTTGGCCCGGGAAAGTATTGTCCCCAGGGGCCATTGTCCAGGGCTGAGGTGGGGCCCCATGGGCTGAGCTGAGTGTGTCTCTCCACAGGAGAGAGATAGGTATGGGCCTATCTTGGTCACAGGGAAGCCCCTGGTTCTGTTACCAGACAGACTTTCCAAACCCCTTTGTAGTAAAAGAATCTCTTTTACACACTGTTGTAGAAAGGAAGGGTGAGGAATATCTGCCTTTGAGCTGCTAAATGAATATCCCTTCTATTTTATGTCAATAAAACATTTGTTTAGCATTCCAAAAAATGAATAAATAAGCAGCTTCCATTTTTTTTTGCACATTGATTATGTGCCTGACTCTGGGCATGCATATCATTTATTTCTCATACCTGCCTTTAAAGAAGGTAGCGTGATTCCCGTTTTACAAATGAGGACCTTGAGAGAGATTAAGGGTAGCAAGTAGAAGATACAGGATTTAAACACTAAAGCTTGTGCTCTTAAACACTGCCTTATCTCACCTTTGCTTATACTGACCTGTTTAATATTCACTCTCAGAAAGGATTCCATTTTTTCCCTGCCTCCTTACAAGAGAAGGCCTCTTTCCCCAATGTCATCTTTCTCCTTCTATTTTTGTGACTCCTCAATTTCCCTTCCTTTGGGGGACAGAAACCATGAGAATTGATTAAGGGAAAACACAGCGGCTTTCTTCTTTTAGTCACTGATGTGAATGAAAATAACTCAACAGAATCTTTACAGCATCCAATATTATTACAGTAATAACACCCGTACTACAATCGGTACAGCCCTAGTGTAAATAGTGTGACCCCTAGTGAGTACCAGTGGTAAATACACCTAGCTATTACTACCAAGACAAATACAATGGATTCTTTTAATAGGTGGATAGAAAAGTAAGCCAAGATGTAATTACATCTGTATTAATTAATGAGAGCACATATTTTGGATGACTATTGAAATATAGGAAAAGTATGAAAATACACATTTTTAAAAAATATTTAATCCAGAAACCAATTCTGAAATTGATTTTTATTTGCATTTCCTTTCACTTAACAACCTTTGGCTTTTATAACTTTTAATTAAATTCTCTTAATCTTCTACAACGTTTCTTCAGCAAAGATAACTTGCACAGGAGTGCTTTCAAGAAAGTATTAAAAATGGTAAGGTTGGGACATTTTCAGTTTGTCTAGATGAAATCCTCTCATGAATCCATCATTTTAAAATATCCCAATCCACACTCAATGTTACTTGCAATTTCACTGATGTTTAATTTATTTTACTACATATTATAGTTTAATTAAACACCAGACAGAAGCTTCACTGGAATCACTCTTTCTTTCTACCCAGCAATGTTTAGGTCTTGTAAATTTCAGACTAACAACAAAGAGTGGTAGTCAAAGGAGTAGTGAGCTAACTATGTTTCATTTAAATAACTGGGTCATATTTATTTCCATTTTATTATCAACAGACTATATTAGTCCCACATCCCCAAACTTTCTTTTTAAAAAACTGAATAGTAATTCTTATTACCAGCAGTGGCACCTGCACTAGGGTGGACAAATCTGGTCACCAGCAGGTCCCCCTGCTGTTTTACTCAACTGGCAACATGCTCTCAACCCTGGCAGCTGCTCCTGTTTCATTTTATTCTCCCAGGCAAATAGGAACACCATGGATGTTTAGAAATACTTTTTTTCTGAACCAAAACTTTGGTTTCAGAAAATAGCAATGAAAATCACAATTGATAATAAACTTTTATATATGCACTTATTTACACAAAAATACATGAATACACTTCCATAAAGAATGTTAATAATACTGGTATGTATAAACTGTGAGACCCTTTCTATATCCTACCTCTCCACCCCCACTTCACTTTCCTGCTGAGAATGAGAAGGTTGAGAGTCCCCTCCACCAAAATAAATATAAAAGTGTACGGGATTATTTAAAACAATCTTTTCAGACTACTGGAAAATGGCCAAAGGCAGAAAACAACTTGAAAGTTTTTGTGTGTTTCATTCCAATCCTTGGTATATATATACAAATAAATTGTTTGGGTTTGTTTCCCTTTACAAAAAACAGAATCCTACAATATGTGTTGTTCTGCAACTTGCTCTTTTGCTTAACATTATGTATTGACAATATTTCTATAATGGTACCTATAAACCTCTCGTTCTTTTTTAACTGCTGCACAGCATTCAAAAGCAGATGTATCACTATTTGGTCATTTCCCTATTGATTTAAGGTTGGTTCTAATGCTTTCCTATTACAAACAATACTGAAATGAACACCTTGAACTATCTTGGTATACATAAGCGAGTATTTCTGTTGACTAGATGCCTAAAAGTAGAATTACAAGGTCAAAGGACATGCTAATATTACATTTGGGAAGGCCAAAATCTCTCCAAAAAGGAAGGAATATTTTAAGAAGCTTTCAGGCCTTTGGAGCTAATCATAAATGTTAACACAGGGACTCTTAGAAATGGCACAGTCAAAAAACTTCATTCTTTACAACACTGAAACTTCCAGAATTTATGTGACTGGTCCAGGATCACTCAGCCAGACTCCAGGTTTTGTGATTTCCAGCCTAGCACTTTCTCCACTACAACATATCCAATGGGACAAAAATGAGACTTGAATTTTGGAGTAATCCTTTTCAGAAAAGTAGAGATGTTTTTACAAACAACTAAAAACATTTTCTTTGGATTTTTCAGTAGTATTGAGAATAAGTAGAACTGGTGTTCTGAATCAAAAATTCATTGGAATAATTCTACAAAGCAAACAGTTCTGTATTGGCACACAATGCTAAGTCGAAACATACGAATGGAATCTGATTTCCTTATTAAATGATGTTAGAAAAGGAAGCTGCAATTCTATCTTCAGGTGCCCGTTATTTTATGGAAAATCCCAATCGCCCTACTAAGCTCCTCTAAATTATCTATTGCCACATAACAAATCACTGTTATGTAACAAGTAACTTGATTCTGTAGGTTAGAAATTTGGAAGCAGGGAACGTTTGTCTCTGCTCCACAATTGCCAGGACCTCTCCTGGGACATCTCAAAGGTTGGGAGAGACTCAACAGCTGGAGGCTGGAATCATCTGATGGTGCACTCACTCTCACATTTGGTGGTTGATTCTGACTGCCATCTGGGATCTCAGCTGGGGCTGGGGCCAGAGAACCTACGTGGCCTCTCCATGTGGTCTCTAGGCTTATACATGGTATGGTGACTGGGTTCCAAGAGAAAGTGTCCCAAGATTCACCTCCCCTTAATGGTAGTATGAGGAGTTCAGGAGAGTCCTCACCACAGAAATAAGTATAAAACCCAACAACCTTATTAAATTCAACCATTTCAGGTCACTGACAAATGAACAAAGGTAGACAACAACTTGCAAAGTATTTACTTATAAAAACTGCCATTACACTGAATAAGTTCAGTGATGCTGAGATTTCTTGCCTAGGCATCCCCAGATCAATGGTAAAAACCCTCAGCTTTACCTACTGGAGGAGGTGTTCTGGAATCAGGATGGTTGGCAAATCAGCTGGAACCAGGAGATATTAGGGGTGAGAGAATTTTAGAAAGGTAGAGATAATTAACTCTCCACACATCAATGTCTGGCTGCTAACATGTACATGCTCAAGGAAGTTCCCAGAAAGCTCAGCAAAAATGGAAAGCCCAGAATTTCCATATGAATTTGAAAAATAGTTTGTCAATTTCTTCAAAAAGCCAGCTAGGATTTTGATAGGGATTGTATTGAATCTATATATTATTTTGTGAAGTATGGCCACCTGAAAATATTAAGTCTTTGAATCTGTGAACATGAGATGTCTTTCCATTTATTTAGGACTTCTTTAATTTCATTCCAACAATGTTTATAGTTTCACAGTATATATTTTGCACTTTTTCCTACATATTTGCTCCTTTTGATGCTATTGTAAATGCATTATTTTCTTAATTTCATTTTTGGATTGTTTATTGCCAGTGTATAGAAACATAATTGATATTTGTTTATTGATCTTGTATCTGAAACCTTGATGAACTCATTCACTAGTTCTAATGTTTTTAGTGGATTTCTTAGGATTTTCTATATTCAAGATCACATCATCTGAAAATATAGTTTTATATCAGCCTTTCCAATCTGGATGATTTTATTTCTTTTTCTTGCCTAATTTCCCTGGATAGAATCTCCAGTACAATGTTGAATAGAAGTGGCAAGAGTGGACATCCTTGTCTTTTTACTGATCTTAGGGGGAAAGCATTCAATATTTCATCAAGTATGATGTTAGTAATGAGTTTTTCATAGATGCTCTTTATCAGGTTGAGGACCGTCCCATCTATTCTTAGTTTGTTGAGTGTTTTTGTTTGTACCATGAAAGAGATTTTATCAAATGTTTTTTCTGCATCTAATGAAATGATCATGTGATTTTTGCCCTTTATTCTATTGATATGGCACATTACGGTAATTGGGTTTTGGATGTTAAACCAACCGTGCATACGTAGGATTAATCTCACTTGGTCATAGTGTTTAATCCTTTTTACATTTTGCCAGATTCAGTTTGCTAGTATTTTGTTGAGTTATTTTGTGTCTTCATTCAAATGAGATTTTAGTCTATAGTGTTTTTTATTGTGATGTCTGTTTTTATTTTGTTTTGTTTTGTTTTTTTAATATACTGGCCTCATAGAATGAATACAGAAGTATTCCCTCTTCTATTTTTCTCAGAAAAGTTTGTGAAGAGTTGGTATAAGTTCTTCTTTAAATGTTCTATAGAATTAACTAATGAAGCCATGGGCCCTGGGCTTTTCTTTGTGGTACTTTTAAAATTTACTAGTTCAATCTCATTATTTGCTATAGTTCTATTCAAATGTTATATTTCTTCTTGAATCAGTGTTGGTAGATTCTGACTTTCTAGCAATTTGTCCATTTCTAATTTGTTGGCCTACAGTTGTTCAGAGCATTCCTTTTAATCCTTTTTATTCTTACAAGGTTGGTAGTAATGGCCCCTCTTTCAGTCCGGATTTAGTTTTGTTTTTTTTCCCTATTTTTCTTTTTCAGGCTGACTAAAGCTTTGCCAATTTTTTTATCTTTTTAAAGAACCAAATTTTGGTGGTGTTGATTTTCTCTATTTTTCTATTCATTATTTCATTTTTTTACTCTAATCCTTACTATTTCTTTCCTTCTGCTTGCTTTAAGTTAGGTTTCCACTTCCTTTTCAAGTGTCTTAAGGTGGGTTTGACATAGTTTTTCTTCTTTAATATGAGTATTTACAGTTATACATTTTCCTCCACATACTGCTTTAGCTGCATTCCATTGGTTACAGTATGCTGTGTTTTCATTTTCATTCATCTAAAAGTATTTTCTAATTTCCCTTGTGATTTATTTTATGACCCACTAGTTTTTTAGGAGTGTGTTTTTTAATTTCTACATATCAAGGAATTTCCCAAATTTCTTTCTGTTATTGATTTCTAATTTCATTCTATTGTATTCAGAGGTTTACCAGATACATCTTATCCAAGTCAGATATATACTAACTTAATTTAAGCGTGATATAGATATGTTACTTTTATATAGCTTTATATCCTTTTCCCCATTTTGTGCTACTATTGTTATACATATAGGCTGCAAACCCAAGAATACTTGTTATAGTATTACTTCATATAATTTTATATTTTTAAAGAAACTGAAAGAAGTAACAAATGAAAGAGTTTATTCATCCAGTCTGTTATATTAACTTTCTTTTTTACCATTTCTAGTTCTTTTCATTTGTTCCTATGGATTTGAGTTACCTTCCATACTCCAATTTGACTTTTCTCCCACCCACGTCCTTTGTGCTATTATTGATAAATATAGTACATCTCTATATGTAATAGTCCCAACAATGCAATTATATACATATTGTTTATACAATTGCTTTTTGTTTTTAGAGTATCTTCTCCAATGTCTTTTTTGTTTGTTTGTTTGTTTGTTTGTTTGTTTTGTTTGTTTGTGGTTTTTTGGGGATTTTTTGGGTTTTTGTTTTGGTTTTTGGTTTTTAAAAAAAAAAAATTTTTTTTTTAAGATACTTGGATTACAAAAATGTTACCTAAAAAATATGTAGGGGATTTCCATATGCCGCACTCCCTACCCCTCCCACACTTTCCCTCATTAACAACATCCTTCATTAGTGTGGTACATTTGTTACAATTGATGAACACATATTAGAGCATTGCCGCTAAGTATGGATTATAGTTTACATTATAGTTTAAACTCTCTCCCACAGAATTTTGTAGGTTATGCCAAGATACATAATGGCCTGTATCTGTCATTGCAATGTCATTCAGGACAATTCCAATGTCCCCAAAATGTCCCCATATTACACCTATTTCTCTCTCTTCCTCTCCTCAGAACCTCCAGAGGCCACTGCCTCCACATCAATAATAAAAGTTCTTCCATTGCTAAAATAACAATAAGTATATAGTAGAATACTAGTAAGTCTACTCTAGTCAATTGTTCATTCCCCAATCCTGAGGATTCTGGATGGTGATGCCCACTCTGCCTCTAACTGAGAGGGGGATTAGATCCCATGGGGCAGATGGATGGGACTATCTTGCTTGCACTTATAGACTCTCTCTGTTCTTTGGTATGTTAGTCAGCGAAAGGGGTGCTGATGCAAAGTACTAGAAATCTGTTGGCTTTTATAAAGGGTATTTATTTGGGGTAGAAGCTTACAGTTACCAGGCCATAAAGCATAAATTACTTCCCTTGCCAAAGTCTGTTGCCACATGTTGGAGCAATATGGTGCCAATGTCTGCAAGGGTTCAGCCTCCCTCTTCTTCTGAAGACTCTGTGATCCCAGCTTCTTCCAATATTAGCTGTAGTCTGGGCTAAGTCTTGTCTCTGTCCCAGGGCTTGCTTCTCTCTGGGCTTAGCTGCTCAGGGGTCTGGTCTCTGCAGCTGCAAACTATCAGGCAAACAGCTCATCTCTCTTCCCAGACCTGCTGTGTCTAAGGAAACTTCTCTATTCCTCTGTGTTATTCTCCTTTGTGTTTACTTCCCAGAGTTCCAGCATCCAAAAACTCTCAACTCTATCCTTTGCCATGTCTTTTCTCTGTGAGTCCCCACCCACCAAGGAGCAGGGACTCAACACCTTACTGGCATGGCCCAATCAAAGCCCTAATCAGAATTTAATCAAGTAAAAGTGAAAGCTCAGACAAGTTTACAAACATAATCCAATAACTATTTTTGGAATTCATAAACAATACCAAGCTGCTACACTTGGGATGGTTGTTGTCCATCATCATCTCCTTGTTAGTTGTCTTGAGTGACTCCAATGAACTGGAGAGTAGATGTTGCAACTCTGTTGAGATTCAGAGCCCGACTGGCACATGGAAAACCCAAAGATTTAAGTCTCGTGGACATAAACCTATCAATTCTAGTACTAACTATAGGTTCAAACAAAAGGGGCAGGAGATCCATATGTAAGGAAACCACAACTAAGTCCAGCTCTGTCACACTGGGGAGCATAAATTCCAAAGTAGGGCCCACTGGCAGGGTGCCAAACTTCTGAGCTGTCAGCCCTGCCTATAATGTCTGGATGTCTCCAGAGCCCTCAGTAGCCCCACTATTTGAAGCAATATTTACCATGGCAGTCAATGAGATCCTGTTGAGATGTGCATAAGCGTAACCTCTGAAATGACTTCTCAACTCACTTTGAAGTCTCTTAGCCATATAAACTCATTTGTCTTTACCCTTCCCCCCTTTTGGTTAAGGTCTTTTTCCAGTTGCATTGCTAGTTGGTGCTTGGTAGTAATCCCTCAGTGCCAGGGAGGCTCATCCCCAAGAGTCATGCCCCACACCAGGAGGAGGGTAATGCATTTATATGCTGAGTTTGGCTTAGAAAGAGGCCACATTTGAGCAACAAGAAGGCTCTCAGGAGGTAACTCTTTGGCAGCCTATAATACTAGGCTAAGTTTCAATTTCAAAAGAAAATTGGTTGTGTGCCAATATCCATATGGGCAAAATCTATGATAAGGTGGAAGGGTGTAGTTGTGCAGTGGATGGGCATGACAGTGATGCAGTCATGCTGTTGGGTTGGGTGGTGCTGGCCTGTGAGGGAGTAGAGTGGCAGGGTTGCACTGTCCATGGAACTGGGGGGAGGGTCAGGGAAGGAAGCAGATGAACAGTGGGGCTTTGTGGGTATGTGGTTGAAATTACAACATTGGGAATAGGGGGTTTTTGGCTAATACAGCAGGGAAGGGTTACTGGTTTAGGTTGTGGGGGGCATGCGGGACAGGGTGCACCTGGGGCAGGCTTCTAGGGAGTATGTGACTGTTCATCCTGTCATAGTGCATTGTATCAGTGGGTGGAGATCCACCCAATGAATGGGAAGGTGTTGGACTCCCATCCTGGGGAGTCCTTCTATGTTCTCATATAGAGGGGCAGGAGTCTCTCGAGAGCATAGGCAGTGCCTAATAGGGGAGGACAGGCCAATATGTCAAGCCCTTAATGTTGTTACAAGTAACTGTGAATCTTGTTCTTCAAGAAGTGAAGCTTGGTGGTTGCTGTGGATCCTGAGGGGAGGGGGAGGGAGGAATAGAGTAGATGGGACATGGGGCATTTGGGGAGCATTGGAATTGTTCTACATGATCTTGCATTGATGGATACAGGCCATGTTAAATTTTGTCAATATTTATAAAAGTCTGTGTGCCAAAATGTAAACAATAATGTAAATCATTGACCATGGTTAGTAGCAATGCTTCAATATTTGTACATCAGTTGTAACAAATGTACCATCCACATGTAAAATGTTATTAATAGGGGAAAAGGGAAAGGGGGGAGGATGTTGGGTATATGAGAATCCCCTATATTTTGTACATGACTTTTCTGTGACCTAAAGTTTCTTTGAAGATAAAATGAAAGAAATAAGACACTGGGGAAATAAATGGAAGAAAAAGTCACTATACATACAAGACAACAGATCTTACAGTGATGGAAAACATAGTGCCAATTTTTTTTTCTTTTATTATTTCAAATTCCTTTTAATTTTTTCTATTTTATTTGTCACTTTTAAAACTATCGTTATTATTTCATTTTCTTATTAATTTTATTTGGTTATTTTGTTGGCTTCATTTTTGAAAACCTTTTGGATCACAGAAGGGTTACAACTGTGGCAGGGGAGGATCATTGGTGCGAGGGTTTCAGTGATGGGGGATGCACAGGAGGAGGTTCACCTGGGGCATACCTGTAAGTCATATGAATGGGCTCAAGTGTTCATGGGGCATTGCCATGGTGGGTGGAGATCCACACAATAACCGAAAGAATATCCAATTCTCATCCTGGGGAATTCTGCCACATTCTTTAATGGGACAGCAAGAATCCCCCAAGTACAGGGTCAGTGACTAGTGAAGGAGGATGGACCATTGATGGGCCCTTGATATTGATGTCTATACAATTGCTTTTAAATCACTTAACAGAAGAAAGGAAAAGAAATGTGTAATTATATCTTTTATAATCACTTACATAATTACCTTTCCAGGCACTCTTTGCTTTTTCATGCAGAATTGAAGTACTGTCTGGTATCACTTGCTTACACTCAGAAAAATATCTTTTAGTATTTCTTTTAAGGCGAGTCTGCTAGCAACAAGTTTTTGTTTATCTTGGAACATCCTTATTTTGCCCTCATTGTTTAAAGATAGATTTTGTTGAATATAAAATTCTAAGTTGTAGTTTGTTTTCTTCTTTCAGCATTTTGACTATATCATCCCATTGCATTCTGGCTTCATTTCTTCTGGTAATAAGACAGCTGTTAATTTTATCAGGGTCCCCTTATAAATTCTGTATTAGCTAAAGGGGTGCTGATGTAAAATACCAAAAATCGGTTGGTTTTTATAAAGGGCATTTATTTGGGGCAGATGCTTACAGTCACAAGGCTATAAAGAGTAAATTACTTCCATCACCAAAGTCTGTTGCCACGTGTTGGAACAAGATGACTGCCGGTCTCTGTGACAGTTCAGCCTTCCTCTTCCTCCTAAGACTCTGTGGTCCCGCTCCTTCCTTTCTCAGCTGCAGGTTAGCATAAGGCTTGTCTCTCTCCCGGGGCTTGTTTCTCTCCAGGCTCAGCTGCTCTGCTCTCTCTACAATGCCAGCTGTAAACTCTCAGGTGAATGGCTCGTCTCTCTTCCCAGGGCCTCTGCTGTGTCTAATGCAGCTTTCTTTCTTTCCTCAGGTAATCTGCTTCTCTGTGTATTTACTTCCCAGGGCTCCAGCATCAAAACTCCAACTCTCTCCTCCGCCATGTGGTTTTTTCTGTGAGTCCCCACCCACCAAGGGGCAAGGATTCAATATCCTACTGACATGGCCAAATCAAAGTCCTAATATTAATTTAATCAAGTAAAAGTGAAACCTCTGAATTTAATACAATCAAAGGGTATCACAAGCCCAGAGGAACAGACCAGTTTACAAACATAATCATTTCTTTTTGGAATTCATCAATAATATCAACCGCCACAAATGGCAAGTCATTTTTCTGTTGAAGCTTTCAAGATTTTCTCTTTTGTTTTCATCATTTAACATTTTTATTATGATGTTTCTTGCTATGCATCACAATGTATATACTACTTGGAGTTTGTTGTGCTCCTTGGGTGTATAGATTGTTTTTTATCAAACTTGGGAAGTTTTCAGCTGTTATTTCTTTGGATATTTCTTCTGTTCCTTTCTTTCCCCTCCTCCTAGTACTCCCATTACACTTATATTGGGGCACTTAATGGTGTCCCACATTTCTCTGAGGCTTAATTTTTATTCCTTCTTTTTTCTCTCTATTCTTCAGGTTGCATAATCTCTATAAATCTGTCTTCAAGGTCACTGATTCTTTCTTCTGCCAGTTAAAATCTACTGTTGAGCCCCTCTAGTGAATTTTCCATTTCAGTTATTGAATTTTTCAACTCCAGAATTTTTATTTGGTTCTTTGCTATAATATCTATCTTTATGTGATATTCTCTATTTGATGAGACATTATCATCATATCTTCCTTTCCTTCTTTAAATGTGATTTCCTTTAGTTCTTTAGCATATTTATAATGGCTGCTTCAAAGTCTTGCTCTTCTAAGTCTGTTACATCTGTTAATGCTACAAACCTAACAACACATTGTTATAGTTATTACCCTACCCTCTGTAGTAATTTCCTTAGCCCAGTAGAGCTTTACTCCTACCCATCTCCTTTGTGCTGTTATTGACAAATATATTACTGATATATTATGTTATAGACACTATATTATATACATATTATTTTATATAATTGCCTTTTAAATCAGTTATGAGTAGAAAATAGAAAAATATGCCTTTGTACTGTTGTATATAATTAAATAATAACCCTTCCCAGTGCTCTTTGGTTTTTTGTTGTTGGTGGTGGTGGTGGTGGTTTTTTTGGTTTGTTTGTTTGTTTGTTTGTTTGTATTCATATTACCATCTGGGTTCACTTGCTTTCAGACTGAAGAACTTCCTTTAGTAGTTCTTGTATGGTGGGTCTGCAAGCAACAGATGCTCTCAGTTTCTATCTGGGAATTGTATTCCACCTTTATTTTTAAAATATAACTTTGCTGGATTTAGGATTCTTGGTTGACAGTTTCTTCCTTTGAGAACTGCTTTCTTGCTTCCAAAAAATATGTTATTCCACTGCTTTCTGGCTTCCATTGTTTCTTTTAACAATGTTTTGTTGGATTTGTAGCATTAACAGATATAATATGTATAATAATAATACCACAACAGGAGGAAGGGAAAAAAGCAATATAGGAATAACACTTCTATGTATCAATAGAATTTAAGTAGTATAATCTGGAGTTGATTCTAATATATTAAGATGTATGTTGCAAATCCTAGACCAATAAATAAATAGCTCAAATAAAATCAGTTCCCTTAGAGAGTGCTGTAGAGATCTCTGTGTTTGCAGCCTGCCTCTCTCCCTGAGCAACTGAGACTGAGATCAGGGATAGTGATCTGCTTCTCTTGGAGTGCTACCTCTGGTTTACAAATGGGGCACTGAGGGGGATGGTAGCACTGGTCTTCTTGGTTTGCTCCTCCTAGAGTGGAAACCTCACCTTACAAACAATCTTGGGCAAGGGTGATCAGGGCCCAGGATTCTCACCCAGCAGCGCCTGGGGTAGAGCATTCACCATACGAGTTGGGGCTGAGTGGACGAATGAAGCCCCAGATCTCTCAGTCCCATTTGCCTGGAATAGAGATTTTGCAACATGGAGCTGGGGTAAGGTGGTGGGCAGATGGGAAATATTGGCAGTCTGCACTCCCAGGAAGAAACCACGCCCTAGACTGGAATCTGGGGGTAGTGGAAACCCAGCTCCTTGGCTACACCCACCATGAGTAGAGCTTCCAGCACTCTGAGCTCAGTAGGGAATGGGTTATGGCTCAAATGCCACAGATCCTCACTGTTCTTACCATGATTTAGTAGATTTTCTTGAATAACTGTTTCTCCATTTGCTGTATGCCCTTAACACAATTTCCGGAGACATTAAATTGTTAGGTTTTTAAAAAATAATTTTCACCAGTTATGGTTGTTTAGCTGAGGAGGGGGTCAGTGGAGCCCTTTACCCTGTCGTTCCAGAAGTGTTCCTTCTATATTCCCTTAAAAGAGGAGGTTTTCCTAAGGTCAGGACCCAGGAGAGACCCTTATGAGAGGAACTCTGCTGAACCAGGAGACTAGAAGAGGAAGCTAAGGGTAGAAGCTGATGAAGACTGTGCACTCTGCTCACCAAGCTATTTGCCCATGGCCTTGTCAGCCTAGAAGAACAAGCACATTTTCTAAAGTGTCCGAGCAGAGGGATACCTTTTTTTGAACCCACATAAAGGCAGCAGTGTACTTGTACAGCCCCAAAAGCCACAGAGACTCCAGCTTCCAGGTTATGTAAGATGAATCAACCATTCAGAGCAGTGGTTCCCAAACTTGACTGCTCATTAAGATCACTTGGGAAGCAAAAATATCCATACTTGGGCCCCACCTAGAACAATTAAATCATATTCTCTTGGGATGGAGTCCAGTTATCAGTATTTTTAACAGCCTCTCAGGGGATTCAAATGTATGGCTAGGATTGAGAACCACTGATCTAGAGCCTGGAGCCACGGGAGTGGGATTCTTTGTACCCAAACACCTCAAGAGGAAGTAAGCTGATGATGGAGCCTGAGTGCTGACAGCTGTAAAATGCTCTAAGAAACTAGTAAAATTGGCAGAGCAAAGTATGTCAAATTACAGTAAAATGAGAAATAACCTGCTTTCATCTGGAGGAAAATTGCTGAAGTTGTCCCTAAGTAATAAGAAAAATAGACAGTGGCACTATAAACATAGGTTCCACATCATCCACTGCCAGTCCTAATTGGCATGGCTCATCCAAGCCCAGCTGATTATATCCCCTTGTGTCACTATGACGTCTAGAGTGGCAAACTCTGCCCACTCCTTTGGCCACACTCTACTCCATGCTATTCTTGGCACAGATAGAACCAAGGCTGTTTTTACAGAGGCATTAATTCCCAAATGCCAGAGAATACAGTGCCTTCATACCTGGGACAGGCAGTCTTGCTTTAACAAGAAGGACTACTTAGTTCCCAGAATATTCTGCCTAAAAGTACTCTCAACTACTGTATAGAAAGAAATCCCTGAAAGAAAACTGGTGATGAGAGAATTAATGTAATGTCAGGATCCTCTAGGTCATTTGCTGAATCACTCACTCTTATCGTGGATGCTCAGGCCTGACAGAGTCCCCTCAATGTTCCATAAATGTTGTATTGTGTCCTCCCCCCTTCCTGCTTTCAGGGATCCCATGACTCACCCAAAAAAGAACCAATGGACAATAAATTTGGAAAGCTTGGTGGCGATCTTCTAAATAAGGTAAGGAAAATACATGACTTATGTCCCCTATCCTTTATTATTAGCAGATATCACTAAATGATTCATGGTGTGCTTTCCTGGAGACCCACCTTCAAGCAGGCAATCCAGAGCTGAAACATGAGTTAAAACTTCTTTGCTACCTCTGCATCAAACTAAAGACAATTTGGTACAGTTGGAAGATTTCGATGTAGAATCAGACTTAAGCTCAAATTCTAGCCTAGCTGCTTTAAGCCCTTGACCTTAACAAGTTACTCCATCTCTCTGAGTCTTACCAGTCAAATGGAAGAATGGATGCCTACCTGGGTTATTGAATTAAATAATCTCAATGATCACCTCACTTGCAATTCTCTTATCCAACACCCCTTACACCCACACCTTCAGAGGAGATAAAAATGAATGAAGCAGTAAGGGATAGATGATTTACTAGTTAGTGACATGCTAATCAGTGACAGAGTTACTAGTACTCAATGAAGGGGACTTGATTAAAGAATAATAACAGGGAAGCGGCTGTGGCTCAATCAGTAGGGCTCCCGTTTACCATATGGGAGGCCCGGGGTTCGGTTCCCAGGGCCTCCTGGTGAAGGCAAGCCCGCCCGCGTGGCGTGGTTAGCTGACCCAGTGAGCACAAGCAGCAGGGGGGGGATAAGTGAATAAATAAATAAAATCTTGAAAAAAAAAAAAAAAAGAATAATAACAACCTCAATTCAGGACAAATGGATTTTAAGTGCCACCTGGCTTGGTCTAATGAAAAATATGCTTGTCCATTGCTCCCACATCATTTTAAATGTCCTGGTATATCCCATACAACTTTCCATTCACAGAAACACACTAGAGGGAAGCGGCTGTGGCTCAATCAGTAGGGCTCCCGTTTACCATATGGGAGGCCCCGGGTTCGGTTCCCGGGGTCTCCTGGTGAAGGCAAGCCCACCCACACGGCGTGGTTAGCTGACCCAGCGAGCACAAGCAGCAAGGGGGGGATAAATGAATAAATAAATAAATAATCTTTAAAAAAAAAAAAAAAAGAAACACACTAGAGGCCATTGTGTGGTAGAATCTGGATTATGCAAAGTATATTGCTTGTATAATACAAAGAAAAACTTTGGATTCCTGGGCCTGGCAATGAATCTTCCTGGAAATGTGGCACTCTTTAAGTGATTAAAAAATAAGTTTCTCTCAGAAGCCCAAGTCATGTCTCTTTATCTCTCAAAGTGTCTGGCACATAAGGCAATGCCCCAGGGATTCTCATGTCATCAGGAGACCTATGCAGATCTGAGAACAGTCTTCCCACCCTCATCCCCTGCTTGGCCCCTTGCATTTTTCCATCTCCCCAGCCCTCCTGTTTTCTGCATTAAAAAAAAAAAAAAAAAATTCTTTTTATTTATTCTAGCGGTAGCCTGCCATGCAATAAAAGAATAGGGGAAATCTCATTAAAATTATATCAAAAGGTAAAAGATGGAGTAGAGCTTGAAATTCCTGCAATCTATACACAATAACCTAATCAACTGGAACACACAGGTTAGATGGGGTCCACCCTATGAGCCTAGATGATTAAACCCCTTCCTGGGGAATTGCTACCTTCAGAATACCTGGTGGTAAGCCGCATTCAAAGGCAGCCATGAAAATACCTCACATTTCAGAATACTTTTAGCCTTCCCACTCACTTGCACAACTATTTATCTTACTGACTTCTTGTACAAGAGCCTGGGAAATGAGAAAAGCTATTGCTATCATCCTGTTTTCATAGTTAAAGGAAAGAAGGCAGCAAGGTTTCTCTCTAAGGTCACCCGGTTAGCGAAAGAGATAAAGGTCAAGAATTTCTGTCTTGATTCTTCTCACACCCCATTCTCTTACTTGAAATGGACCCAGGCCTAAAGGAAATCAGATGACTGACCTAAAAATTGCACTATCATTTTTCCCTCGACTTTTTTGTTTGAATTTGACATGAGCCTGAATAAGGACAGAACACAGTGTTTGCTCAAGACTGAAAGTCATGTTCCGTAAATCCATTTCAGCCCAGAAACCTGGGAGTAACAGGAGGATCACAAATCCGTATGCACAGTGACACTTTCAGTAAGCTGAATAAATGTCTTACTAAATTTGTACCGATTCCTTTCAAAGTTAATTCATAGTAGTTTGAGAAAGAGCATATTTTCTCAAAGAATATTAAAAAGAGAATGTGTGAGGCAGTAGGAAGGTCTACAAAATTTGTTAGCATTAAAGAGGGGCCCTCAGATTCTAAAAGGTTGGAAATCACCACTTCAGAACATTCCTTTTCTGTCCCGTCACTCAAAATTCATCAGTTCTTATTTCCATTCCTTCAGGGGCCAGATTTCTACTTTAAAATGATAGTAAGCTAATATGATAATATAATATGTATTAATAATTTAATGCTTACCCTTCCTAGGTAATATATGTGCATTTTTAAATGGGTCTTTTTAGACAACACGTTTTAATCCAAAGCAAACTTTCTAACCCATTGTTCTCTGGCTCTGACCTCTCACCTGAGTCCCAGACCTGTATATTCTCAGCTTACTAAACATCTCCACTCCAACCTCCCAGAGGCTTAAAAATTCAATATGTCCAAAATTGATCTTCCACTTCTATTCTTTATCTCAGTCAGTGACATCCCCAACCATCCATTTATCAAAGCCAGAGACCTAGATGTTATTCTGGGTTCTTTACTCCACCATACCCTCAGCCAATAGCTGGGTCAATCTATCTAACTCAGCATTTCCCAAACTGTGTTCTATGAACACCCTTCCAATAGGTGAAATAGTTGTCTTGATCAAATAACTTTGGAAAACACTAGGTTAGACAAAGTTAAACCAGTCTCTTCATTATAGGACTTAACAGAGGTTGTGCTATGTTGCCTGCATTGCAAATATCCAAAAGGAAAACACATTTACTCAGGGAATCCTTATTCTCTCACCACGTATCTTGCAGGACCTGTATATTATAGAACAGACTTTAACAAATGCCAATTTACATATTTTTAAAAACTAAAATGTTCAGGTATCACATGATTTAAAAGATATGTAAATGAAAATATTCCATTCCAAATATTTTTTGATAAATCATAGTCAAAATTTCACTAATATTTTAGGGGCACTTCACAAAATATGTCTATCCATAAGAACAAGAGAAAGTTCAAAAGGATGCTCAACCAATGGTTAGCAGCAGCTAACTCTGGGATGTGATACTAGAGAGGAGGAAAGTTTTTAAGGTCTATTTTCCACATCTGTATCATTTGAATTTGTTATAGCAAATATATATTATTTTTGTATTTGTTTTTTAAAAAATCAATACAGAAAAAAGAACAATAAATAAATTAAATGCCTGGTAATATAGGTACTATTTTTAAGAATCATACTGAAAGAACAAAAATGTAAGAAAAGCCAAGACATTCCTTAAAAAGTAGAATTATGTATGAGAACTTGTGCAACCAATTACTTACAACGTATTTAAAGCCATAGCTTTAAAGTGAGATAGTGGCATGAGCATATAGACAGATAGATTAATGAAACTGATAGAAAGTCCACAAATAGAGAAAAGGAGACATGAAAATTTAGTGTATGATTACAGTGGCATTTCAAAGCAGTGGAAAAAGATAAACTCAATAAACTATATTAAAACATGGATTTGCTATTTCCCAAATAAATAAGCCTGGATTCCAAACTCATTCCTTATACCAAAAAAAAAAAAAAAAAAATTGCAGATGGATCAGATTTAAAAGTTAACCATGAAGCCATGAAAATAATAGGAGAAAATAAGGGTAACTATTTTTATAATCCTGGTTTGAAGGAAGCCTTTTTAAATTTATATAAAAGCCAGAAAATCAAAGATTATACATCTGACAACATAAAATTTCTCTAAAAAAAAAAAATCACTGCAAGGTTAAAATAAAAACACATAGAGGAGCATGTTTGCAACATAGACAACAAAGGGTTAACATCTTAATCAGAAAAGCACCCTTGCAAATCACTGAGAAAAGGATGACTACCAGTAGACCCCCAAAATTATAAGAACCAATATCTTTAATTTAGCCTTACTTAAAATTAAAGTTAAAATCAGGGAATACGAGTTTTTAATAACAGAAATATTGAGAGAATATTGAGAAAATGAAGCCCTGAGCAAGTCTTTAACATTTTGTTATAAAAATAAGGAAAAAGACTGCAGGATACATAAACTGTGATGTCTCAAAGAAACTAAGAATATGAAAACGATCCAGGTTGGAGTTAAGGTTCTTATCATTTTATAAATAATCAGTATCTTGTCAATATAAACTTGAGCCCTGGATAGTTCATTTGCAAGAAACTCCCTTGTAAGCTTCTACTTTACAGAAAATATTTTATTGTTATATAACCTTTAACCTTGAAATTAATAAAAATGAACAAATTTCATTCATTCATTGTTCGTTTGTTTTACAAAGCTAAATTTGAATCCATTCAACATCACTTATTTTTCTTCTTACATAAATTATAACGCAAGTAAAAAAAGAATGGTTATTATAGCCAAAACAATCCAAATTTCAACTTTACTCTCAACATTCTTTAAAACAAAAATTGGCAAAGAATATTTTATCAGTTAGGATTGCTTTTGGCTGAAAGCTACAGGAAACTTAACATTGTCTAAGCAATGAGCACATCTTCAAATAATAAGTCTGTGACTGAAAATTCTAAGGATTGATTCAGCAGCTCATTGATATCAACTTACTAAGTAAATATCTCTGTCATTCTCTTACAAGAATCATCTCCTCAAAAAAAGGAAAATTCCAAAGCAGCAGGGGCATGAAGAGTAGAGACCCCTAAAGCTGAATCATACTCCCCTTCAGCCCCCAGTGCTCACATCTATTGCAGCACTTGTCAGGCTGTGACTTTCAGTCTTCGTGACTGTCTCCTTCATCAGCGGTGAGCCATCTTCCATATGATTTCCAGCACCAAACAAGTGCCTGGTACAGGGGGAGCACCTCAGTAATTGCTACTTGGATGAATGAATAATAGAAACACCACAGTAAGCAAACAGAAACATGCCCTTTTCAGCATCTCTTTGATCCTGCATGAAACCTCGTAATACAACAAAACTCAATTTCACAATAAGGGAATTCTGAAGTCCTAAAGCCAAAAGTCACAAGCTTATTGAGAACATAAACTAGCAACTCACACACTGTGAGACCAGAAAGGGTCAAGAGACACTGTCATGGTCAGCCTGGGCCCAATTCAAACCCTGGCAAATTGAGCCCAAAGTCTTGCCTCCTGCCAGGACCACTTTCACATCAAGCAGAATATGTAAAGGAGGATCAGGGGCATCATTCACTCTTCTCCCTCCAGGTCTCTCAGGATACACCCCATTCCAAAAAAAAAAAACTCTCTTTTTAACTCCCTGTTCTTCCTTCCCCAATAGCCCAGAGAAGTCTTTTACTGAATTCTTAGAGGAAATTCTTCCCTTTCTTATTCTTGATGTTTGTCCTTCAGCAGCATTGTCACAAACATGAAGTCTTTGCTCGTGTAGATTTAGGCTTTGCAAACACAAAAAACAGAGACCAGAGTTTATGGCAGATGGAGAGGGGCTTCCACAGTGAGAAATATGGAGAGAGAAATAAATATCGACATAAAATTATTTTCCTGCCACATTTCTTGTTCTAGTAAATCTTTGCATTTCTGCAAAAGAAACTTACCTTCCTCCAGGCACCCCCAGTAGACTGGGGCTCGGTCTCAAATTTAGTTTTCTCAGAATAGTAACTGTCAAGCAAAATATCCCATGATAGTGTAGGTGATATCTTCCCAAAGCTCAAGTAGGTGAGGCTTTTTGCAGAGAAAATGTCTTGCCTCACTTCCCTGGGGAGAACTAATCTAGTAGAACCCTTCCTGAATTTACAGCCCCATCCACCAGAGGGAGTCTGATCACTTTTGCACCAAGGCTTACCTTGGTGGACTTCCCATCAGATTTGGCTTCAAGATGGTGGACCTTGTGAGTGGCAGGTTCCTCAGCTTAGCTCCCCAGCCTTCCCTCTTCAGTTGAGAGATGAAGCAATTGCCGGTTGACCTTTCATTCTCAAGGGTTAAGAAGCCACATGCTGATCTGTCTCTCCTTTCCCAAGACCTCCTCTGTCCTACCTTAGCTTCAGTATTGCCAGCTGTGATTCTCTATAGTTTACTATGAAAAGTTCACTTTTTCCCTAAAAGAAAATCAAAGAGGGGTATTTGTGTTTCCCCAAACTCTTGAACTATTGTCAAAGTATTTCCCTCCTGAGGCAAGGCAGTACTCTGCATATTTTTATACGGAGTCCCTTCTCTAAGACACAATTCCTACCTGCAGCCCCCTCTGGGAGCCCCAGGCCACCGCAGTAAGGGGTGTGTGCCTGTTTGTGTGAGTGCTGGGCCAACTGTGGGTAGAGGGCTCTACCTGGCTTCCCAAAATGCTTGAAGAATATCATTTGCAGCTCAACTGCTGTTTCCACTAGCCCTGGTCAGAAACAGAGGTGGAGCCACTAAATTCACTTCTCCCTCCCTTTCTAGAAGATTCTCCTGAGAATGAACTAATGTCCTCTTCTATAGATACCAACAAGGCACCCTCCTTCTGCTTTCTACCCATCACAATCTCTACCCTCCTTCCTCTCTCTGCTGTCTTTTCTGGATCTATCCATGGGGTGGGGGTGGGGGGGCGGTAAAGCAGTCTGTGGAATTCTTTTTACTCAGTTTCTGCACAGTCCACTTGTATTCCCAAAATCCATGGTTAATTACTTCTGGGAGTCCAACTTAATCTCTGTCCATCAATTCCCTACCTGAGTCATGGCCTTGGACTCAAAATGGCTCTCCTCCAGTTTGAAGGATTGTAATCCTGGAATTGGTCCTAGTCATGACAGGTACAAATCATGGTACCTCTTTATTTGTCTGTAACTCAACTTAATTTCTATATTGATACCACAGTTTTCCAGAGTGGTAGAAACTCAGTCCTGGTCCATTTGGAATCCACCCTCCTTCCCCACAGTTGGCTTAAGTTCTCAGGCCGAAATGTTTGGTCCTCATAGGAGGCCATGATGTGTCCTCCACTCCTTCATGCCTCTTGGGGCCCATTGGCCCTCTTCACAGCTACTACCGCACTTACAGGGGCATAAGAATCCTCTGGCTCTTTGGGTGCCAGCTTGTGGCTCAGGATCCTAGGCAAAGCTATCTGTGGTCTCTGTGGTCTAGCAGTCTTGCACTTCCCCCTGCTATTGCCCGAGAAGCAGGACACAGAGCACTTCTCTCCAGCACCTGCCAACACCTCTCCTCTAACCCTATCCCCTTGGCATCTCCTCAGCTCCATGGACCAAGGGAATTTTTTCCTAGTCCAAGAGGAACAACCTTCTCAAATCCTATTCTATCAAACTCTACCTATATTCCAAGTTGTCTCAGTTTCCTCCCCCCCACCCCCGCCCCACCCCACCACTACCAAGGGCTTAGGTTTTGGAAAAAGTCTTTGATTCCTTGTCTCGTCCCTCCCTTGAGGAAATGAACCCCAATGAGGAGTGGCAGTAGAGGGAAAGGGAAGGTGCAGATAATAGCAGGATAGAGAGGAATCAGAAGCTAATATTTTTAAATGCCATCCCATTTGCATCTGCTATGCCCTGATTTGAAGTCTTGTTCTAAAATCTCAGAAGACATTTTAAGACTCCTTCCCTGCAGGTTATTTTCCCTTGTTCTCAGATCATAAGCTTTACTCTTTCCATATCCCCAGCCTGGGATATGGGGATATGAATGTTTTATGCCTTCACCAGTAAGCCTGGACCCATTTTTTTTTTTTTTTTTTAATAGCAGCCCCTCTCCATTATTCTACTTAGGCATTCTTCCGCCAACAGCTCCTAGGACCACTTCACATTTCATTAGGTGCTTCATCAAGAACGGAAGAAAGAAGTGGGTAGCTCAAAATTGCTGCCTTCCTTTGCTGATTTCTTTGTTTTGCACCAGGAAGCATTTCTGCAGCTCAGTTGGTGTATTCAAGCACAGTCAAGAGAAACCCCTCCTGTCAATTCCAATTCCACTCCATTTACTGGCACTCACAGATGAGTGAGCTGTTTAAGTGGGGTTGTTATGAAATGAAATGAGTTGGAATTTGCATTACATATTCTTTCAATTATTTATTGTTTGGGGTAGCCCATGTCAGTGACTTTTCCCTTTAACCCCCCTGAATCATCAAGAGAAAGCAGAAGGAAAAATAACTCAGCACTTTTTGGCAAGGCCTGACAGTGACTCTGCTCACCATGACAAGTTGATCTTCCTTAGGGGCCCGACACCCTGGTTTCTGGCAGTCGCCTTGCAGACTTTTGAAGATCCTGGGGTCTAGGGCCACCATTCTGTGGAAGAGACCAAATATGATTTGAGAGGCCCCACCAAGTACCAGCTGTTCTACTCTCCTGAAATCCCCAATATTGAAGTCACCTTTTGGGCTGCTTTCAGAAAACATCTCAATTAGACACCATTTGAATGGTTCTTTAGGGGTCTCAGACATGTGCTGTGTCATAAAAAACAAATATAAAATTATTAAAAACTAATATGGTAACTAAAATCATATTATAGAACTAAAGTCTAGAAAAAATGAATGTAAACAAAATTAAAGGGCAGCCTTGGAGGTCCTTTAATTGCATAGTAATTGGGAGTCAAAGCAGACTCTATTTAGAATCCACAAGGCCTATTAGGAGTACAGAGGGCCAATAGCAAGTCAACCAAAATTAGGAAAAGAAATCAGACTTTAATTGTAAACAGAAGACTGATCATTAGCTGCTCCGTCTCCCTAGAGTAAGTCATGGATAGTTGCCTGACATTTTACATTTTACTTTAAGTACAAAAAAAATTACACAGTGGCCGACTCAGCAGGTTTTTCTGTGTTAGTGGGCATCAGAAATCTAGCTAACACCCAAGATTTTTTTAAAAAAGCTTCCCAATTCTTCCATAATAGCACACTCTTCTAGTTGTCTTGTATCCAGTGCAGGTCTGCAGCTGCAGACAAGGACCCCATTTTGCATACATGCAGGAGAGCTCATCTATGCATTCATACCTAGTCACCATCTGATATGCAGTGCAATTACAGGTGCATTTTGAAAATATAGTTAACCCAAAGACTTTTAGAAATGTGTCTCAGTGCTATGTAGCAAAGAACTCTATTCAACAGCTGTCATGTTCATTAATAGAGGCAAATAAGGTCAGCACAAACCACAATTACTTATACATATTAACACAGGATCAAATGACCCTGAAATTGGTAACATCTTTTAATAACCATGCTTATAATATAGCAGTCAAATATTATTTTCTATTACTTAAATTAATCTAGCTGTAATATCTTTAACGTATTAGGGCTTTATTAGCCAAATACATTAGAGCAAACTGTTGTTGAGTTAGAAATGACAGATGTGACAGATATTGTTGAAATGGCAGATTATGTTGAAAATTACCAACTGCAAATGTATGGAAAACCATCCACAATCTCTTAATCTTATTCAGTTTTACTTTGATACCCTACAATTCCTTTGTCAGATCTAATCTCTGTACAGGTTCTAAGAACGTTTCTATGGAATAAAACACACACACACAAACACAAATAGCCCTACTTGTTAATATCAAATTATTTATTAAGTAGGTTTTTTTTTTTTTTCACTTGGGCACAAAGTTCAAATCCTAAGGGCTCCATGTTATACTGTTATACAGTTTTAAAAGACTACACTAAGTCTTTCACATATTCAATAAACACCTAGTAGTAGTGTAAAGTACTATGATAGACACTGGAAACACTAGAAAAATATAAAAAGCAATAAAGGACAAATATAATAAAAACAAGTGCCATAGGAACCCAGAGAAGGTGAGATGGCATTAAGGGAAACGATGGAAAAAGGTTTCATGGAGATGACAGAATGTGCAATAGGCCGAGAAGAGAGGGAAGAAGTCTGATAGCCAAGCAAATACTCTGTTCATTTAGTCAGCATATATTTATTGATCTATAACCTATGCTGAAAAATATCAGGGGTGAAGGTGCAGAGGCAGATACACTCAAGAATGTTGGATAACTACCAGAAGACTGGTTAAATTAAATGCAGAATAACTATAAGGCTGCAGTGAGAACTATGGCTGTTGAGGTTATGATGGACAGACCCATGAAGGGATCTGAATGTCAACCTAAGGAATTTGAACTTCTCTCCCAAACAACACAAAGGCGCTAAATGTTTATGAGTAGGAGGGGAATATCAGGTGAAGGTTTAATTAGCGTAGAGAGAAACTGGAGTCAAAGAAACAGGCAGAATTTCTGGAAGTCGAGAGATATCAAAAGTATAGATACCTCTAAATCTAAACATAGAAATTGGGAAGTCATGCACAGATGGCATTTAAAGCCAAGATTGGCAAGAGATTAACTAGAGAGGGTGATCATACAGCTAGAGTGACAAGATTATAAGATCAAAGAGACCAGACTGGAGCATATGAAATTGAAGGAGTAGGCAGTGGTTAGAAACCTAGAACTGGGAGAAAATGATGTCTCCATAACCTAGAAAGCAGAGTTTTATGAATAGGGAGTAGACAAAAGCATATTTTACAGAGAGATCATATAGGATGGAAACTGAAAACAGGTTCTTAGGAGCCCTTGATGGACCAAATAAATGTGAGCAGTAGAGCAGTTTTGTGGTAGCAGAAGCCAGATTGTTGCAGATTTTGAAAAGTGAGTAAAAGATGAGAAAAAGACAAAAAGAGGGCAGAATATTCTTTCAAGAAATAGGGCTATTGTGAAGGATGGCATAATCATGGTCAAGGGAAGAATTCTTTAAGATACGAAGGATCTGGGTGCATTTGTATGTTTTAAAGAAAGAGCCAGAAGAAAGGCAAACATTAAAGACATGGAGTACAAATGAATCAATTGATGTAGTAAGCATGTAAAATATAAGCAAGTACTTTATAAGGAGCAATAAGTAAAGAACAAACACACTGGTTTTCCAGTCCCCCTAAAACCCACCATCACAGAAGCAGGTACAAAGTCAGTATGTTGAGGTGAAGAAAAAAAAAAAAAAAAAAAAAAAGACAAAAGACACAAAAATAGAAAACTCCAATCTGAACCAGAACTGTAAGAAACGAATCACAATTGTCCATTTTACAGTGATGAGAAACCTCATCCAGAGTGACTGAAGAACAATACAAGATGATGTTTCTGGGGGAGCGGATGTGGATCAAGCGGTTGAGCACTTGCTTCCCACATGGGAGGTCCGGGGTTTGGTTCCGATGCCTCCTAAAAACAAAAACAAACAACAAACAAGCAAACGAAAAAACCAACTCAGGGAAGCTGATGTGTCTCAGTGGTTGAGTGCCCGCTTCCCACATACGAGGTCCCAGGTTCAACAACCCTCCGCCTGGTACCTCCAAAAAAAAAAAAAAAAGATGTTTCTGAACATGGTGATTATCTCCACTGCCAAATCATTGCAGATGTACCCAACTATATAAATATAGAATAAATAAGTTCTGAGATGGTCACTAGCCCCTTTTTCAAAGACTGGCATTTGCAAGTGCCCCTTGTAAAGGACAGGAGGGATTTCCCAACTATGGATCTGACAATTCAGCTAGATCAGTGGAAGTACTAGGAAGAATGAGAAAGGGGGCATAAATACTGAAAAGCAATAAGGTGTAAGCTGCCTCTGCTCACCTGCCCTTGGCTAAACTGTTATAATTCTCAAAAACACATTCATTCATGAAGTAGAGGAGAATTAGAGTAAGCAAGTAAAGCAGCACAATATACAAATGATTTTAAGTAAATTCCTCAAAAAGTTCCCCCCAAATATGTGACTGAGAGAGAGATGCCGATCTCTCAGATGAAGCAAGTTTATTGTTGAATTCTGGGGTGGAGGCCCTGAGGAGAGCTCTTGTCCCTAGAAAATCTCCATCACTGCCACCTCCCAAAGGGTGTCTCCGCATAGACAACTGAGCGTGTTGATACCGCAAAAACCTCAGGCTGAGGAGGTCCACAGGCTCTCCAAATTACCACAGGGCCTCTTGGCATGGCCTATTAGAAGGTTCATCCTAATTCCTGTAAATGAACGGGATTTGAGAAAGGGTGTTTAGGAACGGCTCACAAAGCCACAGGCAAAAATGAAGGCTAAGTTAGAGACAGAGGGGAGAGCACTTTACCCTGTTTGACCCCTTAGGAAAGTCACTCAGCGTGTCCCGGGAAGAGCAGAGCAGACAGGTGGGAAATGCTGACAGGCCTGTGCATCTGGGTTGATAGGCTCTTGTTACAGAACTTAAAGAGAAAAAAGAAAATGTTTCCAATTACTTTTTCAATTATTTTCTTTGTTTTCCATTTATCTATTGACGTGGATCAGTGTTTGTCTAGTTCTCCTGCCCACTCGCCATGGTAATGGCACAGGGCCAGGCAGCTGAGGTAGTGAAGCCTGCAGGAGCTGCGTCAGTGCCTCCAGAACTCTCCCAGCTCACGTCCTGGAGGCCACCCGCTGTCCCCACAGACCACAGCCACCCACGTGCACACCCAGGAATCCTGACAGCGCTTCTCACAGGAAGGACTTGGATGCACTAAAGAATAATTCTGAGAGATCTAAAGCTCCACGTTGCATTACATCGTTTCTTTTACCAATCCCAAAATTCTGCTTTAAAAAAAAGGAAAGAGAAAATTACATGGATTATTATTTCTGTTTATGCCTTTTGCATAAAGATCACTTGGTTTTCACACCACTGGTTCTCCACATTCATATACACATCACATTTTAGCAGCCTGCATGAGCTCCTTTGCAAATGTTAATGTCTCTTTGTTAATGGAAATCCTTGTAGTGGGTGTACATACAAGCACTATGTATGGTTTGTGAGCCATTTTTTTGGCCCTCTGATTCCCATCGTTTTCTAAAATAACATTCTTCCCTGAATAGAAATGGAATACATGTTTATTATAGAAATTTAGAAAGTAAAGGAAAGCATAAAGAAAGAAATTTAAATCATTCATAAGTCTGTATCCAGATATAACCACTTTTATCATTTTGGTAAATATATACTACCAATCTGGTTTTCTAGGCATAAATATACCCCCCCCAAAAAAAAAGTAGTATTGCACTATGTATACCATTTTATAAAAAACTTTTTTCAATGAATATGTAACGCACATTTTTCTATATTATTAAATATTCTTCCAAGCATAATTTTCAATAGATACATATTATGGCATACAATGGCTATACCTAAAGTTATTTAACCATCCCCTATTGTTGGCTATTTAGATTGTTTCCAGTATTTTATCATTAGCCAAATTATGTTAAACATCCATTTATATTTGCTTAAACTCGCAATTATTTCCTAAGAGTAACATCTTGAAAGTCATATTGCTGAGTCATTGGGATTAGGTCATTATCAAGGCTTTTTATATATTGTAAAATTGCCTTTCAGGAAGATTATACCAAGTTTCATCCCCACCAATGGTATGTCAGAGAGCATATTTCACCTTATCCTTACCAACACTAGTTTTCCCATTATTCTGGCTTTGTGTTTTAGGGGACAGAATGGGTTCTGACCATTTTCTCTATACCAGTAAATGAACGGCATGATTAAAACTTAAACATGTTCCCATGATGTCTTTTGTAAACCTGTCAGTCAGAACTAGCCATTAACATATTAAACCTGATCCCTGAGCACTGTTCAAATGCAGCTCCCATATCCTCACTTTCTACGGCTAATCTGTTCTTTTTCATCTATGCGAAATGTTTCTGATCAGATAGCTAAATGCTCTTAAGTAAAAATAAAGGCAATTTCAAACAGTTGGGGATAGAGATTCCAAACATGGTTCTATAAAATGTAATGAGGTTTTGAATTGTAAAACTCTCAGTTGAGGAGAGAGCTCTCTGCAATGAGACTATGATACTAACAGGAAGATCTAAAGAGTAAACAGCTCAGATCCCTGAACGGACTTCTGAGGGATGAAAGCCTGGGTAAGAGCTAGCATGAGTGAACAGAACAATATCAGAGTAAATAGACTGTACCAATTCCAAGAGATAAGATTGATGAAATCCAGTGTAGCACTAATATATCCCACCCACATAGTAATATAAATAGGATTCTAGAACAGAGCTTATGGAAACATGTGCCAAAAGAAAAAAAAAAAAAAAAACAGGCTTTGTCAGGTCATGGCAGCAGGCTTGTTTTAGGTAATGAACAAACTATTCCCTAGAGAATCCTCATAAGACCAAAACCCTACATAGCCTGATAGGTTAACGTAAAATGGGATGTACTGAAAATAATTTTTTAAACTAACAATGCTAGTACATATAAAGCTATGATCCAATTTCTCATTAAAATAGTTTGGAAGTCAATAATTAGTATGAGAGATAACTTCTAGAAACGTCTGACCGAGAATCTGTCTTTGGATAAGAACATAAGTGTCCCAGCCTTACTGCTGTGTGAGGCTGCCACCTGGCTCCACGTCGACCAAAGTAGTAAATGAGTCCCAGAATGCTTGGGGAAAGCTGACACACTGAACTAATCTTTAATTTATTGATTTGCTACCACGCTGAAAAAAAGTAGTATATCAATAAACGGCTTTAGTTAGGAAGTTAAGGTCCAAGAAGAAACGGATAGTGTTAGCTGGAATGCATCAAGTACCTCAAGGTTTATAGAAAATAAAATCAAGAGCTTCTGGGAAAAAATTGATGTCTGATAAGGACACAAGAGCATCAAACTTTAAGATCTATTTCATAACGTCCTTCCTTTTTTCCTTCCTCCTTCTTTGTACAGAATAAGAAACAACAACAATAAACTGGAGATTTTCAGATAAACTAATCTAAAAACACTGAGTGGAATGAATAATTTAGCACTCTAGGATCCAGCAAAATATGACTTTGTAACTTATGACTTTATGTTTAATTATAATGATCAATTAAAGAAATCTCTATATGAAAATTAAAAATAGGGAATCCTAAAATGATAAAACTAAAAAGGAAAGTAAAAGAGAAAAGGCAATGATGTAAAATTAAAATAATCCTTAATTCTGAAGATGAAAATGGTCCCCAAACATATTTAAATTACTTCTAGCTCTTGCAGTCTTGTATTACTCTTTCATAAGAATAAATTGCAAAATTTTCCTTTATACTGGAAGAAAATGTTGTTGAAACATTTTCTGAGACTAAAGTAAGATATATTAATAATTTGGAGAAGTATAAAATTATTTCTTCTTAATAAATACAGAAAGTTGATTTTGAATAAAATTTTTAATAAATTTTATACATGTGCATATAGTATAATATTTCAGAAGATTTGAGTAAGAAAGAGAAGAATGACTCATGATCCTGTATAAATTTCATATATTCCCTTCTAATATATTTAATTTAAATTAAGGTTTATTCTAAAGTTGTAATCGTAAGCTACATAAAATTGTGCACTCTTTTTTATTTAATAGCATAGGAGAAGCATTTTTAATGTTACTACATGACAGCTACCAAACAGCCTATCCAGTGTATCATTATTTTTTATTGTATTTATTGGACATTTGGATTACATTTATGTATTGCTACACTACAAAAACTACTGTGATGAGCATCTTAATGCATATGTTTTATGGTTTGATGATAAAATGGCCAGCAATTTTTCCCTTTCCTTTGTCCAGACCTTCTTGCCATGTAACTTGGAGTGCCATACCACACTGACTCTGAGCTCAGTCATGTGATTGGCTTGGCACACAGGGTATTAACAAACTGGAGGTAAGCAAATACTTGCACTTTGGAGCTTGTTCTGTCACCCCATGAACAAGCCCAGGCTAGCTTGCTGGATGATGAGACACATAGCCTGGTTGCTCCCATTACCTCTGCAAATTTGCCAACACCAGACCCGTGAGTGAAGCCATTCCAGACCATCCAACCACCAACCAACTCACAATCTGAACATGGAGACTTGAGCAAACCTAGCTGAAATCAGCTTTCCTGGCCCAGACCAGAAGAAACACCCAGTGACCCACAGAATCATGAGCCAAATCAATAGTTATTGTTTTAAGCTACTTTGTTTTGGAGTTGTTTATTATACAGCATAAGCTAACTAATACAGACTTTTTACTGTATTTCTTTATGCTACTTTCCCAGAAATGAACTTATTGGGTCAAAAGGCAAGAACATTGACTATCCTTTAGTTACTGCATTTAAGGATGATAAATTATGGTAAACAACATAACTTCTCAACATTCAGTGGTTCATAGGATGGACTATCCACTACGTAGGTATTATCCAAGTAGTTCCCACAGTCTTCAAAGGTTCTTTTCTTCAGAGAGTCTGAATATGGCATTTGAGATGTCAATGGGCTGAAGGACAGCCCCTTGTTAGGATTTGCTTCAGGACTCAGAATTCAGACCTCCAGCCCTAGGAGAGACACATGTCTGGGCTGGTAATATGAAAGTTTCCTGTCTTCTGGGCATCCTTTCTTTAAGGCCTCATGAGGTCCAATTTCAAGACAGAAGCCATTCTACCTCTACTACTTTCTTTCACTCTTCATTCAAAATAGATTAGGTTTTTATTTATATTTTTTAGATTCTTAAATAATTAGATGCAGGCAGAAAGAGGGAAAAAAAGGTTCCTACTCTCTGGACTGTGAACTTTTAGAGAAGAGGAAAAATGCCTAGCCATACAGATCCAGCCAACATTCTCTGGAGTTTCTATTAAAATATATCCCAAAACACAGTCTATGTTTACAGCCACCACCACCCACCTTGATCCTAATTTCATATCTCCTGGCTTGGCAGTAAAGTAAAAGTTACTCAGAACACAAATAATTTTAATATTGAGTACATGTTGAAACGAGAATTTTTTGTATGTATTGGGTTAAATAAAATATATTGTTAAAATTAATTTCACCTTTTTATTTTTAGTTCTTAAAGTGGTTACTGAAAAATTTAATTACCTAAATGCCTTACATTTGTGGCGCACATCATATTTCTATTGGGCGGTGCTTTCAGGTCTGCGTGTCAAGAATGCTGATTTAAATTGAGCCATAAAGAAATGAAGTGAACAAAGTTAACCAGGACAGAGGTGAAGATCCACATCAGATGACAGCACTGGGTCAAGGTGTGGTTTTGCATTTGTCCCCTTGACAAAGAAACTTGGAAAATTAGCTAAACCTGTGGACTGGCAACACAGGCAGACTTATCATATAAGCATGTTAGTTTTCAAGGGCCCCATCCTATCCTCCAAACTCTGACCACTCATGTCCAGGCCATAAATTGTCAACCCAGTAACCAATCTCAGCTCACCCACTATAGTAGATCTTCCAATGTGTGTGTTTTCAAGATTAAAAACTTTAGAATGAAATACAGACAAAATGAAGTAAATCAAACCCATAGTATTAACAAATTTGTGTTCAATTCAGGGACAATTTTTTTATATCATTGGGACAATCAGTGTGTGTTTGGTATTAAAATGTTTGTAATTTTAAGACAATTTGGCATATCAGAGATTCCAAAAAGTCATTAAGTCTTTTAAGTCCAACTTAAAACATGTAATTAATTTTAGAATTGTTTTTGAAGGATTTGAGAACATTTGTCAAAACATGAAAACACTATTGGAATGTTTGAGAGAATTTGCTTATGTTTATAATTTGTTTCTGCTAGGCTTGCAAACTTAATGTATTAGATATATAAGAGTTTTTAAGTGCTTGGGGATGTTTTCTTTTTTAGAGTCAATAAAGGGTCTTTGTATAAAAGAAAATATATTAAATTTGTGCATTTTTAAAAATTGTAAATGGGTCTGGCTGTTTAAAAACATTCAGTCTTTTCAACTTAAGTTAATTAAATACCTAATCTAAGAGTGAAGCTACTTGTTCTTATTTTAATAGATTTTCATTCAGAACACAAGATTTGTAAGTTAAACTAAAAACTTAATGAAAACAGATTTTAATTTTAAAAATTTTTCTCAAGTATTAATTTAAAACTCAAGTATTATAAATAGTTATTTCTATACCAAAAATCATACACAGCAGCAAGGGAAATTATCCAAAATTCTTGTGAGAAAGCCTAGTCCATCCTTGTATAGAAATTGTATTTGCTTGCTGTGTAATGTTTCCATTAGAGAATTAAAATCTGGTCTCAAATGGGGAAGAAAGTTGTGATTGCATGTCCCCATGTCTGCCTCTAGAGTCCAGAACATCTCTGTCCTACGAAGCACTTGCCTGGTCATGCCCACAATACTCAGCTGTAGTTTGGGTACAAACCTTCTGTGAGATTCCTTTCAACCAAGAAGACCATGTTGGCTCAAGGGTCAGATCAAGGATTGTTCTGACAGTGAAGCATTCCACCTTTGGCAGAAGTCTCAGGGAAGTACCTTCACATTGGTCCCTTGGACAGGGAAAAAGGGACAATGAAAACCTACTGACGTTTCTGAAAATTTCTGATTCTTACTATTACAAGAACCAAAGTTAGGCCTGTCCCAGGAAGAGGACCCACTCCTAATTGTGACAGTTCCTAAAACATCTTCTATATGCCTACACTAGCAACCATGTTGAAATACTGGCCTAGACTTACAACGTTTTTTGATGCCCCATACTTTCTTTTCAGAGAAAAGTGGGAATTAAGATAGAAAAGGCAGTTTGGGGCCAAATTGTAGAGGACCTTAAAGAACAAAGGGGATTTACTTTATCTAAAAGGCAGCAATGAGTTGGCAAAGATTTTAAAGCAGACAAGTAAAGTCACCAAATAAAGCACTTTAAAAAGATTATCCTTTTCCAGTAGCATTCAGTCAGGGAAAGCCTAGAAGTAAGAGACCAATAATTAGGTAGCACAAGAGTAAATCAAGTTCTGAGCTAGTATTGTGTCAGTTTTAAGGTGCCTCTCTTCTTTGTGGGCCTTACCTGGACATTTCCATGCTATCTGAATGGGAGACTGGGTGTTAGTCTTTACTGTCCTGGGCAAACAAGGATGCATGGTCTCCCTGTCCAGGAGGAAGGCAAGAGAAGAAAAAAGTCTTAGAAATTTACTAAGAGGAAGGGAGAAGTCAAATACAGCCCTGCACTCTGGGTCTAGCAAACTTGGAGAACACTGGTAATATTAATAGAAACTTGACACCCCCAGATGCTGGGCAGTAAACAGGTAGAAGTGTCCAGCCAACAGCAAATGCTGAAATAAAATCTGATCAGGTCTCACTGACTGCCCAAGTAAACACTACCTCAAATAGCAGGGCTCCTGAGGGCTCTGGAGACATCCAGATACTGTAGTCCAGGCAGATAGCTCAGGAGTTTGTTGTCTTGCCAATGGGCCCTACTTTGGAATTTATGTCCCCCAGAGTGACAAAGTTAGACTCAGTTGTGGTTTCCCTACACATGGATCTTCTGATCCTTCTATTTGAACCTATAATTAGTACTAGAGTTGATAGGTGTACATCCAAGAGACTTAAATCTTTGGACTGTCCATGTGCCAGCTGGGCCCTGAATCTCAACTGAGATGCAAACTTACTCTCCAGTTCATTGGACTCACCCAGGACAACTAACAAGGAGATGATGACAGACAATGACTATCCCAAGGAACCGAGATAGTCTTCAACTGCAAGCAAGAAAGTCCCATCCATCTGCCCCATGGGATCGTAGGCCCCTCTCAATTAGTTAATGGAGTAGACATCACCATCCTAGAATCCTCAGGATTGGGGAATGGGCAATGGGCTAAAGTAGACTTACTGGTATTCTACTATAGACTTATTGTGATTCTAGCAATGGAAGAACTTATATCATTGATGTGGAGGCAGTGGCCACTGGGGGTTCTGGGAGCAGGGAGAGGGAAAAACAGGTGTAATATGGGGGCATTTTTGGAACTTGGGAATTGTCCTGAATGGGATTGCAACAACAGATACAGGCCATTATATATCTTGCCATAACCTACAAAGTTATGTGGGAGAGAGTTTAAACTACAATGTAAACTATAGTCCATGCTTAGTGGCAATGTTCCAAAATGTGTTCATCAATTGTAACAAATGTACCACACTAATGAAGGATGTTGTTAATGTGGGGAAATGTGGGAGGTGTAGGGAGCGGGGCATATGGGAATCTCCTCTACTTTTTATGTAACACTTATGTAATCTAAGTATCTTTAAAAAAATATATATATATATATATATTTAAAAATCTGATCAGGTCTGGCGATAGAGATAGGGACCTCATCTTCATAAGGAGAGAGGAAAAAAGAAAAAAGTCTTGGGGAAACCACTCCTCTAGGGGGAGAAGAAGAGGAAGGGTAGTGGGTGATGGAGATAATGAAGTGGTCTGAAATATAGTAGGAGGAAAATAGGGCATTATCACCAAAACAAAGGCTTTTAGATGAGTTTGGGGAAAACAGGAGAATAATGGTACCAAAAACTATAGAAAACTCCAGGCTGATAAAAACCTCCAAAGCTTCTGGCTTAGCAATTAGGAAGTTACCAATGAACCTCAAGAAAGTAGTTTTTTTAAACAGATGGGAACCCCAAGAACATAAGTAGTGAGTAGAGATGAGAAAATGGAGGCAAAGAGAAGAGACTATTCTTTTTAAATGTTGGGTAGGGAAAAGAGGGAGAAAATGGAAAGGTACTTGAGGAATAGCACAACCCTGTACAGTAAACGTATTTCTAACAGCAAAATTCTATAGCTAAATTCAGGTTCTCTACCCAGGTAATTCTCTTGGGCTCTGTCTATTCATTTTGGAGAGAGCCCAAAAAAAGCCATATAATAACCTACAGCATGTTAACTTCTGTCTGAAGTCTCTCAATGATTGCAAATTCTTAATCCATTGTTTTGGTTGAATTAGAGGCAAGTGGTTCCTTCCGGTATTAGAATTTTGTCAAAATATCATCTTTTCTCAAATTTCTACTTTGTTGTTATTAAGGAAAGTTTATCAATTTATGTATAGTCCGTCTTACAAATATCATATTTATTTGTAAGTTGCCCAAGTAAAGGTTTAATTTCACCCTAAAAGGGTGGAAGAAAATAGAGAGAAATGGGAACTCACTGTAATTTTTTTTTAAATACAAGAATGTAAATAAAAATCTCTCGAGATTTATTCATTTGAAGACTTGGTCATTAATTAAGACAATAATCCAAGAAAATTAAAATGTATTTAAATTGTTTATGGAATCCTATGCCCTGCAACTCACCTCCAATCCCCAGCCCCATCTCCTTCCCCTCTCTAGTTCATACTCACTTTCTGGTCACAGCTGAGCTGTCATTTCCTCCTCACTACCCTTTAAACCAGGTTAGGATAACTGACCATGTGTTACTTTTATAATCTTCCAACATGTTTTATTGTAACTACTTCTTTACTATCTGTCATTCCCATTAACCAATAAAGTCTAAGAGGGCAGGAAGCATATCTGCCTTGCTTACAGCTGTATCAGCACTTTGCATAGTGCCTAGCACAAATTAGCTATTCAATAATACCTAGTAAATTAATAAATAAATGAATGAATAAATAGAGCTCTCAAAAATCTGATCAGCTCTCAGTCCTGGCTCCATCTCCTATCCCTGACAGACTACAGCATTAGTTTTTCAATTCGTAGAATTAAAGATCAGTACTTCTAAGCAATAGAGATATGTCAAGATGACCTGGTTTATTCACTTGTTTTAATAGCATATCCCTTTTTTTTCTTCAAGATGCTATTTTATAAAGACCCTAAACTATCGCTGAGGCAAAGGAGAGCTACTCTGGTTGAAGCATGAGTTCAGAGATCTAGAACCCTGTCCCTTCTGCCTCTCCTTTCCAAGGAAGTGCCCCCACACACACACACACACCTCACACAGCTGTGCAGAACCTCAAGATTCCAAGGAGCACAGTTTGAAAGCCATGAATCTGTGTTAATAGCCACAAGATAATAAAAATATCTAGAAATCAATAAGAAAAAAGACAAACTAGGCAACAGAAAGATGTGCAAAGTTTATGGAAAGGTAATTCACTAAAAAAGATATACTATTGGCCACTGAAAATTTTTTTTTTTTTTTAAGATTTTTTATTTATTTATCCCCCCCCCCTGCTGCTTGTGCTCACCGGGCCAGCCAACCACGCCATGCGGGCGGGCTTGCCTTCACCAGGAGGAACCGAACCCGGGGCCTCCCATATGGTAAACGGGAGCCCCACTGATCGAGCCACAGCCGCCTCCCATGCCACTGAAGATTTTTAAAGATGATGTACTTCTCTCCTAATTAGGAAAATACAAATTAAAACAGGGGGAAAGACTTTTCTCATAAAACTTACAAAAATTCAGATATGATATTATCAAGAAGCTATGAAGGTACTGTTGCAGAAGTGGAAATTGGGCAGCAATTCCAGTATTAGATTGTCTTTGCCCTTTGGCCCAGAAATATTACTTCTAAGAATCTACTCTACAGAAATTTTAAGCATTTGCACAAAGATAGCCATCCTTGAACACATCTTTGTGAACTATTCTTATTAAAGAAAAATTGAAACAATCTCAATGACTATGAGTAGAAGATTTAAATAAATTATAACATCCATACTGTTTTAGGTTGATAAATGTTGCTAGGAGCAATATACTAGAAATGGATTGGCTTTTACAATGGGTATTTATTAAATTATAAGCTTACAGTTCCAAGGCTGAGAAAAATGTCCAAATCAAGGCATCAGGCGAAGCTGTCTTCCTAAAGGTCAGCTGCCAGTGATCCTGGACTCCTTCTACATGGCAAAGCATAATGGTTGCTCTGCCGGTCTCTGCCTTCTCCTCCAGGCTCTTCTCACTTTCTCCCCAAGCTCAGCTATGGGCTATTAGGCACATGGCAGTGTCTGCTTGTCTCTCCACTCTCCTCCAGGCCACATTGCTACAGCTTTGGGCTGCTCTGTCTGTGGCTTTTCTCTCTCCCAAGTGCATTAACTTCTAGAGGCTTCTCTGTCTCTGCAGCTTTTATTCTGTGTCAGTGGCTCTATTAGTCAATATTTTCTAGAGAAACAGAATCAACAGAAGATATCCGTAATAGTATGAGATTTTATGAGTCTCTCACATGACCATGGGGATGCACAAGTCCAGGTCCCTCAGGCAGGCTGCAAACCAGGGGCTCCAATGAAAGTCCAATGAAGGCCCTTGATGAGTTCCTGGGAGACGTTGGCTGTCCAAAGATGAGCTGGGAAATACTCTCTGAATGCTGAAATCAATTACCCTTTTAAGGCATTCAACTGATTGGATAAAGTGTCACTCATTGCTGACGGCAATCTTCCTGGTTGATGTACATGTAATCAGCTATCTATGCAGTAAACTCACTGGTAACTAAAGACCATTACAATTAGCCCAGTGCTTGCTTGACCAAACAGCTGGTCACAATTACCTGGCCGAGTTGATACATTAGCCTAACCATCACATGGGGGCAGGTCAAAATGACCTGAAAAAAATTCCCCATAGCCAATGCTGGGACAATTTGAGCAACAAAATAAGTAAAAATCATATTGGATTATAACCCCCAAAATAAAATTAATATCCATGACTACATATTGATATAAATAAATGTATAAATAAATAAATGAGAGAGAAGGGATAAATCTTCCTTACAGAAGAATTCCAAATACTAAATGTAGAAGGAATGAGGGAAATAGAAAGTTGCCATTAATGTCATAGCAAAACACCTGAATGATTCCCACGAGCTAGATGTGGACAGTGGGGACAAGACAACCAGCATGTCTTTTGGGGGACTGTCCAGTTGGGCCAACTGAGAGGGCAGACAGACCTCAGCTGAGAGAAGCTGATGATAGCAATAAATTCCTAGGGACTACATAAAGGGAAAGCATCCAGTTAAGTGAGTTCATCACTCATGTCAAAGGAAATGCAGGTGAGAAGTCCCCCATAACTGGAATAGATCCCAAAAGAACCCATGAAAACATCCATAAGAGAAAGAGTCCGTTTTTAAAAGCTGCCAGATTGAGAAAGCATAGAACTATGCAATCATGATACGACTTTCCTGCTCCCTTACTACTGCTCCTTCTCCGTTTCAACCTTGGAAGTGTCAGAGACCATAGTTAGAAGATGCCAGAAGACAGGTGGAATAAGATGCAGAAAGATAAACTGGAACTCACTCCCACCTTTCCCAGGAGTAGGCTTCCTACTTGCAAGAGGCCCTGCTGGATGAGGTGGGAAGATCTGAACTTTAACTTTAAATCAAGTTCAAAGTTTTGTTTCTTCACATAATCCTGGACATTCTAATTTTTGAATTGATGCTGTATTTGCAACTTAAAATTGTAGGGCAATCAGAGCTTTCATCCGGGAGCAGAAGGAAAATCATCCCCCACTGAATAAAGTTTAAATGGTCAGGAGGAGATAATAAATAATTACTTTCGGATGACAGCACTATCTGCCCAATGTACTGATGCATTAACATTTATCAAGTGCTTACTTTGCCATGCACTGTGGTGAACACTTTATTGCACTGTATCCGTCAAACTGTAGGTACTGCATGGAAAGAATCAACCAAGTGAATAAAACAAACAAACAACTAAACAAAACAAAGCCTACTTATGTGTATTTTGAAAATGTTCAGGAAAAGGATAGAAGGATATACACCAAACTATTCACAGCGGTTACCTATGGGGCAAGGAGTGAAAGTGGAAGGAAATCAGATAGGAATATATACATTATTCACCCTTAGACCCAAGTCAGGGAGGTGGGGGAAGCTGCCATGGCCCTGCACTCCAGATAACCCCCTCTGACCCCTCTCTGGCCATGCCCCTCCCCACACGTCTAGGAGTCTTCAAGGCCAACGGTTTGTGCCTGCCAAGAATCTGTGCCCCACAATATTGGCCTGCGTTTCAGATACCAGGACCAGGGACCCAACGCCTGTGCAGGGCTCTTTCCTAGGTCCACCTTCAGGAGAGTAGAGATCATGATCCCAATGTGGGCACCTCTAGGCCTGAGAGGTGACATGGGCAGGTTTTTGGGGACTGAGGTGTGGTAGTTGAGGATGGAGCTTGAATGTGCAGGCAGGGTTTCTGCACACGTGTGCATGAGGCCCCTCATGGTGAGAAGAGAAGGCAGGCAGGCCATGGGCCAGCTCTTCCACACTGCCATGTTTTGACAGAAAACTCCCAGAAGTCTGAGAATTCTTCATTTGAACCCCATCTTCTGAGTCGTTAGAATGGTAGATTTGTGGGAAGCGGCTGTGGCTCAATCAGTGGGGCTCCCGTTTGCCATATGGGAGGCCCCGGGTTCGGTTCCCGGGGCCTCCTGGTGAAGGCAGGCCCGCCCACACGGCGTGGTTGGCTGACCCAGCGAGCACAAGCAGCAAGGGGGGGATAAATGAATAAATAAATAAAATCTTTAAAAAAAAAAAAAAAAAAAGAATGGTAGATTTGTCAAGGTAAAAAGATAGAACATATTTCAGTTAATAGTTTGTTACACTGATTTATAACTTTTAGGTATTTAGTCATATCACACGTGGGCCTCTATCTGTCCTCCTGCTGGGACATGCAAATATTAGGGACAAGTCTGCCAGCATATTCCTTGTAATTTTTTCTTTAAAAAAATAATGATGCATTACTTTGGTGATTTTTAAATGATTTTTTTTTTAATTTTTAAAAAGGTAACATAACTGGTTTTTTTAATTAAATTTTTTAAAGATACTTAGATTATACAAATGTCACATAAAAAATATAGGGGGTTCCCATATGCCCTACTCCCCACACCTCCCACATTTTCCCAGATTAACAACATCCTTGATTAATGAGGTACATTCATTGAAACTGATGAACACATTTTGGAGCATTGCCACTAAGCGTGGATTAAAGTTTACATTGTAGTTTACACTCTCTCCCACACAATTCTGAAGGTTATGACAAGATTTATAATGGCCTGTATCTGTCATTGCAATCCCATTCAGGACAGTTCCCAAGTTCCAAAAATTCCCCCATATTACACCTGTTTTCCCTCTCCCTGCCCCCAGAGACTCCAGTGGCCATTGCCTCCACATCAATGATATAAGTTCTTACATTGCTAGAATCACAATAAGTCTATAGTAGAGTACCAGTAAGTCTACTTTAGCCCATTGCCCATTCCTCAATCCTGAGGATTCTGGGATGGTTATGCCCACTCCACCTCTAGTTGCGAGGAGGCTGTGATCCCATAGGGCCAATGGATGGGACTCTCTTGCTTGCAGTTGTAGACTCTCTTAGTTCCTTAGTGTGGTAGTTGTCCATTATCACCTCCATTATACTTGTCCTGGGTGAGCCCAATGAATTGGAGAGGTGTTGCAACTCCATTGAGATTCAAAGCTTAGCTGGCACATGGACAGGCCAAAGATTTAAGTCTCTTAGTACCAATTCTAGTACTGAGTATAGGTTCAAATGGAAGGACAGAAAGGCCATGTGTAGGGAAACCACAACTGAGTACAACTCTGTCACTCTGGGAAGCATAAATTCCAAAGTAGGGCCCACTGGCAAGGCACCAAACTCCTGAGCTATATGCCCTGAGTATAGTGTCTAGATGTCTCCAGGGCCCTCAGGAGCCCCACTATTTGGGGTAGTTTCTACTTTGGCTATCAAAGAGATCCTGCTGAGACATTCATAAACGTAACCTCTGGAATGACTTCCTGACTCATTTTGAAGTCTCTTAGCCATATAAACTCATTGTCTTTACCTTTTCCCCCTTTTGGTCAAGGTCTTTTTCCAGTTGCATTGCGAGTTGGTGCTTGGTAGGAATCCCTCTGTGCCAGGGAGGCTCATCCCCGGGAGTCTTGTCCCACGCTGGGGGAAAGTAATGTATTTATATGCTGAGTTCAGCTTAGAGAAAGGCCACATTTGAGCAACAAGGAGGCTCCCAGGAGATAACTCATAGGCACCCAATAATACTAGGCTAAGTTTCTATTTCAATTTTGAATTTTGAAGAAGTTTTGGATACAGAAGGGTTACAACTGTGGCAGGGGAAGATCATTGGTGTGGGGTGTCAGTGATGGGGTATACATGGGTATACATATAAGGCATATAAATGTATTCAAATGTTCATGGGGCATTGTCACAGTGGGTGGAGATTCACACAATAACCGAAGGAATATCAAATTCCCATCCTGAAGAGCTTTGCCACATTCTCTAATAGATTAGCAAGAATGTCCCGAGTACAGGGCCAATGACTAGTGAAAGAGGATGGTCCACTGACTGGCCCTTGATATTGATGACTGTGATTATGAACCTTTACTCTTGAAATTGAAACATAACTGATTTTTTTAAAGATAAGGAAACTGAGGCTTAGGTCATCAAGCAGCTTGCTCAGGGTCACTCAGGAAGTTAAGAACTGCAGCTAGAACCCAATCCCACTGGTCTAAGCCCAGTTCTCTTTCCATTGACTCATGGTGCCTCCCATTCACTCAGATTGAATACTGTAATTTCTGGTAATAATTACATACTTCAATAAGCCTAGATATGCCTGAGAGTTAAACAACAGGCACTTGAATAAACCTGCATTTTGAATGCGAGTATCTAAAACTTGGGAGGGGGTGCTTTTAGTCTTGAATCAGCATGCCATCCAAATGTCAGAAGAGGTCATTCTGCCCATCCAGATTTAAAGAACACTGACACAGAGGCACCTTACCTTTCTCCCTCTCTCTACCAGCTCCAAGCTCCCTGTGAATCCTGGGTCTCACATTCTCCCACCACTGCTGGCTCAGAGTTCCTCCTCCATTAACCCTTCCATTTTACTTGCACTGCACCTCGTCTCCTTCCTCCGCTCCAACCTTAACTAAACATGAAACTCATCCTCACATGCAAAGAAGGCTTCTGTGCGTACCAGAATTCACAGAAGATTTGAATAGTAGACATCTTGTTTTCTGCCACCAGCACTGGGGATTTCTCATTGGCTGCCTTTCTCCTTGGGAATCAGCAGCCCTAGTTCTTGCTCCTGGCTGCAAAACACACACACACACACACACACACACACACACACACCTGGTCCAAGACTCTCTTCTTACCTCCCTGATTCTCTGTTCTTTGGTCTCCTTCTCTCCAAACTCAATCCTTTATTTCTTTATGCTCAGCAATTTAGGTTTCACCCACTACTCAGGTATCTTTGCAAAAGCCAAAGCTCTGGAAGGCTTATCTGCTCTGGGTTCCACTTTTAATAGTGTGAAAGAAAAGGAAAAGACCTTGGAGTTTCATTTTTTTCTTTCTCCCTTCAGTGGAATTAATACAGTGGGAAAATTAGGGTAATTTCAGCTGTAAGTTATAGAAAACCCAATTCAAACTGAATTGAGTTTATTAACAAAAAGGGTTTATTACATCATGTGACACGAAGTCTCTAGTTTGGGAGGTTTCAGGGTTGATTTTTTTTTTAATAACCTCGGCATTAGTGACACAGACCTGCTCTTTTTAGTCTAAAAATAGTATATATGTTCTGCCTTTACTAACAACCCTGGGATGTATTTTAGATAAGTTTCTTAAAGACCATGCATTTTTCTCTTTTCTTTTTTATAAATACTAACAAACTAGATTTAATTTGCTCGTGTTTCCTCTTTGTAGAAGGAGCCTTTGATAAAACAAGAGAAAGGAGTCAGTGGTTCAAAAATTCTAAGTTGTGTTCTTTTTTCAAAACAATAAATTTTTAATGCTAAAGCAGTTATAATCAAAAGCTGTACGTAATATTAGAAAATGCTTATCCTCAGGGTTCATTTTAAGGACACAGGCTCTCCCCATCTTTTTGCTCTGCCACCCTCAATTTACTGGCTTGGTCTTTAGAGTTTTCCCCTAATGGTTACTAGATAACTGTCATAGTTTGAAAGATCAATTGTAGACACAACAATGTTGGACTGAAAAACAGAGACATTTCCTCCCTTAAGTCTCTTTTTATCTGTAAGGAAAAGCCACTCAGCATCCCATTGACTGGAACTGGGTCACATGTGTCTCCCTAAAATAGTTTGGCAAAAGAATGGAATTGCCAAGATTGGCTTAGACCAATCATCATTTGCCTCCTGGGACTGAGGAGGGGTCATTTCCTGAGCACCTTTCTTCTGCTATCTATTATTGCACAACAAACCCTCCAACAAATTCAATGGCTTAAATATAACTTCCTCATAGTTTTGTGAGCTGACTGGGCTTAGCTGGGCAGCTCTGGGGTCTCTCATGTGGCGGCTGTCAGGTAATGGGTGCTGGGAGGTCCTCCAAGATGGCACCATCACTCCCACACCTGGTCCTTCAATACTCTTCAAGTCTTCAGGGCCCTCCAGCAGAGTAGCCTGAACTTCTCACAAGGCAGCTCAGGGCTCCAAGAGGCAGGAAGCAGAAACTGCCCGCCCTCTTAAAGGCTAAGCCTAGAATTAGGCCTATTCTGTGTAGCCATATTCTTCTGCCACATTTTATTGATCAAACTAATCACACTCCAAACCAGATTCAAGATACTCCACTTCTCTTGGAGTCCCTTGCATGTCTCTTGGAGTGGCAGACATTTACAGGGAGGGAAGAAATTCACAGCAGCTATCTCTGGGGTGAAAAGGCTGAAATTCAAATAAAACTGCGATCCTGCCAGCAAGAAAAAAGTGGAGATAGCTGCCGAGTAGGCAACCAATAGTGTCTGTGATGTCCACTAATGTAAACCCACTGCTCTCTAAAAGGAAAACTAGCTACAGTTATTTTCAGATTAAAATAAAATTTACTTTATCCTATTATAGATATAGTCATCTACTAACCAAATTGAGCTGAAATATAAGTGCTTCTTCACACTCCTGCATCAGTAAACATTAGCTTTCATTTGGGCACATCATCTTCAAGAAGAGGCAGGTTTGTAATCTAGCCTAATCGTGGAACCCATAAGGAATCTTAAACCAGAATGATCATTCATGAGAGATCTACATATATTTCTTTGATATGTTGAAGAGCTTGCTCATGGGTTTAACTACCATGTTTTCTTTTAATCAAAAGATATTTTAGAATATTTTTTTTAATCCATGGAAGTACACTACACAAAAGTGAACCCTAAATTAAACCATGGGCTTTAATTAATAGTACAATTAACCTGGAGGACATTATGTTGAGTGAAGCAAGCCAGACACAAAAGGAAAAAAACTGTATGAATGCATTACTATGAACCAAATATATTGTGTAGTATATTGTTTGATTCAAAAAAATTTCAAAAAAAAAAAAAAATTACATGTATCCATTACATTTAATTGAGAAATGTATATATTTATTCATCTGTGTTTACTTTTTAGTTTTTAATTGTTTATGTTTTCAATTATTAAATGTACAAAATAAAGTTAAAAAAAATAGTACAATTATAAAAATGTGCTATTATCAATTATAACAAATGTTCCACACCAATATAAGATGTTGGTGCTGGGGTAGTATATGGGAATCCTGTATTTTATGCATGATTGCTCTGTTAACCCACAACTTCTCTTATAAAGAAAAAAGGAGAGATATTTTAGCTGGTAGAAATTCAGAGATTGATTTGTCCAACAAACCATTATACAGATTTAGAAATGGTATAATGACACAGAGAAGTTATATCTATAACAATAGATATAACAATAAATGGCAGGGCCAGGAGGTTGACTTCTAAGCCTTGGCATTCCTCAGTTCCCCATTGTGCCTTACAATACAGAGTTCACATCTTCAGCTGGGTAGCAGAGCTAAAAGGAATACTGGATTAGTAATAGGAATCAGGGTTCAAGTTCTATGTCTAGCTTTATGTGACATGGACTACTAGGGGCCCTCCAAAGAACAGGCACACTTTTTCCTTAGTAAAAGGACTCCCAATTTTATTTAGGGCATGTGCTTAGCTAAAGCACTTCATTTCCCAGCCTTCTTTGCAGCTCGATGTAGCTATGTGACAAAGTTCTGGCCAGGAAGATTTAGATTTCTATATCTTTGCTTTTAAAATAAAATTTAATCAGAAGTGTGTGACTTCCAGGAAACCTCTTTATAAGCTGCCATTTACATTCAGCCTTTTTCTTCCCCCTTCTTGCTCTTCCTCCATTTTCATGCATGAATTCCACTGAGATAGCCAGAGCCTTGGCAGCCATTTTGGATCACTGAGACAAAGGAAGGTGATGGCAACTGAAGTCCTGACAGCTCTGTGTAGCTACCCACAAACTATTTTTCCCCAATGTTTCTCCTTTCCAGTTTCCACAGTCTCCAGATATGGCATTGTTACCCTCCCAGACATGAATAGCTCATCACCCAGGCATCCTCTTCAGCTCCCTTATTTCTGCCATCAGACATCAAATGCTTCACCAAGCACTTCTGATTCTTTCAATATCACAGTCTTTGGCTCTTCCCTTCCAGTCTGGCTCTGCTTGAGCAGCTGCCTAACTGGTACTGAGAGTGACAGCAACAACTAAAGCTACTTGCCAATCTCATAAGGTGAGGCTTTGCTTGCTGCCTTTGCTGTCTTCTTTGCTTTTGCCAGTCACTGTTTATTGTGTTCTCTATGGGTAGTGACTTTGCAAGGCAGGAAAGAAATGGCAAGGGTAGGGCCTTCCTCCAATGAATGTACAGACCTACCAAAGAGGCAGTATGCCATTCATTCATTCACTCAACCAACATTTATTAAGTATCTGTTGTATGCCAAGCACTGAGCTAGTGCCTGTGACAGAAAAATGACTAATGGGAAGCAGATGTGGCTCAAGCAGTTGGACGCCCACCTACCACATGGGAGGCCCTGAGTTCAGTTCCCGGTGCCTCCTAAAGAAGTCGAGCAAGACAACAAGCTGACACAATGGGCTGGCATGGAGAACTGATGCAACAGGATGACGCAACGAGGAGACACAACAAGGAAACACAATGAGAGACACAACAAGTGGGGAGCAGAGGTGGCTCAAACTATTGGGTGCCTCCCTCCCACACGAGAGGTCCGGAGTTTGGTTCTCAGTGCCTCCTGAAAAGAAGAGCGCAGACACAGAGAGCACACAACGAATAGACAGCAAGCGCAAACAATGGGGTGGGGGGGAATAAATCAAATGAATCTTAAAAAATAAAAAAGACTAAGACATGGTCCCTGCCCTGCCCCTTCCAGGGGAGAACATAGACATGTATAGAGACCAGAAACAAATAACTAGATGAAAATTTATTTTCAACAGGAAGTCCCAAAGCCAAGTTTATGTTTGCCATTCAAGGAAGAAGAATGCAAACACCACCCAGATTCTCTTAGGCTCAGTCTATCCATTTCCAAGAGAGTCCCACAGAGCCCATGTAATAACCTACAGCACACTAACTTCTGTTGCAATCTCTTAGTAATTGCACAATGCCCATCTATTGTTTCAGCTAAGTGGGATTTGGGTGATTACATTCCTTCCAGCTGTAAATTTCTATGTTCTATGAAATACATAACTAATGGCAGTTATGGTTACCCAGATTCATATACATGAGTGATATGCATGAATGATTAGAGGTGCCTTGGGTGATGGTTATGTCTGGAGATGCGTGAGTTGCTCTAGGAGGGTTTAACAAAGGATCTACCCACAGAGGCATTTCGGGGAAATGTGAGTGTTTTACTATCAATACTTCGAAGTAACTAACAGCCATAAGCAAAACTCTTTAACTTGTGGTTAATACAAAAGAGTTTTCACATATATGTTTCAATATAAAACAAGGCAATATTATTAAATAACATGTTAGGGTTACATTGAACATATTTATTTTCTACACCCCCATCTATTTCTAAAACTGAATTTGAAATAACTTACAATGAAAGAAACCCAGACAAGAGGAGGGCTTTGTAAAGGATAAGACAACAGGAGATTTTAACAGAAAACTAAATTTGAATTACTAAATTGATCAGAATATTTACCTCTGAGATTCCTGGCAGCTAAGGAAAAATGAAAAACGTCCTGGATTACCCAGTTCCCACTAACTGATAAAAAGTAGCATATCAGTTTATCAGAGTCTCTTCTTAAATTTTGAGGGGTTTATTGTATAGATATTTATGAAAGTGACATTGAGTAACTTGAGAAGAATCGCCCAGAACTCTGCAACAGGATTGTGTGGGTTCTCAGTGAATTCTAAGTAAACACTTAGTGACCATCTGACGAAGAAAAGACAAGCTTAGTCCACCAGGCACTATCACTTCGGGTCACAAATAATGTTCTGATGGCAACAGCCTTAATTCTCTACTGGCTCATCCCTGAACTCCCGGGAAAGCCATCGGCAGCTCTGGCTATGCTTTCCAAATGGACCAGGTGCAATCTCACAATGCTAGGTGACAGACCAGGGACTGCTGATGCTTTTCCATTCTCCCTCCACAAGTTCAAGAGCACAGACTTCTCTAGTCCCTTGGACAGATGCTGGTTTGCCATCAGGCTCTAGCCCAGGGGCCTACCTAGCGTCTCATCTCTAAGAAAAGATGAGCAATTCAAAGAGCAGGGACTTCCAGAAACCAAAAGGGGATCTTCCAGAGCTAAAGAGGACACTAACAACCACTCCCCAAACTTGCTATCTCAAGAGTTTTCTGGAGTCTCTAGAAGCCATTTCTCACCCTGATATCTCCAGACTCCCCTAGATCCACAAAGCAAAAGCAGAAAGCCCCAGCTGACTTTGAATTCTTTCCCCAAGTCACACTGGGCTTTAATTTAGATTCAAAGTGCAGCCAACAGAGCAGTATAGGGTGGAAGGTTGGAACAAATCTCTGTACCTTTTTGCACACATCCACTGGGTGGACCTGCCTCTCTCTTGTCCATCTGGCAAAATCCTATTCATCCTTGAAAACCTAGGAAAGGCTACTACTTCTGGAGAATTTTCCTTGAAAACCTGCTCTTCCCATGGGAATAAATCACTCCCAACTCTGTACTATTTTTTTACTTTGTATAGACTTTATTATTGACTGCATCATTTTGTGTATTTATTTCTTGTGCTAGGCACCAAATTCCACCAAGGCAAAGATATTTACCCATCCTTGTAATCCTCACTCCCAGCAGTGGGCTTACCATTTTCTAGGGGCATAATTAGGTGTGTTGAACTCTACTGAACAGAAGCCTTTAAGTAGGATTAAAAATACCAAGTGTTACACCAGGGATTTTCCTGGTTCCCAGATGGACTCTGTAAGTTCCACATACTTCCAAGCTGTCTACCATATTTGAAATCAGACTCATATAGAATTGTTAGTGTTAATCTTTTAAAATTTGGATCTATACTGGTGACAAGTTGGGATGGAGAGGAATGGTGTGCTCAGTGAGGTTACAGAATATGTTGAAAAAAAAATATTTGAAATATTAATCTCTATTGTTCCCTGCTTCTCCCCCACTCCCACCCCAGGCTCACTGAATTCTTCCACTTAGATACTAAGAGCTTACTCTTCTCCTCAGCTTATGACAATAGTCAATAATCTCTCACTTGGAAGCAGAAGTAAAAGCTTCAGGCACTTACTATTTGGGGAGAAAAGAAAAGCTACTGACCTCAATCCAAGAAGAAAGATTCCAAAGCACACTTGCAAAGTGGATTTTTCTGTTCTTTTAAGTAATGTGCCCTTCCTAGGTGGGAAAGAGAGAAAAGAAGGGACGGGAGCACCCTGGGAGTATTTAAGAAGAAAATCGCGGGAACCAGCGGGCCGAGCCCACCCTCTGATTCCCATGTGCCAGGCCCAGGGGTTGCCCACAACCCTCGGCGTGGGCATTCTCGGTGTGGGCGTGGCTTTCATAAGGAACCCGCCATCTTGCCTATCCTCGTGGCTCTACCCGTGCCCGGGAGGCCAGTAAGCTCCTCTTAGAATGCAGAGCGATGGCGGGAAGGGAATGCTCTTAACAGGAAGAGACCATATGGAACCGTTTCGAAACGCCACGCAGTCAGCGAAGCAGGGACATATTGTTCCATTGCAACAGCCTTTGAAGAGCTCCAGGCATGAAACAATTTACATGTTGATGTAAATAATTGGGCAACATTCTGAAATAAAAAACCTTCCCATTTCGGACATCAGGCAACTCAGCTGCTGGGGTGCCATTAGTCCCTTGGAAGGTGCTAGTCAAGTGAACTATGATTTGAGGATGGAAGCAGTAGCCTCTGTCTCCAAGCCATCTTGTTATCCCTATTTTCCTAATCACCAGGAGTCCTTCAGATCACATCATCCAGCTTCCTGCCAATACCCCCAAGTGCTAACCTTTTTAGTGTTGGGGGCTTGCTTCAAAAGTATGCTGAAAGTTAAAATCTAACCTAAAATATACATTTTCGTACGTGGTGACTGAGGCATGAAATGGAATCATGTGGGATAAGGAAGTGGCAGAGTAGAACAAAGAAACAATACCAACAACACAGAAATTAGTGTTTCCCGAGCTCTGGGAAACACGTTTGAAAAAGTTAATTCCCTGGGAAGTACTTGGTTCTATGTTGTAGTTTTTTCTGTTCTACTCTACCACTTCCTTATCCCATGTGATTCTTTTTCAGGGCTCAGTCGCAGGAAAGAAAATGTAAATTTTAATTTTGAAGTGCGAATTCTGAAATGTCTTTGAAGCATGCGTTGGTGCAACAAAGCTGAATCCCAGGGCCTGACAGATCAGCAACAGAGATGAGACAGTTGAAAAGAAAGTTGAGCTCAAAAAGTTGATTCAGCAAGAAAATTCTGGATAGCATTAGAAGGTGAGAAGTAAATAAGTGGCAATCCAACCTACTGTTGCTCAAAATCAGGTAAGAATGAAAGCCACCAAAAAAAAGTAATTCAGGTATGTATAGACAACAGTTAGTAATGCATGGGTTTGGATTTATGGCAGGCCTGTCCCCCTGGACCTCTCATAGTGTCCCATGCCAGAGCAAACTGTAGCCCCAAACCATTGCCTGGCCTTGACCATAGGCCTCGGCAGTGAAGCAGGTTGCACAGTGTAAAAAAAACAATAATAATAAATATAAATAAAATAAATAAATAAAAAAGGCAGGTTGTAGCAATTAACAGGAGAACAAAGGTTTTGTTTTGTTTTGTTTTGTTTTTTGGCATTGATTTTCTGGATGAGAAGCACTGCAATGTTTGAACCCAATTAAAAGAATCCTAATATTAGTTGCTTCACCTGCAAAAAGGAATAAATCCAGAAGAAAGGTGAGTACAATAGGTTATTGTTGTTGTTTTTTTAATCAGAAGTACAGTATTTTAAATGTCCAGTCACATTTTTTAATGGCAAAGAGGATACGATTGTTTTTCCAAGAATTATTCAATAATTCTTATACTAACAGTTTGCCGCTACAGAGCAAACCTTTGGAGAGAGGGAATTGATGGCAGTGGTGGCACAAGATCTGCAGAAGGTCCAACACAAAAATGCTCATGTCTAATTGATGGTTTTACCAAAATAAATGGCCACCTGGGACTTGAATATCACCCATTATTTATGCTTTTAAAATTTACTTATTATAATTTATTTTTTTCCTTTAAAAAAAAAAAGGAAAGGTTAAAAATAATTATATCCTAGAAGGTAAATTTTCATCTCAATGGGAAAGAATTTTATGTTCATATGTTATCCTAACAATAACAGCATTTGTGTTTCTCAAGCCGGCCCCTCCTCAGCTCTACAATAAAAATTTACTCATCACAGAGAGACTTGATTCCTGAGATAGCCACCATGCTTCAGTTTATTTATTGCAGTAGAAGAAAAAGAATGTTGATCTCTCAAGCATTTCGCTGCACTTGGGAGGGGTCTCCAGGTAGCAAAACTTGACTTAATGATAAAAAAAAAACATCCTGCAATGTTGTATGTGGAAAATCATGTTTACCTAACAAGCCTGAATGTAACAGACTCTCAAAACAAAAGAAAAGGTCAGGAGAAGCCTTGGAATACAGAGATGAAGGATCCCTGGAAAGCATTGGGCCGGCTGTCTCTCAAAAAAGGCCTTTAGCAGATGGCACATCTTTGCTAGTGTTTTCTGTAAACTAGTTCAATTATCTATTAACTCTCTCCTGCACCTTTCACTCCTTTATATTACTCAGGACAAAGTGAGACAAATAGCTAGAACAGAAAAGAAAAAAGAAAAAAAAAGTTCTATAACAACACTTACTAACATCAAGAATTTAGAACTTTTTCCTGAAAAATGAATTATAAAATTTAAAAATCATGACTTTTTATTAAAGAACAAAGTATACAGAATCTAAAGAATGTACACGTATGTGCAAATGGCTCAGAACCTATATGTATAAATTCAGAGATTAAATCCCGTTATTGTTCCATGTTTTTGAGCTGAAAAATAGGCTCACATAAGTCATTAAATTCTGAAATTAGGGGTTTCTGGAGCAACAGAAATTTTCCATCCTCCCCCCATAGTGAATATTTTATACTTTAAAAATATATAGGCAAATGCAAATCGAGAGACATTCTACAAAATGGCTGGCCTTTACTCTTCAAAAATATCAGTGTCACGACAAAGACAGTCTGAGAACTGTTCCGGATTAAAAGATACAAAAGAGAAATGATAATTGAATGCAATGTATGAGCTGGGATTTGCTTTTGCTACAAAGGACATTATTGGGAAAAGTAACAAAACTGGAATAAGATAGATTAGATAATAGTATTATATCATTGTTTATTTCCTGATATTGATGATTGTACTGTGGTTATGTAAGAAAATAGGGGAGCAGATGTAGCTCAAGTGGCGGAGCACCTGCTTCCCATGTGCGAGATCCCAGGTTTGATCCCTGGTACCTCCTAAAAACAAAACAAACAAACAAACAAACAAAAAACCTCAACTTTCATTGGGGAGCAGCTCTAGCTCAGTAGTTGAGTGTCTTCTGCCTATGTACAAGGTCCTAGGTTCAATCCCTGGTACCATGTAAAAAGAAAAAAAAGAAAAATAGAAAATGCCCTTGCTTGAGGAAATATACATTAAAGTATTCAAGGGTATGGGGGCATCTATATCTACAATTTACCCTTTAACAGTTTAGAAGAAAATCAAATACATATGTGTGTGAGGGGAGTATAAAGCAAATGTGATATAATATTAATATGGAGAATCTAAGTAAAGGCAAACCTGAACAAATAGAAATTTTTTGTACTATACTTGTAAATTCTCTGTAAATATGACTTTATATCAACATAAAGAGTACATGAAAAGGTTTTTAAAAATAAAAACATATAAGATTGCATTTTTACTCCATACAATCCTATATGGCCTTTAGTAATATTTAGTAAGAGGAACACTCTAAAGAGGCAGAATTCTTACTAGAATGTTTTACCCTAAAAATATGTACAAGGGTGTACTATTTTGAGAAGTAAATATCTAACAATAAGAAGTTAAGGGGGAAAAAAAATCAGTGATCATTACATTCTCTGCCTGACATCTGGAAAGAGAATGTGGACAGACTTCTTGTGGTTTAGCAATACACATATTTTTTTAAAGCTGAGGCTTACCCATTTCAATAAAAGGTTTAATATTACCAAATTTTATTATAATTTTATTACAATTATTACCAAAGGAAAAACTTATTCCCAAACAAATACCAGTACCTTTTAAAATACATAGGAATAAATTTAACCAAGCAGGTTACAAGCCTTGTACACTGAAAACTACAAAGAATTGCTGAAAGAAATTAAAGAAGATTTAAATAAATGGAAAAAAAGAAAAAGTTAATGCAAGGAAGCAGCTGTGGTTCAAGCAATTGAGCTCCTGTTTACCATATGGAGGATCCAGATTCGATCCCCAGGACCTCCTGGTAAAAAAAAGGAAAAAAAGGTGTCCCAGACCTGTGCAGAGTGCAGCACGAAGAGGCACAGGCCCCTGCACAGCCCAGGGCCAATGCACCAAAAAGATGATGATATAACCAGATAGGGAAAAAAAAAGTTAATGCAAATGATGTTTTATTTCAACCTTACCTGAATAGCTCTAAAAGCCATATAAATTGTCCAAATGTCTGAGCCCAGCATTAATTTTTTAATCTTCCCATCTAAAATATATGAAATCATTTTTCTCCTAATTTGCCTTCATTTTCCTTTCTTAATGAGGACTTTACTCACATTCAGTTTAAAGTTTATGGCTTCAGGTCTTTGAGTTATAAAAGCCCAAAAATGGTCAGAGCCTTTTTTTCTTGGAGAAGAAAGTTTATATATCCTCACCCCCACCCCAGGAGATGGCTCCCTTGTCTGTTTGCTCATTGTTCTTGCTCGTTGTTTTGCACCCATTGTCTGCTGGCTGGTTTTGGGTTTTTCTTGTTGTCTGTATGTTTTTTTATTTAGTGGGCACCAGGAACCGAACCTGAGACCTCCCATGTAAGAAGCAGACACTCAATTGCTTGAGCCACATTCACTCCCTGCTTGTTTGTTTTTGCTCAATATCTGCTCGTTGCTTTCGCTCGATGTCTGCTTATTGTTTGTCTTCTTTAGGAGGCACTGGGATCCAAACCCGGGACCTCCCATGTGGTCAACTACTTGAGCCACATCTACTCCAGAAAGTATATTTTTTCATCCTTGCATGACTTATAAATATGGGTAAAGTAACCCAGCTGAAGCTTTGTAAAAAAATCACCTATCAGTTTGTTTGGAAAAATTTAACCTAAGAGAACATAATCCATACATAAAGGTGAAACCTTCCAGTAGCATGTTCTCAAATTACATTGATTACATGTGCTATAATAAATGTGTCCATTTATTAAACTTACAAAATCCAAGGATTTAAGAATTTGATACTGTTATTATTTATTTGACTTTGCAATATCCCTTTCTAGACTTAAAAAAGGGAATCTATTAATGGATTTAAAAATTAATTTTTTAAGTATTCCAGTTAATTTGAACAAATAGGACTGGTAGTCATAGAGCAAATATATTTGCCTCCTACTGTTCTTTAAATCAGCTCTGACTGAGGCTAGTCTTTCCCCCCTCCTTGCATGAAAATTAGGGCATTTACAGAAATGAGGACTGTAAAGGTTATGAATATTTCTTCCTTGTTTTGTTATTAGTATGTTTGTATATGTGCATAAAGCAAATATCTTTGTTTTCTTCCCTATCTATCCCCTTATCATGTGACATAAGTTGTATTAGCTTCATGTCATAGTATTTAAGTTATAGGATATCAAGTTTAAGAGTGTATATTGGCGGGGGGGGGCGGATGTGGCTCAAATGGTTGGGCATCCGTCTGCCATATGGAGGGACCTGGGTTCGATCCCCGGGACCTCCCGGTAAAATAAAAATATATATATAGAGAGAGAAGGCGCATGGGCTGCCAGGCTCTGTGTGCCGGTGAGCCACCAGGCCCCTGGGAGCCATGCAGCAAGATGATGACGTAACAGGAGAGAGACGCAGGGGAGAGACAAGACGAGATGCTCCGAAAGCCCCAAAAACCAGGAACCAAGGTGGCGCAGGTGGCAGAACACCTCTCTCCTACATCGGAGGTCTCCAGGATCGAATCCTGGTGCACACTGGAGGAGGAGGATGAGAAGAGATGGCAGGAAACAAACACAGAGAATTACCCAGCAAATGGACACAAAACAGCAAATGGGGAAGGGGGGGTTAAAATGGATAAAGTAAATAAATAAATCTTAAAAAAAAAAAAAAAAGAGTGTATATTGGGGAGAACATGTTGCTCAAGTGGTTGAGTGCCTGCTTCCCACGTACGAGGTCCTGGGTACAATCCCCAGTACCTCCTAAAACAAACAGACAAACAAAACAAACAAACGAAAAACCATTGGGAAACAGATGTAGCTCAGTGGTTGAGTGCCTGCTTCCCATGTACGAGGTCCTGGATTCAATCCCTGGTACCTCCTTAAAAAAAAAAAAAAAAGAGTGACTATTACCCAAGGACTTGCACCCTATTCTGGGGTGAACTAGTGTATATCCAGTTATATGCAGAGCAATAATACAAAACCCATACTGAGAAATCCAACATAACCCCCAGTCCAGATTCACCAACTTTTAACATTTTGTCACATTTTCTCTATCATTCTAATTTTTATCTATCATCTATCTGTCTGTCTATATTCTAAACATTTGAGAGTAGGTTGTATACATCATGGTCCTTGAACTCTTAATACTTACATGTACATTTCCTATCGAGGATATTCACCCATGTAACCACCTGAAGTACAGTTATCAAGTTCAAGACATTTAACATTGATATGAAGCTTACAGTCTTTATTCCAATTTTTTTTTCATATGTCCCAAAAATATCCTTTTGGTCCTCTACTATTAGATTCTACTATTAAATTTGATACTGTTATTATTTATTTGACTTTGCAATATCCCTTTCTAGACTTAAAAAAGGGAATCTATTAATGGATTTAAAAATTTAAGTTAAGGACCATGTATTGCATTGACTTGTCATTATCTCTCTTTAGTCTCTTTTTTAAAATTGTGATAACATATATACAACACAAAATTTTCCTTTTTATATACAATTCAGGGGTATTGATCACATTCACAATGTTGTGCTACCATCACCACCATCCATTACCAAAATTTTCCAACACCCCAAATTGAAACTGACCCATTAAGCATTAATTCCCCATTTTCCCTCTCTCTGCTCCTGTTAACTTGTACTGTACTTTCTGTCTCTATGAATTTGTATATTCTAGCCATTTCATATTAGTGAAATCATACAATATTTTCCTTTTGTGTCTTCAAGGTGATATCTTCAAGGTGCCTACATGTAGTTGTTTCTATCAGAACTTCA
>JAKSZT010054515.1:3023076-3104238 GCA_026826555.1 Tolypeutes matacus
CTGAGTAGTATTCCATTGAATGAAAATACCACATTTTGTTCATTCATTCATCTGTAAATAGACAGCTGCGTTGCTTCCATCTTTTGGCTATTGTGAATAAGCTGTATGAACACTGATATACAAGTATCTTTCCAAGTCTCTACTTTCAATTCTTTTAGATATACAGCTAGAAGTAGGAGGGCAGTGTCAAACACTAGTTCTATATTTAACTTTTTGAGGAACCACCAAACTGTCTTCCACAGCACTGTTCTTAAACTTTACATATATGGACAATTAAAAATAGTATCTTACTGTTGTTTTAATTTGAATTTGAGTAATCTTTAGACATTTGTATTTATTACTTGATATATTGCCTACTGATTTTTTTGCCTATTTTTCTATTGGGATTTATCTTTTGATATTGATTTGCTAAAGCTCGGTATACATTAAGTCTACTAATCCTTAATCATATACATGGCAAGTGTTATTTTTTTTCCAGTTTATCAGTTTTTATCTTTTAATGATATTTATTGCACTGCATTTTGTTCTGACATAATAAGTTTTAAATTGTTTCTTGGACAAATTTGTCATTTTTCCCCTAGAAGGGTGTTTGCTTTAGGTACCTACAGTTCTTCAACAGCGTGGCATATGTTTGGGGGAACAAAAGGTGGTTCTAGTACAACCATAGTAATTCCTTAGTGGCAAGACAGTTGGACAGTCAGGGAATGTTAAGGCTGGTAGTATCAAAGCGGACTGCAGAGATCATCAAATTCAATGGTTTTCAAACTTGGGAAACATAGAACTCCAAAGAAGTCCCTCGGGGTCCCCAGCAGGAATAAGGGAGAGGTCTGAGTAGGTGGCTCAGAATGCTCCACTTCAGCTTCAAAAAGAACAGCTCACATTTTATGTTTCATTATTGGGCTTCCACAAAATGTTTCATTTTTTTAAAAAGGGTTCCTTTGGGAAACAAAAACCTTATCAAGAGCAACACCCTTATTTACAAAATCCACTAGATTGCCTTCACTTTTTTCAACCCCATTGTCTTGGCATGTAGTAGGAACTCAGTAAATGTTGGTTGAAAAAGTCATTTGCCCAAAACAGCACAGCTAGTTAGTGGCTGGGCTGGGACTGGATCCTCAGTCTCCAGCTCCCCAGACGGGTGTTATCACTGACCACTGCTGTGCTGCTACAGCTCCTGTGGCCTTACGTTTAATGATCTCCTGCTCCATGGAAAAAGGGATGCATGCTTCAGAGGAAATATATTCGGTTCCATTGGTCGTAGTTGGCTGCCCTGGCTTTTGCCAAGACTAGCCTTGAGGTAAGATGAGATAGACAGTCCCATAGATGACGGGCTTTGGGAAAGAGTAGTTAGAGCAACACCCAAGAGAACCCAATGTCCAAAAGTCTTTTTATGGCCATTCCTGTCTGTCACAGACTTTTGTTCTTTTAGTACTAACCGTCACATCACCAGAAGTCCCTTTTTCTAATGCCAGTGCTTCTGGATAAGCCAATTCACTCGGCCATCGAGAACTCCAAAACGAATTAGCCCAGTGCTTCACAGCAGTGACTGTGCATAGCCATTACCCCGGGTTCTGGTTAAAGAGCAGCTTCTGCTTCCGCAGCTCTGGGGTGGGGCCTGAGTTTCTACAGCTCTAACAAGCTCTCAGGTGTTGCCTAAGCTGCTGCCCTGTGCACCACACTGAGTAGTCTCCCTGAAATTAGCAAACTAGTCTCCAGAAGAGACCTACAGGGAATAAAGCATAAATCTGGTGGTAATGAGGCTTCAGCATGAGTCCCATACTCAGAGAGGCCAGGCTGTGGGGGGCCGCTACTGGGGTAGGTTCTGAAAATCCCCTAAGAAGAGCCTGAATGTGGTCCCAGAAAAGGCAGGGCACCGAAAACTCTGTTTTTGCTGGAAGCTGCCCTGGTTTGGAAAAAAAAAAGCACAGCTGGGTTCAACCAAAAGGAGTAGGCGAGTCTCATAATCAGCCATCTCTGTGCCTAGCACCCACCTGGGCGTCAGCGAGACTCAAGAGTCCCGGATTGTTTAATAAGATCCACTTAGCTGGCTCCCTTGACTTTTGAGCAAACACCTCACCGAGGTGACTAAGGTGTAAGCATGCACTGGAGTCACACCTAGCTCCACAGGGCAGCAATATTATCTGATTGGAGATGATCTTTACAAAGGCCATGGGACGGGAGCATTTGCTAAGTTGGTTTCAGGGAGACTTTCACAAAGCTCCTTAAGCAGTTTGCCTCATAGCAGGCAATATTCAGTCTTCCTCCCTCTGTGGCATTAAGCAGGGGCTTGGAGCTTCATTAGCCTCAGCTTAATTTTTACCAGATCCCTGCTGAGTGTACACAGAAGCAACTTTTTTAATTGGCTATTTTTTTTTAATATTTTGTACTTTCCTTTTTTCTTCTTCTTTTTTTTTTTTTTTAGATCTACGCAAATACTATTACACAAGGGAGATGAGTCACCCGTGAAGTCTGAAGTTTTGTTTGTTGGACGTTTTAAAGGCACTATGGTAAAAAATATTCTCTTTTTAAACCTATACACCTCAGAAATATATATTATATATAAAGATACTTAATATAATGTATAAAAGTAAATATACACATTATATATTTATGATGGGGATCTTTTTGTGTAACAAAGAAAAACTACTTCAAAAATATTTTTCAAAAACTATTATACATGTAAAATTCTATCCATTACTGTCTTAGTTTGCTAAAGGCTGCCAATGCAATATACCAGAAATGTGTTGGCTTTTATAATGGGAAATTATTAGGTTCAAAGCTTATAGTTCTGAGGCTGTGGAAATGTCCAAATCAAGGCATCAGCAGAGATGCTGTGTGACTGAAGGTCGGCTGCTGGCGACCCTGGACTCCTGCCACGTGGTAAGGCAAATGTCCTGGCTGGATCTCTGCCTCCTCTTCCAGGCGTACTTCGTCCCCAAGCTCAGCTGTGGGCTGTCACGCAGATGGCTCATCTCTGTGTCTCTGCTTTCAGTCCTCCATTTATGAAGGCCTCCAGCAAGAGGACCAAGACCCACCCTGGTCCTGCAATCCAATCAAAAGTCCTCAACTGAAGTGATCCAATCAAAAGGGTCCCACACCACCAGGATTAGCCCTAAGGACATGGATCTCTGGGTTCCACCCAGCTTCAAACTGCCACAGTTTCTTTGCCAAATAAAATATAAATCTAATTTCTGGAAATGATAGGTATGTTTTTATGCTCATCTTGAAAACATCTTTTCTCTTATTGACAAAAAAAAAAAAAAGGTTATTTTAATGATTTTTTTTTTTTAGTCACAAGCTTGACACAAACCACAGCTAACTACCTTTTTACATGTCTGAGTTTGTTGACACCACTTCTATCCTAAAGACTCGGTATTCAGTAATGGAGGTGTTTCAATTAGCAGTTAACCTTCCTCCTCACAGAAAAATGAAAAATTTTGCTGGCATTCAGTACAATCTGCAGGGTTTTGCTTGGCACTTATCTGCACTTCCCATGTAAAGAAGTCTTCCTACTTCTATTCCATCACTGAAAAGTTAATGTTATTTTAAAATGTCCCCTGTCACAGCCTAGATTCTCCCGAGAAGCATTTTCCTTTCCATAGAATGGGCATTTTTGCAACTTAATATCTTACATTTGATTACCATTGGTGCATATTTAAGTGTTGTCTTGCTCATCTTGTTTATTACATATATGTATTAAAAACTAATAAAAGCAAAATAATACAAAAAATGAGCATTTCTTTTGGCATCTTCCCTTCTACAAAACGCTGCAGATGTTTGGCTGCCTGTGATATATTTTGGAGGATGGAATTTGCAACTGTTATAATTAAGCAATACCATTAAGTCACCCGAGAGTAAATTAGAAGCTAAACTGGCGCTGTGTGCTCGGGAACCCAAGATTATGGGCTGAGATCTCTATTCAGTATGTGAAGTCAGCTCCCTTCAAATTGATTCTGAAATAAAAGGTGTTATTTCTATTCCCCACCCCCCACCCAAAAAAACCTATGTGTATTAAACATGTCTCTAATATTGATTTGGCATGCCAATTGTAATCTTAAATTGTAGGGGGATAATGTTTTTGTAAATAGAGCTATTTCTATTTTGCTACTACTGTTTTAGTTGTAATGGGCAAGAGAAATGTGTAAGTCTGGATTATTTCCAGGGATTTGGCTGGATTCCATTGGTTTAAAAAGAAAAGAAAGAAAACAAGAAAAAGAAAGGGGGAAAGGGAGTCCTAGTACATGCTGTTGCAATTAGATTTACATAAAGATAATGTCACTTCTCAGAGTTCTCCCTGCATAATGCTATCTGGAAAGAGAGAATCAAGTCCCAACAACCAAAAATACAAATTGGCAGTAATCTGAAGAGGACATTGATACAATACATGTCACCAAAAGCAGCTTACAAACTGTAATCCAATATACTAAGAATATTACCAATTAAAAACACATTAACAAAGATTCTAATAAAATTGAAATATTTATCTTGAACATGCCACCATGCTAAGCTCCTCTCTTCAAAGATGATTTAAGCATACATAAAGATTGAGGAAAACAGTACCTAATAGTTACCTAGCCCCTTGCTACTCAAAGTATGGTCTTTGGTCATGGACATTGGCAGGGAGTTTGCTGGAAATGCAGAATCCTAAGCTCTGCCCAAGGCCTACTGAATCATAATCTATATTTTAACCATGTATCTAAGTGATTTCGATGCATATTTAAGTTTAAGAAGCACTGCTCTAGACCTGTTGCTTCCTAACTGCTTTCAGGTATCTAAAAGGCCTAAATTAGACGATGATGGACAACGGCCATCCCAGGGAATGGAGAGAGTCTGCAGCTGCAGGCAGGATAATCCCATCCATCATATCCATGGGATATGGGCCCCCTCTCACTTGGAGGTGGAGTAGACATCACCATCCCAAACTCCTCAGGATTGGGAGAAGAGCTATGGACTAGAGTGGACTTACTGGTATTCTGTTGTAGACATATTGTGATTCAAGCAATGGAAGAAATTACAACAGTGAGGTGGAGCCAGTGGCCACTGGATGCTTTTGGGGCAGGGAAGGGAAAAGCAATTGTAATACAGGAGCTTTTTCGGGACTTGGGAATTATCCTGAGTGACATTACAATGACAGATATAGGCCATTTTGCATCAGCATATACCATACAGAACTGTGTGGGAGAGAGTGTGGTCTACAATGTGAACTATGGTCCATGCTTAGTGGCAAAGCCCCAGGATGTGTATATTCATTGCAGGTGATGTGTCACACTAATGAAAGATGTTTATGTGGGATGTTATTGGAGGTGTGGGAGGTGGGGAACATGAGAATCCCTGTAATTTTTGTATAACAATTATATAATCTAAGCATCTTTTAAAATAAAATTTTAAAAAGTACCACACAAATACAAAGTATCAACAATAGCAGAGTATATGTAAACATTGTACTTTTCCACGAATTATCTGTAATCCTGTAATGTTTCTAGTGTAAAAATAATATTTCAAAATGTTATACTGACAGAAAAAATAAACTGCTTTTTAAAAAATATATAAATAAAAATAAAAAATAAAAATAAATAAAAGGTCTAAATTCACAAAGCCTTTAATCACTCAACAGTGGTGTCTCAGTATTGCATCCTTTCTCTACTTCCTCCCTTGTCAATCATTTCTTTGACTTTGACAATGTGACTGAAATCCCAAAAGTCACACTCCATTTTGGAAGCTTCCAAGAATTCTTCACAAACATCCCTCATCCAGAGTATTGAATCTCCTCTCTTTACAGAAGACCTGCTTTCAGTGAGTCCCTTACAGAAACATTGACAAGATATTGATGCTATACATTTTCAATTTGGTTCTTAGACTGCACCTGAATTACTGTTAGGATAAATTGCTTTTCTCCCCATACCTGACATATGTCTCCCCTGATCTCACAATCTGCTTCAACTTGGCTGCCCAAGTTTATGAAGTTTACCATTCTCCTTCCATTTTTTCTTCTACAGATACTATTCTGCTTTTCTTCTCCATTTGTCTGGGCTTCATTAGTTTTGATCTGGCAGTCCTTATGCAAAGGACAACTCTTTGTAAAGTGACATTTGTCCTTTATATATGTGGCCAGTCAGTAATGTGTCTTCTTCCAGCATGGATTCCAAAGGATTTTTTCCTTGGCTTTCTCAGGCTCCCCCCTTTTCATCCTGCCCTACCAATTGAGATAGAACAGTGTTTCCCATTCTCTATGATCTTATTGGAAGGTTGCAAAGAACATCAATGTATGAGGGCATATACCCTTTAATGATCTTTAAGAAAAAGGCAAGGCAAAAGGTCAAACCTCACTACATGAGGTGCATTGCACTGTGTTTGTAAAGATACAAAAAGACTTCATTATGGCTAAGTCTAAGCAACTGTGGTAACTGGTACATCAATCAAAAGGCCATGATCGGCTTTGCACTCCAGGAAGCTCTGTAGATTCTTCTCCTCCTCCCTTCAAATACACTTGCTTGTCAGCTGCCTCCATGATTATGTTCAATCTAGGTTTTGCTACATAAGGTTTGCTTTTATTTCTACTTGGCAATTTCAGGATTGCTATGACTTACACAATCGCAACATCATGAGTTGCTTGAGCAAATAAGGAACCAATAAGCTCAAATCCAGGGGAAATTTCTACAAAGCTATCTTTCAGCTCTGTTTTCACAGAGTGAGGTGTTCCTTATCATGGGATATTAAGGTGGGAAACAACATCTGGCCATACCCACCACTTGGTTTCAGATTGCATACTATCTTAGAACAAGCATTCCTTTATTCAATAAATAGTTATTGAGTTCCTACTATATGCAAGGAAGAAAAGAACAAAGGAATAATTCTTACAGCCAGATTTTTATATTTTTATTTCTTTCAAGCCCATTCCTCTCAAATCTGTCACAAGAGTCTCTGAACTAATTGAAAGGTCTCTGGGGCTCTCCCCACTCCCGAACTGTGCATGGGGACGCTATCAACTCAGTAGAGGCCTTGAACACATTCAACTCCCCATGGAGGCACTCTCCCAAGCATCTGAAAGAGTGGAGCTCTTGAGGGCAAATCAAACATAATTCAAGTTAATATGTTCCTTAGTCATCTCAGTTTAATTTTTGTCCTCCCCCCACCTGGACCATTTTTCATACTACTTCCAATGGTAACAATTTCCCAGTCTCTTGAAACTCTTCTGTGCTTAGCACTGTGAGACCTAATCAGGTTTTCTGAGAGCTCCACACTGTGCTCTCAGCACTCTGGTAGAGTGGAAGACAGCTCTAAAATAAACTGGGGGGAAATATGCATTTCCTTCTCTATTCTAGAGTCTCTCTCAGAATAGTAGTCTAGAGTAGTGAGTAGGCGCTCAACAAGTTTGCTTCTGATATAGTAGCCAGCCATAAAACCTTATCATCATACTGAGAATCACTGTCCCCAAGATGCACCGAAAGGTGCTGAGTGAGTTCAGATACCCGACAGGCATCTGTACAAGGCAACGGAGGAGGCCTTCAAGGGAGCAAGTCTCCACACTGAACACTGGATTTGAATGCCATTGGCTGGGTGGAGAGATGTACATGAGCAAATAAAACCTCATTTTGCATGAAATCCCTGTCAGTTTAAGCTACTTGCCCCAATTTGGAATATATGTCCAATCTATATGTTCTTTGTTGTATCAACAAAGCATTTTATTTTCCTAAATACTTCCCAGTACATTTTTGTCTTTTGCATACGGTAACTTTTGAGTTTCCAGAGCCCTTCCTTCTAAGCTTACCTGGAGCTTCAGACATCCTTTTTTAGGAGATATCATGAAGGAAAATGCAAACAGTTATACCAAATCTAGGCAAATGCTGTTTGCTTCTAAAGCGAAAACCAAACAAGATCCAGCCATTGTTATCTATAAAAACTATTAATAATATGATGCTTCTGGTACACTCCCTCCTTTACACTTGGCAAATTAGTCGGCCATTCTCATCAGTTGTCCCTCAGGGTTGGCGAGAAGAGCACTGGAGCCCCAGGTAATTTTTTTTTTGGCAACCCCTCCCAAAACAACAAAGCCAGTGCCCCACTGTTCTCTCCTCTCCCTTCCTCAGGTTGCCCCATCTCTCTAATTGGTATTCATCCAACGCTGAACAGTAGCTATCAGTACTTGATGATTAACAGCCTTGTGAGACCTTGTGATAGCAGCAAGAGTTGGCTCTTGTATCCACCATTTAAAAGGGACGCTTGAATGTGAGATTCTTGTTTCAAAGAGGTACAGATGGATGGCATTGTGTTTCCACCACCTGAAGGGGTTGCAGGAGCAAGGGATGTGTGGTGCAACCAAGTGGAGGGAGGACACAGAATTCCCTCTGCAGTGTCCCTCCCCACACTCCTATATATTGGGAAACTTTTCAAGTTTGATCTGATTCCACATTACTCAAATATTAATAAATCACTTGATTACTTAGTGTTGGTATACCACTTTGTATTTCAAAGGGCCTTGTGATCTTCATTCACTTTTCTTCCTCACAATCTGATTTCTGTGAAATCCCACCCCTTTCACCTGTACCAACCCTGGATTCAGAATTCCTGACACTCTACCTTGCACCAACTTCACTGAATCATAGGAACTTAGATTTTCATCTATATGTATGTACTCACTAGAGAATAGCCCAGAGGTACATTCAAAAATCTGCTTCTTTTCTGAATGACCCTGAGAGTCTCTAGTTAGGAAGAATCTTGCATGGGATTATGATCCCACCATATATGTGGGATTTTAGCAACATGTTTTGAGTCTCATGTAACTAGCAAGTATGTTGGTTTGCACCAGATTTTATAAGCCATGGAGCAAATTGCAAATACTTTTGGATACTGGTGTACATTTTATAAATAATTCTGGCAGTGTTTTAATTCTCCAGGACTTTCAGCATTTGTTATATTCAATTTTTCATTATTTGTTCATTTCCATGTGGCCTTATTTCTGCAAAAACAATTTCTTGAGAAATGGAATTAGGTCCAGATTTAGCAAATTCAAAAAGATGATTTGTAATATTTCCCACATAAACTGGTTCTGAACAAAGGCAAAATGAACTCATTTAAACAGTGAAACATAATTGTAAATTTGCACGTAAAGGTCAAAATGAAAAGGGATATTTTAAATTTTACCAGTCTCTACAGTTGCTATCCCACCATCTTCAGGGTGACGACGCCTCTCTTTTGGTCAGACTTACATCCAGAACTTCACAAGATAAAGACTACTTGGGAAGCGGCTGTGGCTCAATCGATGGGGCTCCCGTTTACCATATGGGAGGCTCCGGGTTCAGTTCCCGGGGCCTCCTGGTGAAGGCAAGCCAGCTCCGGCGGCGTGGTGAGCTGACGTGGCAGGACAGCGCAACAGGGGGAGAGGGCAGACACAGAGAAACGCACAGCAGATGGACACGGCGAGCACAAGCAGCAAGGGGGGGGATAAATAAATAAATAAAATAAAATCTTTAAAAAAAAAAAAAAAAAAAAAGACTACTTGACTGGAGAAAGCAATGACTAATGGCCCCAGAGACATGTTCCTCTCAGGAGAATGGTTCCTTCTCAGAGTGCTTCCTACTCACCATCTTGCCTTGGTGCCACAGAGGAGACTCGGAGCAAGGAAATGGCTCTCCTAGCTAATGTTAAAAACCTCTGAGCCGTGGGAAGCAGAGGTGGCTCAACTGGTTGGGCTCCCGTTTACCATGTGGGTGAAGGCAAACCCGCCCGCGCGGCCCGGGGAGCTGGCGCAGCAAGATGACGCAACAAAGGAAGCCGAGCAGACACAAAAACTCAGCAAATGGACACAGGGAGCACAAGCAGCAAGGGGGGGGGAGGATAAATAAATAAAATAAACCTTTAAAAAAAATAAATAAATAAATAAAAAACTTCTGAGCCGTTCCCTCTGCTGCCTGAACTGCTCCTCGAGCGGATATGGCAATGGCTCCCTCCCTCCTGCCTTTCAGGCCACACAATTGCACCTTCTCAGGGAGGCCTTGCCTCTATTTAAAATTGCAACCCCCACCTCCACCCCAAAAATCCCTATCCCCTTTCTCGGCTTTATTTCTCTCTAGAGTCCCTGCCCTCCCCCGCCCCCTACTAGAATGTAAGCTCCATGAGGAAAGGGATTTTTATCATTTTCTATCACTGCTTTATCTCCAGTTTCTAGAATAATACCTATCATGTGAGAGACACTCCATAAATATTGGTTGGAAAAAAAATGAATGAATACAAATCCATAAATAACATGCATATAAACGCACTTTCACAACCACACCAGCAGGGTAAATCTCACACAAGCCTATTCACTTTTTATTCCAAGTCTCTTTTTAAGCCTATTCACTTTTGCCCTAGAATTTGCCTCATAGGACCGAGCCTACACTTGAAATTGCTTTTAACCTGCTTTCTTCTGTACAGAAAGGTTTAATGTGGGAGAAAGTATGTTTGCCTGAACTCCACACTTTACTAGAAGTAATCTGTCAAGCTTCTTAAATGGCTGGTCCATGCCTTCATTTCCTCAATAAGCTCCCTCTTCAACTCCTGCAGTCTGGGGTCCCCACCATGCCACACAGCACCACTGAAATTCTCTTCTCTCAATCACACCATCCAAATGGATTTTTTTCTCCTGCATGCTGCATTTCTTGGAGTTGGCTGCTCACTTATTCTTGAAAGTCTTGCCCTATGGTTCCTCTGGCGCCCCTGATACCTCCCCACCTCTCCAGCCACTCCACAGCCAGTGCTCCTCTTGAATGGCTTGTCCATTCAATGCTTGGAGGTTCAGGGTTGACCTAACACCTATAACTGAAAACTCCCAAATGCCTGTCTCTAGCTCAGCTCTTACCTCTAAATCCCACACTTTTCTTTCTACCTTCTCACTTGTCATCATCGCACTTAGAGGCCTGACAGTCTCTTCAAACTCCACACGACCAAACTGACCTGCTCGTCTCTGTAACAGTCTTCCCAGTCAACTAAATTAAAAACCTTGGAACTTTCTCTCACCCTCAAACTATATTCATGTGAGAGCAGACGGCAAATCAAAGTCGGAAAATGGAGGTTTTAGGGGCAGATCAACCTGGCTTCAAATCTGGACTGTGTGTGACCGTGGGCAACTGACTTAAGCCTGAGCCTTAACTTTCTCAGATGTAAAATGGAGATATTTACTATCCAATAACAATACCTACCTTTAAGATTTACCATAAGGCAGGGAGTGGGTGTAGCCCAGTCATTGAGTGCCTGCTTCCCATATATGAGGTCCCAGGTTCAATCCCTGGCATCTCCAAAAAATATATATATACTTGCCATAAGGGCTCATTTCATTATTTTAACAAATAGATATATGTCAGGTGACTCCAGAAACTAGGATTCAACAGTGCCTCTTGAATGTGCACTGTTGAATGGAGGCCTGTTATGTGTCAAACATGATACCAGGCACTTGTAATGTATTATCTCATTCAGTCCTCAAAACAGCCTTAGAATTTTTTTTTTCATTGCAAGGGGCAAAAACCATGATAGAAACTGGCCTATCCATAAACGAGGATTTACTGACTTATAACAGAAAAATTCAGGGTAAAACTGGTGCCAGGCTGGCCTCACTGATATCAGCAAGGACCCAGCCTGGTTTTCCTTTTCACATTTCTGAGTTCTCATTTCCTTATATTGGCCCCAATTTCCCATAGGCATATCTGTGGGATCCAGTTGACTGTAGAAGACCTAGCCCAATATAATTCAAGGTTCAGATCTCCTCAAAAAAGAGAACGTACTTCCTAAAACTCAAAATTGAGTCTTGCTGGCCCTTGTGTGCCCATTCCTAAACTAATCTTTGGCACTGGGAGAAAACAAGGCACTGATTGGCCCAGGCTCAACACACATGTCCTCTGCTTGAACTGAGAGTGAATTCTATTTCATTAGACTCAAGCAAAAATGAGAGATAGGTAGTTTTCCCAAAGCAAAATTAGCGTACAGTTATAACAAGAAAGGGAGGGGAAATAATAACTAACAAAAATAACTAACACCCAGTATACAATCCCATGATCACAAATAACCCTCCACTTTTTATATAGTTATGGCAACTAGAGGTCACAGAGGTTAAGCCAATTAGCGAGGATCACAGTGATCAGCTTACTCTGGTATGTCCTTTGCCTTTCAACAATACTCTATTCCCTTTGCCTAAAATGTTCTCACCCTATTTCCTCAGCTGTCTAACTCCATAATGTTCTTCAAAAATTCAGGGAAGCGGCTGTCAAAAATTCAGCTTAAGTGTGACTTTCTTTTTGAAGCCTTCATAGATACATCTCTTCCTACCCAAACTGGTAACCTAATATTCCACTGAGTAACACTTTACCCTCATAACTTCCTGTATATTCCTCTATAAGCCTTGACTACTTGTTTATCTTTACCAGAACCCTGTAACTTATCCATCTGTAGCACCCAATGTCTAAGGCAGTGCCCATGAATGTTGAATATAATTGTGAGAACATGGTGCTTTAATTTCCCAAAACCATATGAGATAGATTATTGGCTCCATGATACAGATGAAGAAACCTGGGGTTCTGAGAAGTTATGTATAAATCCTATCTTTGCAGGGACTTAGGCAAGTCAGAGTGGGCACTGGGTCACCAGGGGTTGAGGATAGGGCTGGATAACTTAACTAAAAGAGCTAGAAGTGGAGAGACTTTGGATCTCAGTGAAAGGAGATTGAATTGCAATGGAGCGAGTTTGAATCTAGATTATAAAGAATACCAGGAGTTAAGAAAGGAACAAGAAATGTGTAGGTGCAGGTGGACTAAACCAAGCAAGGAGGGTTCTAGATGAATGCCACAAAATAACATAACTATTCATATATCCAAGATTTATGTTTACTGGCCGTTGGGTGTGACTGGTCTGATAAATGTTGAAGCTGGGATTCAAGCTGAGGTCCTCTCTCCCAAAGTCAAATGCTACTTGTTTTTCAAGGTATAAAGCTTGTGGTTTCCTTAATACATTTTCATGGATTGTAAATGTCACTCTCATTTATTTAATGACTTTGATGAGTAGCTCAGTCTTTGAAGAAGATTAGGAATCAATGTAGAAGTAGAATTTACCGAAATAATTTATCTCCATTTTCACAAGTGTTTTATGGGGGTGGGGGTGTATCAAATATCATGGCTAACAGGTTGCAACTTGTGTTCTTTGGATTTTAACAGGGCTGTACTGTGCTGCCTAGTCTTGCCAAGGACAGAGTCTCCCAGTACTTGGAAAAACAGCTGAAGAGCTAGCTGCTCAGGTCATACTCAATATTCCTGCTAAGCCTTCCAGGAAGACCCTGATGCAGTGAGCAAGAAAGCTGCCTTCCAGGAATAGTAAGTTATGCAGATAAAACAAGCCTATGCTTCCTGGGAGAAAGTAAAAATCATTCATGAGAGGAGGAAGCATGAATAAATATAACACAATGACAATGTTTTGGCCTAATAAAAATATAATTTGGAGGACTTTTTATGATTCCTGTTTTGACAGAACTATTTTTAAATCTTCCTCAGGCCAAAACTGACCAAGCACTGTCAACTAGACTGATTAATTTTCCATCTCTTCTAACTCAAACAGCCAACAGGCATATTATTTCCAGATTCCTAAAGGTGGGTGAAAACCAGTGGAATCTTGAGCACATTCAAGAACATGCTCTTCCCCTCATGTGTTTATATTCTAGCAGATGACACTCAAGCAGAGCTTCCACTCACAATCCCTGATCTCTTACTAAGACAATCTGATCCAATTTTGTTAACTTTGTTTTTCCTCATGGGGCTTTCCCAAAGATGAGATTCTCCATCCAAGGCTAACCCAACTGGGGGGGCTAGATATTTTTTTAATTGTTAACTTTCATTTGTTGCTTTAGCATGGAATTGAATACTATTCAAATAGAAGGAATAAATGAATACTACAGGGATCCAATTGCTTCAGAAAATCTAAAAATGAATCATAGTCCTTGTCCCAAGAGGTTTACAATCTAGCAGGAGAATAAAACAGAAGGCTGTGATAATTTATTTGAGAACTTCAAACAAAATATAATATGGGGTGGAAGATGAAAGAGTGAGAAGCTCCAGGATTAAGTCTCTCCACCAGAACAACTATTAAACAGGTAGGAACTATCTGATACAACCATTTCAAAACTCTGGAGTCCAGTAGAACTCTGTACAGCATCCAGGGAAGAGCAGGAAGAAGAGGCTGGAAAAGTATAGGAAAGACCAGTAAACTGCTCTCTCCATGCTGTGGTTACCAGAGCCCAGGCCCCAATCTCATGGCAGGCCACTGTGGTGTCAAGCCTCTGCCTAGCTCACTGGTGACAGGAAGGGATGCAAAAATCCACCCACCCAAGATCGGGGTGAGCACAGCTGATCACTGATCACAAATTTTGATTAGTGACTTCGGATCACTGGGGCTAGGTTCTGAAGGTAGCCATTGTTCCAACCTGCACCTGACAAAGGCAGATAAGGAGACTTAAAGACACTACACTCCCACAGGGCTGCAGGGGACAAGTTCAAGGGCTCCATTTCCAGGGCAAGTCAAGAAAGTGCAGCATTGGGGACACTTAGAAGAATCTCCTGGAGTATTTCCTGATCCCCACCTCAGGGCACTTTGGAGTCAGTCTGTGCCCCTTCATGGGTCCCTGGCCTTGTTCCAACTGAGAGAGACTGACTTAGGAACTCCTCTCCGATGTGTCCCCCTCCCAGAATTTGCCCTTCAGGTGAAAGCAGGTTGAGACAACATGAAAGCAGTGTGGGAAACTGTTGAGGCAGATGGTCTAAGGCAAAGGATTACCTACTTTGAACACCCAGAAGAGGGAGAAGGTCTGTTGCCTGGAAATAGAGGGGGCATTCAAACTTCTATAAACAGGGAAACTCCAAAGCAAATAACAAGCTCAAGTCCATGACAAGAAACAAATGTAAAGGGTCAACAAAAGAACACAAGACAAACAAAGAAAGAGGAAGTGATGGCTTTTCAAAGGAAGAGGATAAAAATCCAGAAAACACCAATGAAGAAGAACAGACAGTGGACATACAGAACAATGATTTTTTAAAAATGATCTTAAAAATTCTCAAGGAAAAAAAATTTAATGCTAAAGGAGATGAAGGAATATAGAAAGAACCAAAGGATATCAGGAAAACAATGAATGAGCAAAGTGAGAATCTTAGTAAAGAGCTAGAAATTTTAAAAAATGGACCAAACAGAACTACTGGAATTAGTAGTTCTAACAATTGTGGAATTGTTTCCCACAATAACTGCAATGAAATGAAAAACTCCTAGGAGGGTTTCAACAGCAGAGTAGAAGTGGCAGAAGAAAGAATCAGTGAACTTGAAGACAAAACAATTTAAATGAATAAGGCCAAGAAGCAGAAAGGAAAAAGAATTATAAAAAGCACAAATAGCCAAAGAGACCTCTGGCCTTAGGCTCAGATGCACCTAAATTGAATTCTTAGTTCTCCTTTTCATTCACAGGGCACTTACTTTATCTCTCTAAGTCTCGTTTTTCACCACTGTAAAATGGGAATAATATTTCCTACCTTCTAGGATTCATATAAAGATTGAGTTGCTGTATGTAAAGTCTTAACAAGGAGTCTGGAAGATAAAATTGATTGGTCAGTAATAGGTAGCTATTATTATTAACAAAAAGCATTTCCTGGTTGTAAAAAAAAAAAGTCCCCCCAAAATACTAGCAAACTAAATCCAACATCACATCAAAAGAATTATACACCATGATCAAATGGGATTTATCCCTGGTATACAAAAGTGGTTCAACATAAGAAAATTAATATGTGTAATATACCACATTAACAGAATAAAGGGAAAAAAACACATGATTACCTCAATTGATGCAGAAAAGGCATTTGACAAATTCCAGCACCACTTCTTGATAAAACACTTAGAAAACTAGAAATAGAAGGAAACTTCCTCAACATAATAAAGGACATATATGAAAAACCCACAGCTAACATCCTACTTAATGATGAAAGACTGAAAACTTTCCCTCTAAGATCAGGAACAAGACAAGGATGCCTACTCCTATCATTGCTATTCAACATTGTACTAGAATTTCTAGCCAAAACAATTAGACAAGAAAAAGGAAGAAAAGAAAAAGGTATCCAAATTGGAAAGGAAGGAGTAAAAGATTCCTTATTCGCAGATGACATGATCCTATATACGTAAAATCCTGAAAAACCCACAACAAAGTTCCTAGAACTAATAATGAATTCAGCAAAGTGGTGGGGTACAATTCCAACACCCAAAAATTAGTAGTGTTTATGTGCACAAGCAATGAATAAGCAGAAGAAGAAATCAACAACAACAAAAATTCCATTTACACTAGCAACTAAAAGTATCAAATATCTCGGAATAAATCTAACCAAGAATGTAAAAGACTTATACACAGAAAACTACAAAACATTGCTAAAAGAAATCAAAGAAGACTAAATAAATGGAAGGACATTCCATGCTCATGGATTGGAAGACATCTTGTTAAGATGTCATTTCTATTCAAAGCAATTTACAAATTCAACACAATTCCAATCAAAATTCCAACAACCTTTATTGCAGAAGTGGAAAAGCCACAAATCAATTTATATGGAAGAGTAAGAGTTCCCAAATAGCCAAAACCATCTTGAAAAAGAAGAATGAAATTGGAGGACTTGCACTTCCCAATCTTAAAACCTATTGCAAAACAACAATAATCAAAACAACATGGACCCAGGACAACTGACAGGGAGGTGATGATGGACAATTACCTTACTGGGGGCCCGAGGGAGTCTGCACCTGCAAGCAAGAGAGTCCCATCCATTGGCCCTATGAGACTGCAGACCCCTCTCAATTAGAGGTGGAGTGGACATCACCATTCCAGAATCCTCAGGATTGGGGAATGAACTATGGACTAAAGTAGACTTACTGGTATTCTTCTATAGACTTGTTGTGATTCTAGCAATGGAAGAAATTATATCATTGATGTGGAAGCAGTGGCCACTCGAGGTTCTGAGGGCAGGGAGAGGGAAAAACGGGTGTAATACGGGGGCATTTTCAAGACGTGGGAATTGTCCTGAATGATATTGCAATAACAGATACAGGCCATTATATGTCTTGCCATAACCTACAGAACTGAGTGGGAGAGAGTTAAAACTACAATGTAAACTATAATCCACACTTAGTGGCAATGCTCCAAAATGTGTTCATCAAATGCAATGAATGTACCACACTAATGAAAGATGCTGTTAATGTGGGAAAATGTGGGAGGCGTGGGGAGCGGGGCATATGGGAATCCTATATTTTTTACATAACATTTATGTAACCTAAGTATCTTTGAAAAAAAATTTTTTTTAATTCTATGAAAAAAAACAACAACATGGAACTGGCACAAAGACAAACATAGATAGCAATGGTACTGAATTGAGAGCTCAGAAGTCAACCCTCACATTTATGGCCAATTGATTTTTTTTTTTTTTTAAAGAGGCACCAGGAACTGAACCCACGGCCTCTGATGTGGAAAGCAGGTGCCCAACTACTTGAGCCACATCCACTCCCCTTGACTGACAATGGGGAAAAGATTGGGGACAAATTGGGTAAAAAAATACTCTCTTCAGCAAATGGTTCTGGGAAAACTGGATCTCCATCTGCAAAAGAATGAAGGAGGAAAAAAAAAAAACAGAATGAAGGAGGACTCCTACCTCACACCATATTAAAAACCAACTCAAATGGATCAAATACCTAGATATAAGAGCCAAAACTATCAAAGTCCTAGAAGAAAACATAGGGAATCACCTTCAGGACCTTGTGGTAGCAATGGTTTCTCAGATTTTATACCCAAAGCACAAGCAACAAAACAAAAAATAGATAAATGACACTTCATCAAAATTAAAAACTTTTGAGCCTCAAAGGACTTTATCATGTAAAATTACTATCTATACAATGGGAGAAAATATTTGGAGACCAAATGTCAGATAAAGGCTTTACATCTAGAATATGTAAAGAAATTCTTCAACTCAACAAAAAGACAAACTACCAAATTTAAAAATGGGCAAAAGACTTGAATAGACATCTTCCAAAGATATGCAAATGGCCAAAAAGCACATGAAAAGACACTCAATATCATTAGCCATCAGGGAAATGCAAGTCAAAACCACAGTGAGATACCATTTTACACCCATTAGAATGGCTACCATGGGGAAAAAAAAAAAAAAAAAACAGAAAATTACAAGTTTTAGAGAAAAATAGGAACACACATTCATTGTTGGTGGGAATGTAAAGTGGTACGGCTGCGGTGGAAAACAGTTTGGCGTTTCCTCATAAAGTTAAGTATAGAATTACCATATGACCCAACTATCCCACTTCTAGGTATATTCCCAAAAGAAGTGAGAGCAGGGATTAGAACAGATATTTGCACACTGTTGTTCATAGCAACCTTATTCACAATTGCTAAAAGATAGAAGCAACCCAGTGTTCATTAACCAATGAAAGGATAAATAAAATGTGGTTTATAAATACAATGGAATATTATTCAGCAGTAAAAAGGAATGAAGTTCTGATACATATGAAATAAGCCGGACACAAAGGGGCAAATATTGTATGAGCTCAATGATATGAAACTATTAGAATAAGCAAACTCACACCTTCAAATCTAGAATATAGGTTACTAGGGGATGGGGTGGGGATTAGGAAAAGGGAGTTAAGCCTTAAAATGCACAGAATTCCTATTTGGAACAATGGAGATATTTTAGTAATGGATGGGGTGATGGCAGCACAACATTGTGAACATAATTAACAATACTAAAATATATTTTTGAACGTGGTTTAAAGGGAAAATATTAGGCTGTATATATGGTAATAGAATAAAATTGTTTAAAAAATCCATGAAACTGCACTCCACAAAGTTAATCCTAAATTAAACCATGGACTTTAGTTAATAGTACAATTATAAAAACGTGTTTTTATCAGTTGTAACTAATCTGCCACATCAATGCAATGTGTTAATAATAAGGTGGTATATGGGAATGCTGTGTTTTGTGCATGATTGTTCTGTAAACCCACAACTTCTCTAATAAAAATTTTTTTAATTAAATTCTTAAAAAACACAAAATTGGATTGAGAGGGACCAGTCAGAGGTTTCTGCATTTGAGAAGGGCCATGAAGGATTTTATCTGGAAGATATTATGGGAATGGGAATGGGAAGGAATAGACAGTTGTGGAGGATATTTCAGAGGACGGGATAGCATGGGACAGTCTCTTCCCATTGCCCATGGCCCTGAACATTTATCTATAAGAATTCCATGACTTATCTTTTTCTGTAAAACCAAATTGAATATTAAATATGCTCCATAGATTGTTATTTTTTTTTTTTTGTCTTGCTTTATTTTAGCCACCATTGCTATTGATCACCAATCATTAAGCACATTCTTAATGTTATCTGGGCATAACAACCCCAAGAACCTGAATAAATCAAACTAGTTTAGTGGCTAATAAACTGGAACTTCTATTCATGATCCAATTTGTTATTTACCAATTGACCTTAAGGTTGTGGTCAATTCCAGTCCAGTCCAAGAATAGACAAAGTGTAAGAAAACTCACAATCAGAAACTGCTCCTCAGTCCATGCAAACATGCTGTTATATAAGTACGTAACCATTTCCTCAAATTTACCAATAGGTTATCCAGTAACCACTCTCCTGAGAAATATTAGAAGTGGCTATTTGTGAAGTTTTGTCCTTCAATGGTTCATCTTTCCTTTCCAACTGATATAACTTTCCTTCAGAAATGTTACAGAAAAAAAGCAAGCATAATGTAAAATACATGATAATAAGCCAGCTGAATTAACTGTAGCCATGGAGAGGGGCTTCATCTATACAAGAGATGTAAGGGCTTTATACTGGGACTTGACATCCTCAAGGACCCTGCCTGTAAAATGGGGCTAATTCAACTCATAGACAAGACAGGAATATTAATTATTCAGGGTTTACTGGGTGCTCTCACTATGAAAAGTATGATGTGTATCACCAACAGAGGACTGTGGCTTCAGGGAAAACAGTAAACAGCAATATCAGTTGAACTTTAAAAAAAAACAAAGGCCCTTTTCTGATGTAAATATTCATAAAAATTAAGGCTATGGAAAGAAAACTGCAGGAAATATCAAATAAAAACAATATTTTCCACAAGGAGTCAGCAGATTTTATCAAATTAATAAATTATTACAATAGAGTATATACAATCAAACTCATACAAAATCAAACCAGAGAATAAAATGTGCAGCTGCTGGGATTATCTGGTGGGAAAGAAATTATTGATTTTTGTAGAGCATTGGATCTAGGAGATTTTAAAATTAGGCAAGAATGATGTCCCAGTTTGGGTGGAAAAAGCTCCCAGGATCCCAAGGAAGAATACAGTCCAAGAAATCTCTAGAGGGTCAGTTATTTTTAACTTTTCAGACCTGCATGACATAAAGAGAATTCTGAAAGCTGAATGTAAAAAGGAGACATTTTAAGAACTTCAATATCCATTTCTCAGATAATTTAAAAGACAGGCAAATTTTGTTTACAATTAAGTAGGAATCTGAGGAAAATAAAGTCAAGCTTGCATTCTCATTTTTATCACCATATTTGGGAAGTAAGGTGGCTGAATTTTCTTTTAGACTGTAATTTGACTAAGAAATCCATGTATAAAATTAAAACCAGAAGGGTTAAATATTTAATACAAAAAATATTAGAGATAGTTATGCCAAATTTAAAAATCAGTGGGAAAATTATTAAAGCACCATGAACTTTTTAATAAAAATTGTGTACCAGTTAGCTATCACCAAAATAATGCTGCATAACAACCACAAACCCCAGGGGCAAATAATTATAAGCACTTATTCTCATGAATCTATGAATCTGTTTGGATGGTTCTGTGACAAATATGAGACTGGATCAACTCCATGTGTCTTTCATCTTGTTCACTTCATGTTCACCTCTTGGGTCTAGGCTCAAAACTGTAACTTCCACCCCATTCTGTTAGCCAAAACAAGTAACATGGCCAAACCCCAGTCAAGGGCTAGGAAAGTACACACCATCCATGATGAGGACCCAGCAAGAGGTGGATGCAAGGAGGTGTGAAGAACTGAGCCCAATAATTCAATCAAACACTTTTGTTTCAAAGTTACATATCAAATAAGCCCTGGAGAAATGCTCCATATATAGAAATCAAGATGGACTTGAGATACAGAAACATAAACTTTAAACAAAGTATTTATAATACTGATAATGTTTTCAATTTCCTTTCTAAATGTATATTTTCACTTGAACAGTTGACAATTTTAATGGTTGACACTAATCTATTCTCTTCTACTGATTAAAAAAAAAAAAAACTAGGGCATTTTTAAGACTTAAAGAACTTTATAATGGTTCTATAATAATATGGAGAGCTTAGCTTCCCTGAGAAGCATTCCCACATACTGAAAGCTTTTGATAGTGCTATTTCTGAATATCAAAAGTAAACTCTTAAAAAAGGTTCTACCATGTTACTGCCCTCCAACCATACAGGTGAATTCCACCTCATGAATTCTGGAGAGTTTCAAACTAGATGGGGAATGGAGGTAGCAGTTCCATGATTCTTATACCATTTTCATCAACCCAATAAAACTCATACCAGATTCTCAGAAAAGTTCACTACTAAACACACTTGAGCTCAACTACCCACAGGACATTATCTATCAGCAATATCAACTGTCCTGGTGCAAAGTTTCATCTTTTATCATTATTAAAAGTAGATTATTAAAAGTGGCTTCTTAGAGAGGATGTGGTCCAAGCGGTTGAGCTCCTGCTTCCCACATGGGAGGTCCTGAGTTCAGTTCCCAGTGCCTCCTAAAACAGAAAAGCAAACAAATGAAAAAACCAACTCAGGGAAGCCGATGTGGCTCAGTGGTTGAGCATCATCTTCCCACATATGAGGTCCCAGAACTTGAAAAAAAAAAAAAAAAAAAAAAAAAGTGGCTTCTTAAGATATAACTTTAACCAATCAGATTGAAATATTGATAACATTCTGTGTTGGTAAAGAAACAATCACTCTTCTACATTGTTGGCTGGGGAGTAAATGTGTATAAGTTTTTGGAGGACAACCCAGCAACGTGTATCAGTTAACTAACTGATATGTGAAAATATCATACCCTTTGACCTAGTAATTCCACTTGTAGGAATTTCTCTAAAATAAATAATTAGACAAGTACAAAAAGAAGTATGTATGAGGATGCTCATTTTTGCATTGTTTATAATAAGAAAAAAAGTGGAATCTACCCAAATTCTCATCAATGGGGAATTTGTTAAATAAGTGATAGTACTTCTATAACATAGAATATTAGGTAGCTATGAAGAAAGACAAAACTATCTAATCATGTTAAAGTACCCAAGATGTATTTTTGACTGAAACATAGCAGATTAAAGCCCAGAATAATCACATATACTGAAATTCCCTATGTGCTTATGTATGTATGGAAAGCTGTATACCAAACTGTTAACAATGATTATCTCTAGGAAGAGAGTGATTGTTTTGGTGGTGTAGGGCATGGTTACCTTAGCTTTTTTCTTTCTATATTCCTACAGTATTTGAATTGTTTATAAAGAATATGTATTACTCTTGTAAATGTTTTTCAACTAAAAAAAGACCCTTGCAACAATTTTTGTTTCTCTGTCCTCCATGCCACCTAAATACAATAAAATCCCACCCAAATACCACATGTGCAGAAACTAAAATGTTCAATTGAGTAAAATGTGTTTTTGTAGAGTTCATGAAAGGTCTGGGTCAGGGTACTGGATCCAAATGTGCCTTGGTTGTGGTTTGGTTTGTCTACTTGTGCATGTGCCTACTCTGGTTTAAATATCAATAGGAACAATTCTGGGTTCTGTGGCTGGCTGGGACTTCAAAGGTAGTGCCAACAATCCCAGTTATCTCCCAGATTAATTGATATCCATTTCACAGCCAGGGAGATAAATCTAAGAGACTACTGGGATGTGGCAACCTACACTTTGTCTCTCTGCTTCCAAGATGGGGTTACCTGCTGTGACAGTTTGAGATTGTTTTATGAAGCCCAGAAAGAGAAAGATTATGTTTGTAAATTGATCTATTCCTCTGGGTGTGATACCCTTTGATTGCACAACTCAGATGAGGTTTCTTTGATTGGATTACCTGTTAAATTTGAGTTAGGGCTTTTATTTGACTACGTCAGTGGGCGTGACTCAGATTAAGTCCCCACCCCCTTATTGGGTCTGATATAAATGGACACTCACTCAAGAAGACACACCGGAAGGAGAGTTTTGCCATTTTTGATCTGGTTATGTGACAGAAAGAAGGCTCAAACAACTAAAGCCCGTGGAGAGGTGAGCCATTTTGCCTGATAGCTTACAGCTGACCTTGGGAAGAGAGCCAGACTGATATAGGAAACCCTGAGAGATAAGCCCTGTGCCAGGAGAAAGAGGACATCACTTAAGCATGAAGCCTCAAGAGGCTGGGCCTTCGGAGCCTCAAAAGGAAGAGGAAACCCAGAGGGGAAGGCAGAGACCAGCCAGAGATCAGCAACCATCTTGCTTCCAATACATGGCAACTGACTTTGGTGAGAAAGCAACCTTGAATTGGACTTTTTACAGCCTTGTAACTGTAAGTTTTTACTCCAAATATATACCCTTTATAAAAAGCCAACAGATTTCTGGTACTTTGCATCAGCACCCCTTTGGTGGACTGGTATACCTGCCATGTCCTGGGCCAGACCTCCACCCCCACCCCAACCCATCACCACCCCCACTTCCCCAGTATAAGAAACGTAGCTTTGAGAATAGGGGCTGAGTGAGGACAGGAGACAATGTCAATTACTCTATCTGATTTTACTTATCTTGGAGTACACCTTGTTGCAGAGCTTACCATACTTCTAAATCATAGGTCCCTAACCATGTTAATTTCATGGTTTTTTTTCCCCCATGCTTTTTCTACACCATTTCCTCCCATATTCTCCTAGGGAGACTTTTTCCCACTAGCCCTTCAAGGGCCAGTTCAAATGCAGTCTCCTTTATGTGAAGCTGTAGAAATCCACCCCCTCAACTCAGAAAATGTTTCACTTTTTTCTCTGCTCTTTCCCACTAATTTATACTTCTGACATTGCACTGGGAACACACTGTCTTGCCCTGTAATTTGTTGTGTATATTTCTTTCTTTCCAAAAGGTGTAAAAGTCTTCAAAAATTCTCTCACTGTCCCTTACCCTTTTCTGTTTGTACCACACATGCAGCAAAATCTCAACGTTGGATCAAGCCAACAACCTTTTCTACTCCTATACTGAGACTGTTCAGGAATAATTAAACCACAATGCAAACGGCTGTCTTTACCCATTCGATGGTGTACAACAGTAACTGGCCCCTGAGCACTGCCCAGGGCAGTCCCTCTCCCACTGCCTACATGAAGCAGCTGCTCCAAACCTTCCCACTCTAGTCAAGCTCCCTGTGCCACCAGTGTTCTCCCTATCCTGAGCAGTTAATTTGGATTAATCTTTGAAAGAGAAATAGACACCACTCATTGGGAACTGTCTCAATTGCTTCCCCCATTTTATATCTCCCCCCAATTTATAACTATGTATGTATCTACACCACAGAGGATGCTGTTGTTGGCTGGAGTCAGATCCCCTTGACAGGCCAGTGTGCCCATTCCCCAGCTGCTGTGAGTGCTGGTTGTTTAAAGTTCACAGCTACCCCCTCTTTGCTGAGAATTGCCTTTTGCCAAACAGAACCCACCTTTCCTGGAAGGCTGTACCACCCTTCACCCCTGCCTGTGGCCAGATCTCAGGCTATGAGTGACTAGGCACAGAGTATAAAGGCCAGCCTCTTGCCTGAAGGTGGGAATCTGCTTCCGCTGCAGTTCGTGTTCCAGTGATTCACTCCAGAATCAGACTTCTTCCCCTGTCCTATTCTACTAACCTCAGTCCCCTTCTTCTGAGAGCATTGTCCCCCAAATCACTTGAACAAAACAATCTTGGTCTCAAGCTCTGCTCTAGGGAACCCAACCTAAGACACAAACTGATCCCCACTTCCTTTCCTCTTGTCAGTGTGGAAAATACTCTCCTTTTGTTCAAGACCAATGTGCACTGAATATTGCCCTCTCCTGCCTGGTTCTGTCATCTGTCCCCTTTCTCTCCCAGATCTTCAAATTTGTCCCTTTCCATAGTCTCTTTCCCATATGAATACATATATTTTTTAACAAATTTTACTGATATAAAGGATATGTAGCACCCAGTTTACAAATAATAATAAAATATATACTACTCATTGTAAATCCCATATCGCCAATCAATTCTCACAGAATGTTTCTGTTGGTTTTTGCCAAACTCTTGTATCCATAGCCAACCTATGGTTGCAACTGATAAATGAGTATAGTTCTGACATGAATGTTGGTTGATATTTATGTTTATATTAAGGAGTAAGACAAAGTGAAACAATGAAGAAATAGGTCAGAATTTCACTTGTTCAATAATGACATAAGTGATTTCTTTGCTGAATCAGATAACAGTTTTTGAATATTAGAAAACGGTTTCCTCAATTTTTTTACTATTCACAATGAAACAGCTATAGACACAATTCACTAAGCTTAATCTACATTATTAATATTTTCTCAATCACTTTCTTATTTCTCAATAGCAACAAAACAATAAATTAAGTCCTGATTTGTGGCATTTGCCAATTGCCATGGTATAAATACCCCCACTGTGGCAGATTTCAAGATACCAATATGATATCACTAAATGTAGACTTAGAAAAGATGTGTAATAACATGTCATTATATAGTATTTCTACCAAAGAGATAAAATAGACAATCTCAAGAGCATGACTAATAGAAAAATGTAGCGAAATAGGAAAGAATGATTTTAAGTATTTATTACCTTTGTTTTTTATATAATTTAATTGTAAGTTGATACACTTTTAATAATGGCCAAGTTAAACAATTGGCTCACAAAATCCCTGAAAATTTAACAATTGGCTTTCATGAGTGAGTACATGCAGGCTCCAGCACACCACTGGTTTGAAGTGGAGAAGTCTGGGTGGGACATAGTGTATAGAGCAGTCAAAATCAGGTATATGGATGAGGGAATCTATTTGGTAAGAAGGGAAGAGAAGGTATAGCTGAGGATGAAACCTTGGAGGATACTGTGGCAGTTTGAGATTATTTATGTATCCCAAAAAGAGAGATTGTTTGTAAACTAATCTATTACTCTGGGTATGATACCCTTTGAATGCGTTAGAGTTAGCTGACATGTCTTGATTAAATTACCTGCTAAGATTAGGCTTTGGTTCTACCACATCAGAAGGGCATGACTCAGATTAAGCCACTGCCCCCTTAGTGGTTGATATAAATGGACACTCATTCTAGAAGACACACGGAAGAAGAGAGAACTTTGTCGGTTTTGATCCTGGAGCCACAGGAAGAGAGATGAGCCATTCACTTGATAGTTTGCAACTGAAGCAAACAGAACAGCTGAGCAACTGAGAAAGCCTGGAAAGAAATGGGCCCTATGCCAGAGACTGATATAGGAAGCCCTGAGAGAACAGGCAGAGATCAGCCACCATCTTGCTTCAATATGAGGCAGCTGACTTTGGTGAGAAAGTAGCCTTGAGCTGGACTCTTTAGGGCCTTGTAACTGTAAGTTTCTACCCCAAATAAATACCCTTTATAAAAGCCAACAGATTTCTGATACTTTGCATCTGCACCCCTTTGGCTGACTAATACAGATACCAACATATATAGGGCAGGCAGTCAAAAGTAAGCATGGGGAGAAGAGGAGAAACAACAGATGGAGAGGTTGAATGGAGTGAGGAGAGAGGACTTCTAGGGGAATGAAATGAGAAGAGTGATTTGAGGAAGGGGGAGGGGTCAACAGTATGAAATGACAGCATGAAGTGATGACAAGGAATGAAAATTATGCATTCATTTGTGGTATCATTTGTTCATTCATTCAACATTTACTGAGAATTCAATTTTGCTGAGGACTCTGTGTTTGCTAATCAAATGTATTAAAGTGGGACCTTCCAGCCTTACCTTAGGCTGTGGCCCAAAATAGCACATAAGCCAAAAGATGCTAGCCCACTTAGGCAGGATTTGCTAAGAAGGTGGCTAAGCTTTTGATCCAACACCCACCTCAAGGGCATAAGAGGAATAAAGTTAAAATGATGTGAGAATGGGAATTTCTTTGAAGAGATTTTTCTGGGAGCTGTAATACCTCCATGTGTACTCCCCACACTTCAAGCCCAGGATGCCACTCAACCACATTGGAATGTATCACCTGAAATTCTTGGAGTTTTGGGGACACAGTAGACTGGCATCTGACTCACTACAGAAATAAGTGTACACGTGAGAGGTAGGCTGAAGTGGTCTACAGCCACAGAATAGAGGGCTCCATTTGAGAAGTTACTGTACTCCCTCTAATAGTGGGTCACAAGAAACCTGACATAGGAGCCTCTGCCTGGGAATTTTACAATGTATCCTTCCTAAGAGGTCTCTGCCAGAGGGATAGGGGACCTTAGCAGAAAGGTTGGAGGTGTATGTTTGGTTGTGGAGATCCAGGGGAGAAAACAGGCCACAGATGGAATTCTCAGGGCTAGAATTTGACACAGCGGCACACTTCCTGTATTAAATTTTCTTTCCTTAGTTTCTGTGACACAAATTTTCCTGGTTCTCCTTCTACATCTTGATTTCTCTCATTGTCTCACTTGTTTCTATTATCTACCAGATGCCTAGGTCTCCAAGGGTTTAGTCTTCCTCATGCTACATGAACCCCTTGGGTAGTCTCATTCATTCACATGGCTTCAACTATCACCCCTTGCTTTATGATGACTCATAGCTCTCTAGCTCCAGCCCCAACCTGTCTCCTTGGTTCTGTACTTAGATTCGCAATTGCCAATAAGCAGCTACAAATTAGATGTTCATCAAACTTGAACCCCTCATCCTCCCTCTAAAATCTTAACTACACATTTACCATAAAACCTAGTAACTCCACTCCTAGATATTTACCCAAGAGAAATAAAACATATGGAAACACAAAGACTTTGCAAGCAAATGTTCATAGCAGCATTATTCATAATAGCCTGAAACTGGAAATAATGCAAATGTTCATCAATTAATGAATGAAAAAGCAAAATGTAGTATGTTCAATACAAGGAAATACTACTCAGCAGTTAAAAGGGGAAAACTACTGATATGTACAATATGGATGAATCTCAAAATCATCATGCTAATGAAAAAACTCAGACACAAAAGACTACATATACTGAATGACTCCATTTATATGAAATTTCAAGAAAAGATAAAAATGATAGCAAGAGAAAGAAGATCGGTAGTTGCTGGAGTCAGGGATGGGAAGAGGATTGCTTACAAAAGGGCATGAGGATGGAAGTGTTCTAAAACAGGATTGTGGTGAAGGTTACCCAACTGAATGAATTTGCTAAAACTCATTGAACAGTATACATAAAAATGGTTGAATTTTATGGTATGTAAATTATAGCTCAATAAACCTTTTAAAAAAGAAGTTGTGGAGTAATATGTAATGTACATATTATAACTCAATCCTTTTTCAAATAAAAATGTAATACCTATACATCTGTATGAGCCCAGAGAAAATTGTGGAAATATATGCATTATCACATTAACATTGTTTATTTCAGGGGGTAGAAGAAGCATAAATTAATTATTTTCTTTATAAATCTTTAAATATATTTAACAATATAAATAACAGATATAAGCTACTCTGGAATGGTTTCTCAAATTAACAAAGAAAATTGAATGCGAATATTCTCGCTGTCCTGATTTTGTGATAATCAGGGTAGGCTAAACATTCGCTATATTAGAAACCATGCAGGTGTCTCCAGACCTAGTTTTTCTCCCTGGTCTGGTTTTTAGAATGCTGGTGATAAACTAAGCCTGATTTATTATATGACCATTCTGTATGGGAAATGACTGTAACTCTAGGTATCTTTGGTCAACCTTAAGAGATATAGCAGGGGGAAGGATGTGGCTCAAATGGTTGGGCGTCCGTCTCCCATATGGAGGGAACTGAGTTTGATCCCCAGGACCTCCCAGTAAAAATTAAAAAAAAGAAAAATATAGAAGGCGCGTAGGCCACCAGGCCCTGCACATGGGTGCGCTGCCAGACCCCGCCGAGCCACACAACAAGATGATGACGTAACATGAGAGTGACACAGGGAAAGCCAAGACGAGATGCGCTGAAAAACCAGCAACTAAGGTGGAATAGGCGGTAGAATGCCTCTCTCCCACATTGGAGATTCAGAGGATCAAATTTCAGTGAAGACAGGAAGAGAAGGATGAGAAGAGAGGGCAGGAAACATACACAGAGAATTGCCCAGCAAATGGACACAAAAACAGCAAAAATGGGGGGATGGGGATGGATAAAAATAAATAAATAAATAAATAAATAAATAAATAAATAAATAAATAAATAAAATAATAGGGTGGGTTGGGAGAAAAATACAGCAAATGAAAGGTTTGGACTACAGTCAGTACTGTAGTAATATTTTGATGATATTCTTTCATAATTTCTAACAAATGTTTCACAACAATGCAAGGTATTGGTGGTAGGGTGATGTATGGGAGCCCTGTATGATGTTATGCATGTTTGTTTTGTAAGTTCACAACTTTCACTATATACTTATTGTTTATTTATGTTCATGTATGAATTATATACTTCAATAAAAAAAAGATATCAGGCATGTTGGATATTAGCCAGTTTTGTAGCCAACCTAGAGATCTTGTCCTCAAATTCCTTTATTAAATTACCTATAAATACTAAAAAAAAAAAGATATGTTTATAATAGACTCTAAGAAACTTTAGTCTATTAAGAAAATGAATGAGATGAAAATATGCTGTACACTTTAAAAATTAACATATATTATAATTCCTCTCACCAAAAGCACCATTGATTGTCAGAGTAAGACATCATTATTTTATATATTATCAAGAAAGGAAAAATCCAAATTTCAGAAATATTAAAAAGAGAACTAAATGGGCCTTAGATAAAATACAGCATATTTGAATTCAAGCTAGAAAGCAGCATTTCTTACTAAAGATAGTTTTTTGATCTGAGTTTCCAAATATGAAGTGACCCAGTATGGTTTATCCTTTTTGGTCTGAATTTTCATATATCTTCCTTTCTCCACTGCAGCCTTATTGATGCATTAGCCCAAATAGGAGTGTACAGATCCCTCACATGCTTACCAAGGAGCTCTTGCGATCTATTTTGCATAAAGAGGAGGAATTATTACTACACATGCCAGGCCAGAAGCCTATCACCCTGAATGTAAGCCAACTATTTACTAGAGGGACTTGGAAATTCTTAGAAGGCATAAAATGTTAACAGGAAACAGGTTTAAGACAAAGGAGGCTTGACTGAACATGGTTGAGTGAATATTATGCAGTAAGGAAGGCCATTTGAAATATAAAAGAATGTTTGGGGAAGGCAATATAGAAAAAGGAAGAAACACTGGGAACTAGAATGTGCACTGCTGAGGTAGAACTGGCATGTAGCCAAGGCTTAGGAGATGAGGAGAGACAGAAGGAAGTTATTGATGGTAAGATCATTATTAAAATTATCATATAGTTGGCTATATTGGTGAAACAGTGGAATAGCACATGTTTTCCTAGAGAGGATCCTAATGGCTTACCTCAGGGCACAGAGTAGAGGATAAGAGAGACCAAAGAGAGAAATGTCATCAATGTCATCATTCTCCCATGGAGCTTCATAAAAATATATTCCCCAAAGAGACTTTTTTTCATTAACAAGGGAAAATAGGACAAACTTAGCAATGTTTACCATTTTATAAACATAAAATGATTGCAATTCTATAATTTATTAAGAATCATCAGTATGACCAGGCAACTACTCCTGGCCTACTCAGAATGAAATGTGTCCTTACGTTATGCAGCTTAAACATAAACGTTTATACAGGCTCACACTCCCTTATACGAATTTCCTGGGGCCAGATGTGTACATATGCAGTATATTATATGGCACCTCCAGTGGCACCTGAGTCAGATAATTAGAGACTATAAATAACCTTACCACACGCCGAGCCAAGTTTTGCAGACAGATGACGTCAGGTCAGATCTGGATTTTGGAATTATGGATAAGGCCTGGACTTTAACATCTAACTCATGTTTTATTAATTCATTTTCAATATTGAATCCTAAATATGTGTACATCCTAATTAATAACCAATATCTGTTATTCTTTCAACCAATATTTATGGAACTTCCATTAAATATCAGACATTATTGAAGGCATTGAGTGATCAGAAATAGACAAAACAAAGTCCTTACCTTTGGGTTGCTGACAGTCCCTTTGGGCAATGAGAAAATTCATAAATGAGCTACAGATGATTAAATAATTGAGTGCTTGGTGGCTTCCAAAAGGGCCAGAGAACAAATCATAGGTCACACCTATTTAAATTTTGTTATATTAATGTCAAATGTAAGAAGTTTGTAATCAGGATACAAATTGCCGTGCAACCTTTAATGCTATACTCTTAGTAAATATTTGGAATACATAGTATATTTTTAGCCATTCTCCTCTTTCTCTTCCTACAATTTCTTACTTGGGTTTTAACATTTTTTTCTTGGTCAATTTATAGGTTTCATTTCATTTTTTGGTTCTTTTTGGTGATCCTCTACTTTTTTTGCTCTATTACACTAATTTATGCTTCTATCTTTATTATATCCTTCAAATCCTTGCTTATATTTTTAGATTATCTGCATATGATATTGGTTACTTCATCTAAATTCCTCAGTTGAATTTATTTTCACTTTTTAAAAAAAAATTGCTTCTTTTTTTAAAATAATTTTTTAAAAAGATATTAGATTACATAAATGTTACACACAAAAATATAGGGATTCCCATATGCCCCATTCCCCACACTTCCCACACCATCCCATATAATAAACAACATCCTTCATTAGTATGGCACATTCATTGCAATTGATAAATGCATCCTGGGGCATTGCCACTGAGCATGGACCATAGTTCACATTGTAGTCTACACTCTCTCCCACACTGTTCTGCATGTTATGGAACGATATAAAGTGGCTTATATCTGTCGTTGCAATGTCATTCAGGACTATTCCCAAGTCCCGAAAAAGCCCCCATATTACAACTGTTTTTCCCCTTCCCTGCCCCCAGAGCCTCCAGTGGCCACTGGTTCCACATCAATGTTGTAACTACCAAACTCTTCCATCATCCCAAATAGACACTCTACATTTTAAGCCTTAACTCTCTATTCCCTATCCCTACCTTGTCCCCTGGTAAACTATATTCTAGATTCTGACTCTATAAGTTTGCTTATTCTAATTATTTCCTATCAGTGAGATCATACAATATCTGTTCTTTTGTGTCTGGCATATTTCACTCAACATGATGTCTTCAAGGTTCATCCATGTTGTTGCATCTATCAGAACTTCGTTCCTTTACATGGCTAAATAACATTCTAATGTGTATATAATCTACCTTTTGTTTATCCATTCATTGGATGATAGACACTTTGATTGCTTCCATCTTTTGGCATTTGTGATAAGGCCGCTATGAATAACGATGTGCAAATATCTGTTTGAATTCCTACTTTCAATTCTTTTTGGTATATACCTAGAAGTGGGATTGCCAGATCTTAATAATATTTTAATAAGCAGAATTGGCTGGGTTCCCCCCTAATCTGTCTAATAAGTGAGTTTAATCTGTTTACATTTATTGTGACTACAGATGTCTTTTTTTAATAATCAATTTTATTGATACATATTCATAAATCATGCAGTCCATCCAAATATACAATCAATGGCATTTGGTATAATCACATAGTTGTGCATGTATCACTTCATTCAATATTAGAGCATTTTCATTATTCCAATAATAATAAACAAAAAAAACAGACAAATGAACAAAAACATTCTACCCCTAATAATAACTTCTCAATCTCTCTATCCTTCCTCTGCTGTACATAGTTGTTATTCTGTTTCTAATTTATTTGTACATATATTTTGTACGGATGGAGTCAAAACAATATGTAGTATCTTTTGTCTAGTTTCTCTCACTTAGTGTATTTCCTGTTTTTACCTTAATGGAAGATTATTAATATATTATTATACACTACTGTCCATAGTTTGCTTTGGTTGCATTTTTGCCTGATACTTAACATCTTACAACATTAACATACCTTTGTTCAGTTTCAAATACAGTCTTATATATGCAATATTACCCAAACTCAGATTTCACATGAGGTTTCACTATGATATTCAGTCCCATGTTACATTAGCTTTCCTTCTATTAATATCCATGATCTTGGACTTTCTCTTTCAACCACTGTCATACGCATATATTAGCACTACTAGTTACAAACACTAAGACATGCTTTTACCATTTCTATTCATTTCCAAAGATTTACAAAAAATGTTTTTACCAATTCTGCACAAATTAAACCTCAGCTTTCCATTCTCTAACATTCTATTTTCTGGTGAGCTATATTCTAGTTGTTAACTCCATGAATTTACACAATGTATTTAGTTCATAATAGCACAATCATATGATATTTGTCCTTTTGTGTCTGACTTGCCTCACTAAACTTAACTTGGTTCAGCTCAACTTGCTGTCATATGCTTCATGACTTCATTTCTTCTTCTTTTTTTAAATATATTTTTTATTTTTATTTTTTACAAGATACTTAGATTACATAAATGTTACATAAAAAAATAGAGGGGATTCCCATATGCCCTGCTCCTACACTTCCCACATTTCCCCACATTAACAACATCCTTCATTAGTGTGGTACATTCCTTACAACTGATGAACACATTTTGGAGCATTGCCATAAAGCATCAATTATAGTTCACATTGTAGTTTACACTCTCTCCCACTATTCTGTAGGTTATGGCAAGGCATATAATGACCCATATATGCCGTTGCAATGTCATTCAGGACATTCCCGAGTCCCGAAAATGCCCCCATATTATACCTGTTTTTCCCTCTCCCTGCCCTCAGAACCTCCAGTGGCCACTGCCTCCACATCAATGATATAAGTTCTTATATTGCTAGAATCACAATAAGTCTATAGTAGAATACCAGTAAGTCTACTTTAGCCCATCGCCCATTCCCCAATCCTGAGGATTCTAGGATGGTTATGCCCACTTCACCTCTAATTGAGAGGGGGCTTCGATCCCATAGGGCAGATGGATGTCTTGCTTGCAGACTCTCTCAGTTCCATGGGATGGTCATTGTCCATCATCATCTCCTTGTTAGTTGTCCTGGGTGAGTCCAATGAACTGGAGAGTAGGTGTTGCAACTCCATTGAGATTCAGGGCCCAGCTGGTACATAGACAGCCCAAAGACTTAAGTCTCTTGGATGTACACCTATTCCAACTCTAGTACTAATTATAGGTTCAAATAAAAGGTCAGAAGAGCCATGTGTAGGGAAACCATAACTGAGTCCATCTCTGTCACTCTGGAGAGCATAAATTCCAAAGTAGGGCCCACTGACAAGGCACCAAACTCCTGAGCTATCTGCCCTAACTATAATGTCTGGATGTCTCCAGAGCCCTCAGGAGCCCTGCTATTTGAGGTAGTATTTATTTTGGCAGTCAATGAGATCCTGCTGAGACGTGCATAAGCATAACCTCTGGAATGACCTCCCAACTCACTTTGAAGTCTCTTAGCCATATAAACTCTTTTGTCTTTACCTTTTCCCCCTTTGGGTCAAGGTCTTTCTCCAGGTGCATTGCTAGTTGGTGCTTGGTAGTAATCCCTTGATGCCAGTAAGGATCATGCTCCGGAGTCACATCCCAGGCTGGGGCCAAGGTAATGTATTCATATGCTGAGTTCGGCTTAGAAAGAGGCCACATTTGAGCAACAAGGTGACTCTCAGGAGGTAACTCTTAGGCATCCTATAATTCTATCATATTATTTTGGTGTTTCTTTAACCATATTTTTTTCTCTATTCATTCCTTCTATTAGATTAATATGCTTAATTAACACATAACATCTCCTTCTTTCCTCTCCCCCCTCCTCTCCTTTTCTGGCTCTAAATTTTCAAATTGTGTCTGTCCTCTTTGAATGATGGCTTTTAAAATGTTTTTATTATTATTATTATTTCTAACATTACTGTCATAATTTTACCTGAGATTTTTCCAAGGTCTAACTTTTACAATCTTTCTACTGTACATGAAAAGCCCTTTAGATGTTTTATCTTACTACCATCCTTCATATCATTATTATCTTACTAGTCTATCAGTTATTTATTGTTACAATAATGCTGCATAACAAATAGCCACACACACACAAAAACAAAATAATACAAAAACAGTGGCATACAACAATAAACATCTGAGCTAGGCTTATGTATCTGCTGTCAGCTGCTGGATGGTTGGGTGACTCTACTGATTTAAGCCTTTGCTTTTTTCCACACATCTCACACATTCTCTCCAACAGGCTAGCCTACGTGGGTTTATAAGACAAGGCAGAGGTACAAGAGTGAAGCAGAACAGCACATGTATTTCTGTAGCCTCTATGTGAGTCATATCTGCTTTTTTGCATCCTATACCTTCCCCCCCACCCCCGAAGTACATCTTCTATGGATGATAAACTTTGTCTTTGAAAGCCTGAAAATATTTTTATTTTGCCACACTTTAGAATTATAGTTTAGCTAGGTGTAATATTTAGACTGACTTGTTTTCCCTCAGTACTTTGAAGACTTTTAACTACCCGTTTTTTTTTTGTTGTTGTTGTTGCAGAAAAGTCTCCTGCCTAAATTTTATTTATTGCTAAATGAGTCTTTTCTCTCAGGTAAACATTTTTTTTTCCTGAACCACAATAATGTGTCTATATATATATCCATTTTTATTTCCCTTCTTGGACTTAGGGTGAATTTACAATCTGAGTACTCAGAGATTTCATTTTGAAACACCATGAGTTTAATTTTTTTATTTATTGTTTTTTCCACCACTCCCTTCATTTCTTTTTTCTGAAGCTCCAATATTTAAAAGCTCTGCATTTGCTTCCTTCTCTCTTAATTGTTCCTTCATATTTTAAAATATCTTTTTGTATCTTTGTGTGCTGGTATGGGACAATTTCTCATATCATCAAATTAATAAATTTCCTCTTCAACTATGTCCAGCCTATAGTTTATTATTATACCACTGAGCTTGTTTCAATGACTATATTTTTGCCTTAAATGATTTCTAAATGATTTTTCTATGACCTGTTGTTTCATTTCTCCATGTTCTTGCTTTATAATTTCAGGCCTGTTTGAGGATCTTTGTTATTGAAGTATTTATCTTTTGAGGATCTTAAACATACATATTTTAAAATCTGTCAAAGACTGTTCCATAAAATTAATTTTACCTGGCCTTCATCCTTCCTTCTGTACTTCCTTCCTTCCTTTTGTACTTCCACCTGTTCCCTGGACCTCCACCAAGCCCAGAACCAAATCTTTGAGAACTTCCCTAAAATGATTTTACGAATATTTTATCTAATTACTAAGCCTCAGAATAGCTTGGTTTAGCTCCTGATCAAGAAGCCAACACGTATCTTCCACCATCATTAGGCCTATCTTCCTCACAACAAGTTCCCTGGGAATGGTCAGCAGCAGCAAGTTTTTTTAAGCTTCCATTTATAAATGGGAACAGTAGGGAGAGTCCCATTCCAGCCTCTGGCTTCAAAAAGTAAACCTAGCATCAGTATCTGATCTTGTATAATACTTTCAGTCTCTATTACTTCACAGGAGCCAGTTTCTCAAGTACCACCAGCAGCTTCTAGATTCAGAACCCAGGAGGCCTGTGGTTTCAGCCTCACCAATTTACATTTTATATCTTTTCTTTTTTTTTTTTTTTGGTCCAAAGAGGTGTTTAGCTTGTTTTGAGCCTGGCTAACTCCAGTATGACCTCTTTTAATTTTACCTATTTTCACTATTATTATGTTTGGAGATGGCACATCAAAGCATGAAAAAATAAAGCCTTCTCAACCAGAAGTCCACATGTAATATTTAAATAAATACACACACACACAGAGACATACCAGTAAAAAACAAAACCCATACACATACTTTCTGGTCTTAAGTGACTGACCTACTTGTTCACTTTCTATTTCCAAAGAAATTATCCAGTTAAAATGTGAAATACACACTTTAAGTGATACTACTGGTTAAACATAAAATGTAATTCTCTTTCAACAAACTACTGCAAAGTATGATTCAAAGGCATTTAATCACTAGAATATTTAGGTAGATTTTATTTCAAAGAACCAAAAAGAGTGTAAGTCCACTGATTTGCAGCTTGAAATCTAATTCGTTCTTATGAAAATCCAGTTATAACTTATTAAAACTGAAAATACTTTTTTTGGGGTGTGGAGGATGAATGACTTTCAGAATAGCCTGAGAGTCGTGAATAAAGAAAACATTGCTGTGTTTATTTAGAGAGTATTACCCCTTGGTGCCAGCGTTTGCACTAATGCATTTTACATTAGCGTGCCGCATCAGGAAATCCTGACTTTTTGGTGCCAAGGGGGTAATTAATATCAGTTCTTGTTTTCAAAATGGTTGTGTTTATGTAGAATGAGGACTGAGCACTAACATGTAGAGCTTGAAGTATGAAAGCTTGCTGTGAAGCAAGATCTTGGGATAGAATGGAATACTGAAATTAATGAAGAGGAAAAAGGATTTCTATGGATAGAATGATATTAGTACTGAAAAGAAAGCCATAGATACACTTCTTTGCTCTTTATTTACTAAGCATTAACAGAAATAGTTCTCTAGTATAGCTATATTCATAGAAGAGAGGGTAAAATCTTCAATATCTATATATATAGTATTTTGATCCACTGATATAAGGAGTCCTGAAAAGTTGTGAAATTTTGACACAAATAGAATAGTATATTGAAAAATGATCACTTTCAAAATATGCTTCCTTAGCTTTGGCAAAAATCTCCTATATCTGATCCAAGCTAAATAATATGTCAGTAAACTAAGAATACAAGGCAGCATTTGAGAAAATAATCCAAAGAAGAAACTAAAGTGATAGAAGGTTCAAATAAAGTTAAAACATAAGAGATTTGGAGAGCAGATATAGCTAAAATGGTTGAACGCCTGCTTCCCATGTACAAGGTCCCAGGTTTGTTCCCCGTTATCTCCTAAAAAGAAACAAAAACAAACAAACAAACAAACAAAAAAACACAACTCTCATTGGGGACTAGATGTAGCTCAGTGGTTAAGCACTTCCTTCCCATGGATTTAATCCCCAGTACCTCCTAAAAAAAAAAAAAAGATTTTATGAGGTCATACTTACCCACTTCTCAAAGTACATAGGAAACATGATATTTATAATCATACATATGCCAAAAATTTAAGTATTAAATATAATTTTACCGATACATTAAAATTAACTAAGCCTATTCATTGGTTATCAAATACGGCATTCCAATTCATTGAAGTGATAGAAAGCAGAGGATGAACTTTTAAAATTTATTATTAGATAAATGGGTTTACAACAATCACATTTAGTCTGATACCAACTTGACTTCAATAGATACGCATAAACTTTTCCTATACCTCTCTGTCCCACTTTTTTGTACTTGTTACCAATTATATCATTGTACATTGTATGCCCCAAACCATAGATTTATCATCACTTTTTATGCATTTGCATTTTAGCACCCATAGGAAGAAGATACCAAAGATACAATGGCATTTATAATTACCTAAATGGTTACCTTTATCAGAGATCTTTATTTCTTTATGTCTTGTGTCCTTTCCTTTCCGCCTGAAGAACTCCTTTTAGCATTGTTTGTACAGCAGGTCTGTTGGTGATGAACTCACTCAGCTTTTATCTGGGAATGTCTTAATCTTTCCCTCATTTTTTAAAGAGTCTTGCCAGATATAAAATTCTCGGTTGGCAGTTGTTTTCTTTCAGCGCTTTTAAGTATTTCAACCCACTGCCTTCTTGCCTTCGTGGTTTCTGATGAGAAATTGGCACTCATTCTAATTGGGAGTCTCTTGTACATAACATGTTTTTCTCTTTTAGCTTTCAGAATTCTCTCCTTGTCCTTTGAATTGGACAGTTTGACCAATATATAACAGGGTGTGTTTTTTTTTCATGTTTATCCTGACTGGTGTTTTCTGGGCTTCTTGGATGTGCGTGTTTACATCTTTAGTTACGTTTGGGAAGTTCTCTGTCATTGTATCTTTGAATATTCTCACCAGAAAACTAGCCAGGGACTGTAACCCACATCTGCCTCCTGCGAGAGTTGGGTATGGGTGCTGGTAACCACTGCGAGGAGAGACAACTTACTAATCTTTATCATACTTTACCAGCCTCTTCCTCCCACTCTTCTCTGGATGCTGTATAGTGTTCTACTGGACTCTGGAGTTTCAGAATAGTTGTTTCAGACAGTTCCTACTTGTGGAGAGACTTAATCCTGGAGTTCCCACTCCACCATCTTTCCACAATCCTCACAGAGGATGAGCTTAAAGGAAACACTCATGAATTTTTTTTCTACTTCATTAGTAAAGAATATGAACTGATTATGAAGTACATACAGTACATGGACAATTTGCTAACTTGCCATTCCTGAAAATATGAAGTCATAAAGAATATATCATAGAATAGTATTAACTGGCTCTCCACTACATAACCCTACATTTGAGTACAAGCCTTGCCAATATAATAGAGAGTACCCCAAATACAGGTTAAAAAAGAAGTGTCATTACTCTCTCATGCTGTTGGTCAATACAGAGGAGTAAGCTTCATGAGATCATTCAGGGGATTCCCATTCTATCTAGATGCACTGTCATTCCCTAGAGTTATTTTTCTAATCCATAAGGTCAAAGCTCCCCATCAATATATCATGTAGTCCATGTGGAATGGGAAAGAGAAAATGGAGCACACTTTTAAAGATGTGCTCTAGAAGCTGCACACATCACTTCAGTTCACATCCCATTGGACTGAACTTAAAGTTGTATGACCATACCTAGCTGCAAAGGAGGCTGTTAATTTTAGTTTCTTTATAGGCTTTATGTGCTTATCCAAAACTTGGGGGTTATTTTTAAAAAGTCAAAATAGAAGAATACTGGGGGATAATTAGTATTTTCTAAAAACAATGATGAAAACCTCAGAATATTCAGGATTCCTTACTCACCTATTTTAGTATTAAATAAGTTTTTAAAAACTTATTTTGAAATAATTTCAAACTTATAGTACAACTGCAAAAATAATACAAACCCCATACAAAGAACTCAAACATCCCTCCATCCCCCCCCAAATACCCTAATCCACCAATTTTAACATTTTGCCACCTTTGCTCTTTGTCCTTCTCTCTCTCTCTAACTTCTAAACATCTGAGAGCAGGTTGCACACATTATACTCTTTGAAAACATAATAATTCCATGTACATTTCCTATGAACAAGGATATTCACCTTAAGTGCTGTGTGTGTGTATCAAGTTAAATAAATTTAATTTTGATATAATGCTTATGATTTTTATTCCAATTTTCTTATGTACCAATGATGTCCTTTCATGTCTTTTCTACTCCATAGTTCCTAGATCCCATCCAGTATCATGTATTGTGTTTGATTGTCATTATCTCTTTAGTTTCTTTCTTTTTCAATTGTGGAAACATATATACAACATTTATTTTCCCATCCCAAACCCTCCCAAGCATATCATTCCATGGGATTATTCACATTCACAATGTTGCAGTACCCAACCACCATCCATTACCAGAACTTTCCCTTCATCCAGAAACCAACACTCATTTTGCATTAACTCCCCTTTGTCCCTGCCCCCAACCCCTGATAATCTCTACTCTACTTTCTGACTCTTTCTCTGTAAGTTTGCATATTCTCTGATATTTTCTTTGCAGTTACCATGAGCCATTAATTTAACATCCCAAATCTGTAACAATCTCATTTGCTTTGATTCCAACCTAACAACTTCAATAACATAAACTATGTTCCTGTACCCCTCCAACTCCCCACCTTTACGTAGTTACCACAAATCACATATTTATACAATGAGTCCTAAACCATCACCTTATCGTTACATTTTATGCACTTGCCATATGGATCCCATAGGAAGTAAAAAGTGGAGTTATAAATCAAAAATACTCCTGGTATTCATATTTACTCATGTCAATATCTTTACTGGCAATCTTTACTTCTTCATGTGGCTTCAGTCAATTGTCTGGTGTTCACTCCTTGCAATCTACAGAACTTTTTATCATTCCTAGTAGGGCTGGTTTAATGGTGACCAAGTCCTTCAGTTTCTACTTATGTGGGAACATCTAAATTCCACTCTCATTTTTGAAGGACAGTTTTGCCAGATACAGAATTCTTGGTTGGCAATTTTTTGCTTTCAGCACTTTAAATGTCTTCACACTACCATCTTGCTCCCATGGTTTCTAATGAGAATTCAGCATTTACTGAGGTTCCCTTGAATGTGACACATTACTTTTCTCTTGCAGCTTTCAGAATTCTATCTTTGGCATTCAATAGTTTGATTTTAACACCACATGGCATGGGCCTATTTGGGTTTATCCTGTTCGGAGTTTTTTGAGCATCTTGGATGTGTATATTCATGTCTTTCATTAAATCTGGTAAGTTTTCAGCCATTATTTCTTTGAATATTTTCTCTGCCCCTTTCTCTTTCTCCTCCTTTTGGGACTCCCACAATACATACGTTGGTACCCTCGATGGTGTCCACAGGTACCTCAGGCTCTATTCACTTTTCTTCATTCGTTTTACTTTGTGCTCCTCAGACTGAATGATTTCTATTGTCTTATCTTCAAGTTCTCTGATTCATTCTTCTGCCAGCTCTAATCTGCTGTTGAACCCCTCTAGGGAATTTTTAATTTCTGTTGCTATAGTCTTCAATTCTGTTTGGTTCCTTTTCATAATTTCCTTCTCTTTATTGATGTTCTTTGTGTCAATCCATCATTTTCCTCATTTTCTTTAGTTCTTTGTCCATTTTTTTCCTTTGGTTCTTTAAACATATTTAGGACCATTTTTTAAAAGTCTTTGTCTGGTACATCCCAGTTCTGATCTTCTTCACTGATGATTTCTAATACTTTAATGTTCTCCTTTGCCTGGGCTATTGCTTCCTATTTTTTTGTATGCTTTATAATCTTTTATTGAAATCTGGGCGTTTTGATATTCGTGTTATCATTGGAATTTGAACTATGAGGCATCTGTTCCTTAAGCTTGTATCCAGCAAGTGTTTTGACAGAACTTTCCTTGAATGCCAGGAGTTAACAAAAAAAAAAAAGGGGGGGGGAAACCCATACTTTTCCCAGTCTTTGCAGATTGTGCTTTCTGTTAGGGCTTATCCATACAATAAATTTGGAAAAGAGTGCCATGCCAAAGCATAAAGGCCTCCCTAATCCTTTCTACGCATGCTTCATCTTGGACATGCACATGTGGCCCTAAGAATTCCATTTACATTGTTCTGAATGTCCCTTCTTCCTTAGAAAACAGTGTCCTCAAGGTCCTGGGCACTGCACTGCATGTTCTACAGCCAGCAATTCCTTACCCTAGGCAGCAAGACTGCTCTCCCACCAGGTTTGTGGAGAGCTCAATGAACAGCAGATCAAGAACTAGAAAAGTGAGTCCCTCAGGCCACCACTAGACAGACTGGGCCAGACATATATGTTCTCATATGTGCATGAGGATTATTTTGCCTTCTCTGGAACCAGGACCAGGGATCTGCACTGGAGTGTGAGGCCACTCTGCACCAAGCTGTGAGGAGTAGGAGAGGGGTTAGTCAGGTCACCACAAAATCCAACCATTTTTAAGTGGCTTTTTCTTGATTCAATACTCACCCTAATACTGCAATTCTTTATTTTCTGGAGCTCCAAGAAAGAGGTTTCTGCCAGTTCGTGCTGGTTGTCCAAATCTTCTATAGGAGGCACAGGGCCCTGATGCATCTCACTCTGCCATCTTGATCAGAAATAATTTTTAAAAATATTTGGTTATTGGGAGTGGATGTGGCTCGAGCATTTGAGTGCCTCACTCCCACATGGGAGGTCCCAGGTTTGGTTCCTGGTGCCTCCTAAAGAAGGCAAACAACGAGCAGACAATGAGCAAAAACAAACAAGCAGGGAGCAGATGTGGCTCTAGCAGTTGAGCACCCGCCTCCCACATGGGAGGTCCCAGGTTCAGTTCCCAGTGCCTCCTAAAAAAAAAAGACAGATAACAAGCAGACAATAAGCACAAACAACGATCAAAAGCTGATCACAAACAACAAGCAAACAGAAGAGGGAACCATCTTGGGGGGTGGAATATTTGATTATCATGAAAATCTTCTCAGTATGTTATCCCAGTCAAAGATTATAGCCTAAACATAAATGTATCACTTACATATCTAAGTTTTTAAACCATGACTCTCTATCAGGAAAAAATGATGTGAATATATAAATATATAACATGCATATATATACACACACAAAGCATTTACACATGTATATAATATATAACACACATACATAAGTTTATGTGTTTGTATGTGTATAGCATACCCCTTTCACTTTCAGAAGTTTCCCAGGTTGAACAATTACACAGTCATCATATTTATAGGTCCTTATTAAATTAATGAATCTAGAACTAAAAAATTTCATTGCTTTGCCTATGTCTGAGGCTTGGATTTATAAACAATAAAAGAAAACTTTTCTATTGTTTTCTTAATATTTTTAATCAAATTGAGATACTTGGGCAACTATAGAGACAATACAAAAGAAACTTAAAGAACTTCTAAATGTAAGCAAATTCTCTAAGTGGTTCTAGTCATTCTACGTAAAAATACATTTCAATTATTCTCTTACTATTCAGAAATGATTGTTTATACCATTAGTGATAACTTTTATCCAATAGAAAACACCTTGTTGGTGGAATAATAATCAAGTATAGTACTCATAACTTTACAAACCAATTAAATTAAGTATTCTTAAATGAATCTAACTAATCTTTGAAAAGGCTTATATCAAACATGCTTTAACTATAACTAACTTTTTTTTTTTTTTTTTTTACTGGGAGGTCCCGGGGATCGAACCCAGCCATATCGTCCCCCAACTAACTTTTTTTAATACAAGGAATAAGGTTGCATCTCATATCAGTGGAAGTAAATGGATAATTCAATAAATGATGTTGAAATAACTGGTTATCCATATAGCAAAAGTTAATCCTCTAAATCATATCATATACACAAATTAATTTTTTTTAAAATGGGGAATATTTTTATAAATTTCCAAGTTAGGGAGGCAGCAAGAAATTTTTTTTTGCATAAAATTTTTACTATATAATGTCTTAAAAGTTTACAGTGACCAACACCATAGACAAGGTTAAAAAATAATGAAGATAGAGAAGATACTTGCAACATATAAAAGAAACAAAAGATTAATATGTGCATATATAGAGCCATGCATCATGATTAATATATATATATATGTGTGTGTGTGTATATATGTATAGTTTTTTCCTTTCTTACACACACACAAAAAAATCACAATAGAAAAATGGACAAAGGACATTAAAAGGCATTTCACATAAATATTGTTTAGTATTTGAAATGATGCTCAACTTTACAAATAAATCATATGTAATACATATTAAATTCTGATAGAATATTTTTAAAAGCTTACTAGGACTGCAAATTAACAAGGTTAATAATATGGTGTTGGTAAGTATACACCCTTTAGAAGACACTTTTTAAAGTATGCATAACCATAGACCCAATATATTATAAATTTATTGTATAGAAATATCCCAACAAGAATACAAAGAAAAACCTGCCAGGTAGTTCATAAAAAAACTTTATTTTTACAATAGTTAAAAATTAGGAATATCACAAAGGAATAGGGAGTGTTCACATTTAAAAAAAAAAAAAAAAAAAAGCAAGTGGCAACATAATACAAGTAGTATAATTTCATTTTTGTTTAAAAAGACAAAACCGTATTATGTCAGCTTATATGTGGAAAATCAAGTTGGAAGAAATGTACCAAACCTTTAATAACAGTTACCTTTGAGGGATGAAATTTTGGAGAATGTATACTTTCTGTATAATGTATTTCTGTTAATGTTTTAATCATTTAACATGTATGATTTTTAAAACTAATGAAAAAGGCAGTGATTTATACATATAGATTCTGAGGATGGTTTCTAATTCAATGTTAACACTGAAATTACAGAATTTCAGGAGCAGAAAGAGCAAAAGAGTCATTAAAGATCATCCAACTTGTTTTATTAAAGAGTACTTATCTTTAGAGACCTTTACTGAAATACTTAGGGATTAAATGACATACTGTTACAAGATTAGCCATGAGTTGCTAAAAGGATGAGTTGGGTAACTGGTACATGGAGGCTCATTGTACCATTCTCTCCACTCTGAATTATGAATGAAAATTTCATTTAAAAACTTAAAAACAAAACCAAAAACAATGTGCTACCACAACTCTAAAGAATAATATTAAAAATTTAATTCTCAAACAACTAGTACACTTTATTTTTACTTTTTACTTTTTTTAAGGAAGGACCAGGTATTGAACCCAGGACCTTGTACATGGTAAGCAGGTGCTCGACCACTGAGCTACACTTGCTCCCTCACTTAAGAATTTTTAAATGTTAATCAATAATCACACTGCCCTTTTCTTAGTAATATTTTGCTTCTGGAATTTTATGGAATAGTATAATATTTATTCATTATAATACATTTTAGTAAAATAAAACTTTCAGTTTTAGAATTATATAATCTATATGGGAATGTCATACTTGGTAGAAAGCTACTAGTAAAGTTATTCTTCTCACTAAGTATCAAAAGAGTGATGTAGGGAAGCGGATATGGCTCACAGGATTGGGCTCCTGCCTACCATATAGGAGGTCCGGGGTTCAATTCCCGGGCCTACTGGTGAAGGCAAGCTGGCCCATGCGGTGAGCTGGCCTGCGTGGAGTGCTGGCCCACACAGGAGTGTCGCTCAACAAAAAGAGACACACAGGAGAGACAATAAGAGACGCAGCAAACCAGGGAGCTGAGGTGGCACAAGAGATTGAGTGCCTCTCCCACACTCTGGAAGGTCCCAGAATAAGTTCCCAATGCCGCCTAAAGAGAAGACAAGCAGACACAGAAGAACACGCAGCAAATGGACACAGAGAGTAGACAGCAAGAGCAAAGCAACGAGGGTTGGGGGGGGCGGTGTGGATAAATAAAAAAATCTTTTTTTTTTAAAAGAGTAATGTAATTTTTGTCACCACCAATTAAAAACTTTTACGAAATAGGACTGTTATAAAACAATTAAACCTTGCAAATGTACTAGTCTCCAGGAAGGAAGTCCTGGAGGAAATTCTGCTTATTAAAATTGCAATTTTAGTTTCCATTAAAAGGAAGAATAAGACAACAGAAGATGGGTTGGCAAGACAAATTATTTCTTAATGTCAGTTGAGCTTATTTCAAATGAGATAACGTATCTACAAGAGGTTGGGTTCAGTACAATTTTGTCTCTTCAACTCATTTATCTAATTCAGTCATCTTGATTATAGCCTCATGGACTTCATTTTCAGAGAAAGAATTCTGTAACAAACAGCCTACACAACATGCTGATTACGGAACAGTTAATTCTAATTAACTTGGGTATGGCAAGAGAATTTTGATAAAAGTCCTAGAATACAAATACAGTCTGCTTATACTGGACTAACTTACATAATAAAAAACCCATCGCATAGTCTCCAGACAAAACAAGCAAGTCAAAGAGATCTAATTTAAGGAAACAAATGAGAAAATTAAAATCACAAATAATTTATTTTTCCGTTAAGAGTTGATACAGTTTTAAATAGCAACAAAGTACACAGTGGTGGAAAATTGGCACAGAACCTACAAGCATTTGGATCACAATAAGGCTGTCCATGCTGTTCAAACCTTGATGTCCATTTTCTACTGACCAACTTATTAAGAAAACCCTTATTTGACCTTAAAACACACACACAGTCTCTCTCTCACATACACACAGACACACTGAAATTCCTCCTTTTGATTACAGTATGTTGAGACGGTATGTTTTGCTTATTCAAATTTATGGTACCCCTTCTGTTTCATTTTTAGTTAGAAGTGGGGGGAAATTTTTCAATTATAAAAAAAACATCTATTCCCTGGGCTTTGGCAACTGTGATGAAAATAGCAACTTACCTTTGGGCTAGATGTTTTCAGATAATGCTTAAATAATTCTGGTTAAAACTTCTCATTGCTTTCTTTCCTGGACTAATGCAATATTCTTGAATTTAGTTAAAATAATCAGGCACAGGACAGTCTCAAATAATGGTTAAATATGCCATGACCCCAAACAAGGAAAGTGAGCATGCAACATCTATGCTTTTACTAGAAATCAGAATAAGCATTTTCCTAAACATCTTTTTGTCTTATATTAACCAAGATAAAAGGGGAAAACATAAAAGTATCCTTTTATAAATGACATTATTTCCAGTTAAGAAAGTTGAAATAAAGATTTGTAAAGTCTCCTGAACTATTTTATTATATAAACCAATTATCCTTCTAAGGTTAAAAATAAAATTACTGGAACAATGTTGACTCATCTTTAATATCATTTATAAAATCCTCTGATATTTACTAAATTCCCTGATTACTAAGACAAGGTAAAATGAATACTTCCATTTTCAGTTATTGCTATTTTAGGAGAAGATTATGAATACCACTTCATTTATATGAAACTGTTACCAAAGAGTCTTCCGATCGAGCATGAACTTATTCTTATTGCCTCACATTTTTAAACAGTATTATAAATGATTATTATAAAAAGGTTTTAATCCACAAAACTGGAAGGCATTTTTAAAAAATGTCTTTTTACTCAAAACTGTATCACAGTGCCCTTGATTATCCAATAGATAAAAGGGATTTGAATTTCCTCAATAAGAAAAGAACAGTGGACATATGGTGTGCTTTGTCTTGTCCCTCACCTTTATCTTTATAGTGCACCATTTTGAGACCAACACAATCAAGCACCTACCATGCTCCAACTCACATTAACAGAGGATTTTTGATTCTGCCCAGTGCATAGTGTGCCACCTTGCATATTCACCACATGAAATAAGCATCATATACAAAATATTGCTGCTGTAAAAAGTGTACATTTCCCTCTTCCCCTTACAAAAGAATCTGTGGAAAAGTATTAAATTCCCTTAACCTTCAAAAACATACAATTCTGTTCACACCTTTCAGTCTGTAACAGTCCATTTGAAACACAGTTCCGAAATCATTGCAAATTGGTATGTCATTGCATTTTCTGTCCAATGTTGCCATCTAGAGTAGAAATGTGAAATAAAGAGTATTTTTGAATTACTAAAGCCTTTCACAACTAAGCCACAAAGGCTGCTTACTGATGAAACAGCCACTTATTCACAAGGTTTTTCCAAAAACTACATGGAATGGAAGAATCTCTTCAGAGGGAGATGTCCACAGTGCTGAGGTGACAATATGGCTGCTAATATATACTGGCTATTGGAATGTAGGTACTTTTTCACTGCTGGTAATTTCCATACTGTCCCTAAAAAAATGAGATTTAAAAATATAATTAGATAATAGTTTGATCATAATAGTAAGGCATAGAAAATTACAAACAAGTCATTTTTTAAACTCTTATGTAATACAAATGCAACTACACCAAAAACAAACAAACAAAAATTTATAGGTACGTAGTACTACTCTATAATTTCTTCTGAAATTACATTCAGTTGCAAATTGATTTCATAGCCCTCAACATGCATGAGGCTAGCAAATGAGCCTAAAATAGCACCTGTCATGTTGGAATTTAAACATTTGAAAATTTTTGTTGAATTGAATTGAGAAAAAAATAAAAAGGAGGCTCTATGTATAAACTCTGATGTGGTATGTATTAGTATATAAATTATATACTAGTGTGACAACATTATAATGATTTAGATTATACTTACTGTTATGAATTAACAACATCAAGGATATTTTGGATAAATGGCAAGGGAGGATATCTGGCAAACTCAGCAAATAAATGCACTAACTTCCCTCCAGTGTGAGACATGACTCCTGGGGATGAACCTCCCTGGAACCGAGGGATTAATACCAAGCACTAACCAGCATTGCATTTGGAAAAAGACCTTGACCAAAAGGGGGAAACATCAAATACAAGAGTTTTTATGGCTAAGAGATTTCAAAATGAGGGATGGATGTGGCTCAAGCAGCTTGAGTACCTGCCTCCCACATGGGAGGTCCCGGGTTTGGTTCCCTGTGGCTCCTAAAGAAAAAACAGACAACGAGCAGAAAACAATAAGCAAACAGACAAGGGAGCCATCTTGGGAGGGGGAAGTGAAACAAGTCAGGAGGTCATTCCAGAGGTTAAGCTTATGCATGTCTCAGGTAGATCTCACTAATTGCCACTGTGAACAAAGCCTCAAACAGGATGCTCTTGAGGGCTCTAGTGCCATCTGGACACTATAGGTGAGGCACGAAAGCCCTTGAAATCAGCATCCTGTTGGTGGGCCTCACCTTGAAATATATCACAACCTATTTTCCCAATGTCACAGAGTTAGACTCATTTATAATTTCCATACACATGGAAAGAATACACATGATTCTTCTACCCCTTTTATTTGAGCCTATAATTAGCACTATATCCATTGAATATATGTCTCAGGGATTTAAATCTTTGGTCTATTCATATGCTGGTTGAGCCCTGGATCTCAGAAGAGTTGCAGCCAATACCTACTGTCCAGTTCATCAGACTCACCCAGGACAACTAACTAAATGATGATGATGGACAACCCCCATCCCAAAAAGCATAATGTATCTACAACTGCAAGCAAAACAGTTCCTTCCATCTGTCCCATAAGATCTAAGCCCCTCTCAATCTGAGGCAGAGCAGGCATAACCATCCCCAATCCTCAAGGCTGAGGAATGAATAAACCTAAGGGATGAGGAACGGATGCAACCATGGACAAAGTAAACTTAATAATATTGTAGTAATGGAAGAATATGTAAAGATAGTGGTTATCAGAGGTTCTGAGGGATGGGAAGAGAATAAAAGATGAAGCATAGTGCAACATACCCCTAGGGAATGTGTGAAATGTGATATTAATGATGAAAACGAGTTTTCACATATAAATGATAGGGAAGATGAGTTCAAGAACCATTTGCTAAACAAATATAATTTATAATTTATCTGCTATATTATGAATTACTTGATGCCAGGGACCAGGTCTCATCTATCCTTATGCCCTAAGTATTGAAGAATGCCTGACACATAAGACTTCTTTAATAATGTAGGCCAAATAAATTGTATTCAAGCAATTATAAACATTTATTGAGCAAATATTATGTGCTTCTCACTGTGATAAATTTGAAAAACACCTAAGATGAGATTTACAAATAAAGTACAATTACTGAACAGAAGGTAAGTTCTACAAGAGTTCAGAAAGGAAAAGGTTAATATAGGTTAAAATAAAAAAGTATTTCAGATAATGTGGGTGCATTAAGAAAGTAGTAAGATTTGAAGAACAGAGAAAAGAAAAGGGGACAATTCAAATAGAAAGAATAGCTAAAGCAAAGAACAGTGAAAAAAAATACAGAATGCTTAGGGAAGTAGACAGTAAGAAAGAATATACAAAAATGAGGAATAGAAACCAGGAACTGTTTGGTAAAGACAGAGCTTGAAGTGATGTGAAAAAAAAGAAGTCTGGCTCATATTAAAAGCTAACTTAATATATTTCAATGACTAAGGGCTTACTGTGTGTCAGACATTACAATAAGTGCATGTCTCATCTACAACCTATGCAGTAAATATTTCCTCTAGTTTATAGGTGAAAATTCCTCTGAATAGACTGAAAAGAATAAATGGGAAAGGAAGCAAGAAGACACCTTGGAAGGACCCTATTGTGATAAAGACAGGAAATGATAATGGCCTGAACTAAAATTAGGCAGTTGGTTAGAAAGAAATGGACAAATTCAGGAGCTTTTTAGGAAGGAGTATCAACAGGACTTTGCCATGTATTAGATGGGGAGGGAGACTTAAAAATCAAAAATGGCACTTGACATTCTAGCTTGGTGATGGGTGCCCTTCCCTTTGATAAAGAATACAGAAAGGAGGAACAGGTCTGGGTGGAAAAATTATGAATTTTTTTTTGTTATACTGAATTGATATACCTTTGATACATCTAAGAGTAGATGTACAGTAGGCATCTGATTTCCAGAAGAGAGATTCAGACTAGAAATCGAGATTTGGAGTCAATAGCATGATAAACTGAGACCATACAAGTAAATGAGATTGCCTAGGGAAAGTGTATTGAGAAAACGGCGGGAGACCACGAGAAAGGCAGGAAGGTTATGTACGCTTCTTCCGCCCTGGGCCCGGAAGGGTGATGTGGCTGGGGCTCCCCGGCCTCACTATGTCTGCCATTTTCAGTTTTCAGAGTCTGTTGACTGTAATCTTGCCGCTTATATGTAACTGTGCTTATATCCGATCCTTGGCACCCAGCCTCCTGGACAGAAATAAAACTGGACTGTTGGGTATATTTTGGAAGTGTGCCAGAATAGGTGAACGAAAGAGTCCTTATGTTGCTGTATGCTGTATAGTGATGGCCTTCAGTATCCCGTTTGTACAATAGCTTGGAACAATGCCAGAATTTGATTGCAGTCAGATTTCAAAATGAAAAAGGACTATATACAGAAAATAATGGAAAGAGTGTTTAACCCTTTTATCTCTGAACATTGAATGAGATAAATTTCCAGCTGCTGTTCTCTATTTTTACGTTATTGGACCAATGTTCTGTATAAATAATTAAAATGTAACCAAATTCAAAGAGTTTAAAATGTGTGTAACAATCAACCTCAGTACTGTCACTACAATATCATATTCTGCAAATGTCTTCTGTTGTATCAGATACCGATTTTTAGTGAGGTATCTCTAAGGCACATAGTAGAAAACAATTAGTAAATTACTCAAATTCCTTTCTGTGATTTGGAAATGCTAAATCTTTATAGAATGAGAAGGAAAAAAAAAAAAAAAAAAAAAAAGAAAGTGTATTGAACGAGAAGAGTCACTAGGTTGGAAACATGAGCAATAACAACTATCTTTAAATTTATTTCTTTCTTTCCATTTATCTAGTCAGTTAAAAGTCTGAAAAGTTATTCCTTCATAATACTTTTTAGGATTTTCTTTCTATTATTGTGATCACTTCTAATCTAGGAAGTAATGGCCTCATTTATTCATTTATACTTTATTTGTTCACTAATATTTACTGACTATTTGCCATGTTCTACTAGGTGCTGGAGACTCAACAGTGATTTTTAAAAAGACAAAACTGATGCCTTTAAAGAGCTTACGTTCTAGGAAAGAAGAGTATGACAATAAACAATAACTAAATAATCTGTCAAAGGGAAATAAATGCTACACAGGAAAATAAAGGTATGTTCCGGACAAGATGGATATACCCTCCAGTCTGAAACAGCTGAAAAAACACACAAAACATGAAACAATCATATTCAGGAAAGTGAACATCAGGTAACAAAGGGCAATGATCCCTGAGAGATGGGAAACAAATGTGGTGAGACTTCTAATTACCTCAGATTACTGCCATTAGAGATTCCTAGCCATAGTGCATGGAGTGGACACTGAGGCTAAGCCTGCCAGATGCCCTGAGTTAAGGAGATGAAGCTAAGGGTATGAAGAGACCAAGGTAGCTAAAGTTTATAGGACCAAGTACCAGAGAACTGCCTAGAAAAAGAAAGAGATCTGCAGATATATGCAAAGGTGGTACCCCTAGAGTATTCAATACAGTACTGATAAGCTAACACATGCAAGGAAAATATCTAAGACTTGGGAAAGTAATACCCAAAAGGATTAGAGGAAAAAATACTTTGCAGTGAGACAGGAAAAGAATTAGTGTCTATTCCCAACAGCCAGACTGAAAAACCTCATAATTCACAAGGCATTGGGTAGAGTACTCCAAAGGGTCTTACCTCGGTGGTGGGGAATATTTAGTCCTTCACTAAACACTCTGGTACTGCTAGCAAATATTAAAAGCAATCCCCACAGGATCAAGCTGTTTCTAACTTACTGAACTGCATACCAAAACAAAGTTCAAGAATATTTCTAGGACTACAAATATATCCATCACCCAACAAAATATAGCATACAAAGGAATAGGAAACTATGATCCTAAAATGAGGAGGAAAAAAAAAAAAAATCAAACCAACTAGATCTGACACAGAAGTTAGAATCAGCAGGAAATGATATGAAAAGTTATTATACTTGTATTTCATGTGTTCAAAAAGTAGAGACATTAACTACAATGTCTGAGATGGAAAAATATCTTGGAAAGGATTAAAGACAGATTAGACAATGAACAGGCGAAGATTAGTGAACTTCAAGACACAGCAATACAACTATACAAAATAAAACATGGGAGCAGATGTAGCTCAAGTGGTTGAGCACCCGCTTCCCATATATGAGGTCCTGGATTTGATTTCCAGTACTTCTAAAAAACAAACAAAACAAATGAAAAAACCAACTGTCACTGGGGAACGGATATAGCTCAGTGGTTTAGTGCCTGCTTCCCATGTACGAGGTCCTGGGTTCAATCCCCAGTCCTCCTAAAAAAAAAGAGAGAAAACAGGAAAGAGAACTTAAAAAAAAAATGAATAAAAGATCACTTTGCTAGGGTAGAACTTTAAGCAGCCTAATATACATGCAGTTGGAGTCTGGAGAGGTGAGAAGAGTAGGGCGTAGAGACAGGAAAGATATTTGGCCAAAATAGTCCAAATTTCATGAAATCATAAAGTCACAGACCCTAAGAGGTGAACAAAGCCCAAGTGTAAGAAGCATGAAGAAATCTATACCAAGGTATGTTCTAATCAAACCAATCTGAACAAGGGAAATTTATTTCAAACAATTTGATAAAGGTAAAACCTTAAAATTAATCAGTTAAATACATTAATTACCAAAAGATAAGAATGACAGATGTCTCCTTAGAAACAACGTAAGCAAAAAGACTGTGGAACATATTTAAATTACTGAAAGAAAAAATATCAACCTACTCCACACCCAGAGAAAATACTGTTTAAAAAAAAAAGTGAAATAAAGATTTTTAGACATACAAAAGCTAAAAGAATGAATCATCAGAACACATGCACTACACAAAATATTAAAGGAAGTCCTTTAGGCAAAGGAAAATTATATCAGATGGAAATATCGATCTACACATAGGAATGGAGAGTACGAGCAATAGTGACTACATCAGTAAATATGATTATTTTCTTATTATTTAAATCTCTTTAGTAATTTGACCTTTTAAATAAAAATAAATCTCTTATACTATGGCATTTATAATCACATGTAGAAGTAATAGAAGTACCAATAACACAAAGGTCAAGGAAAGAAAAACAGAAGTATGTTATTGAATGATTCTTATGCTATATAGAAAGTGGTATAATAGTATAATATACCTGAAGACAAAATGTGACCACTGAAAGATGTACACTATAACCCCTAAAGTAACCACTAAAATAACAAAATAGGTACAAATAATGAGCTAACAAAGGAGGTAAAATGGAATCATAAAAAAATATCAATTCAAAACAGAGCTAACATCATACTTAATGGTAAAAGACTGAATGTTTTTCCGTTAAGATCAGGAATAAGACAGTGCCCATTCTTGCCACTTCTATTTATTAGCTCTATTCACTAGAGGTTCTAGCCAAGACAATTAAGTAAGCAAAAGAAATAGACATCCAGATTAGAAAGGAAGAAGTAAAAGTACCTCTATTCGCAGATGGAATGATCCTGTAGGTAGAAAATTCTAAGGAATTCACTAAAAAATATTAGAACTAATAAATGAGTTCAGCAATATCAATAAATTTCTATACACTGACAAAGAACAATCTGAAAATGAAATTAAGAAAACAATTCAATTTGCAATTGCATATGCTATGAGTTGAACTGTCTCTCCCAAAAAGACATGTTCAAATCCTAACCCCTCACTTCTGTGAATGTTACCTTAATTAGAAATAAGGTCTTTGAAGATGTTATGAGTTAACATGAGGCCAAACTGGATTAGGGAGGGTCCTGCTATATGTAACTGATATCCTTAGATGAGATGATGGCAACTAAGGAGAGAAACACCATGGATTGCGATCAAGCCACCACCAGAAGCCAGGAGAAAGGCATGGAACAATCTCTTAGATTCTACCTTACAGACTTCACAGGAAGCATAACCCTGTTAAAAACCTTCATTTCAGACTTCTAGCCTCCAGAATTGTGAGACATTAAATTTCTATATTTAATTTTAAGCCACCCAGTTTGTGGTACCTGTTAATGGCAGGCCTAAGAAAATAAGACAGCATGAAAAAAATAAAATACTTTAGATTAAATTCAACAAAAGCAGTGCAGACCTTACACTGTGAAAACTACAAAACAATGATGAAAGAAATTAAAGATCTAAATGAATGGAAAATCATCCCATGTTTGTGGATAGGAAGACTTATTGTGAAGATGTCACTATACCACAAAATGATCTACAGACTCAATATAATCTCTATTAGAATTCCAGATGACGTCTTTGTAGAAATCGACAAGCTAATTTTAAAAATCAACGTGGAATTGTAAGGGACCCAGAATAGCCAGAACAATTTTGAAAAAGAACAACAAAGTTGGAGGACTCACACATCCTGATGTCAAAACTTACTACAAAGCAACGGTAATCAAGAAAATGTGGTACTGGCATAAGGACAGACATATTGATCAGTAGACAGAATTGAGAGTTTAGAAATAAACCCATGTGTCTATGGTGAACTGACTTTCAATAAGGGTGCTAAGACATTCAATGGGGAAATAACGGTCTTTTCAAACTCTAGGACAAATGCTACTGGGATCATGGATAGCCATGTGCAAAAGAATTAAGTTGAACCCTTACCTCACACTATTTATAAAAATTAACTCAAAATGGATAAAAGCTTAAATGTAACTGCTAAAAAGCCATAAAATGCTTAGAGGAAAACAGTGAGTAAATCCTTCACGATCATGGATTTAACAATGCTTTCCTACATGACACAAAAAACACAGGCAACAAAACACAGGTAAGACTTAAAAGTTTAAAACTTTGTATATCAAAGGAACCTACAAAATGGTTTTGATAAAAGATTTTCAAACTATATTCAGTATCTGATAAGGGTCTGTGCGGTAATTTGAATTACAGACACCATAAAACACATGTTCACATGTAGATGTGAGCCCACTGTAAATGGAATGCTGTTTTAGAGTATAGCTCAACTGAATGATGATAGGCCTTAATCTCACTACAGGGGTCCTTTATAAGCATAAGATATTCAGACCTAATCAGAGAAAACCACATGGAGGAGCTGGAAGCCAGAAGTCAGCAGGAACCCAGAAGAACAATGAGAACATCACCATGCAATGGGAAAGCCAAGGAACCCAAGGACTGCTAGCTAGCCAGAATGCTACCCGCCCCAGAAGACAGCAAGCCTTCTAGCCTCTGAAACTGTGAGCCAATAATTTCCTGTTGATAAGCCATCCTATTGTGTGGTATTTGCCTTAGCAGCCTAGTAAACTAAGACAATTTTTAGTACTAGAAAGTGGGGTACTGCTATTACAAACACCTAAAAATGTGGAAAGAGCATTGGAATTGAGCAGTGGGTAGAGTCTGGAATAATTGTGAGGCACTTGATAGAAAATACTTAGGACTGCCTTCAAGAGACTGTTAGAAAATATGGATGATAAAGCTACTTCTGGTGAGGCTCTAGAAGGAAATGATGAATGTTACCAGAAACTGGAGGAAAGGCAATCCTTGTTATAAAGTAGCAGAGAACTTTTCAAAATTGGGCCAAAGTACTGGATTTAAAGTAGAACTTGTAAATGATGGAATTGGATATTTAGCTGTGGAGTTTTCCAAGATAAGTGTGGAGGATGCACATTGATTGCTCCTTGCAGCTTATAGTAAAATGGGAGAGGAAAGGGATAAGATAAGAAGTTATTTCTTAAACACAAAGGAACCAGTGGTTCCAGTGGTTGATCTGGAAAATTCTCAGTTCTACCAGGGCCCTCCCTGAGCTTTTGGGAATTGAGACCCCAGAGAACAAGGTTTCACATATGGGTTTAACCAAACAATCCTTTGCTAAGGAAAATGTGGTTGAACTAGATCCAGTCAGACATCTCAGAGCAACAGGATTGGAAAGGCAGTTATACTGGAAGGATCAGTGGAAAGTCCTTTTGCTTGATGGGTTGGACCCCCTTGAATTGCACGCAAAGTCAACAGGGATTTTGTGAAACAGAGAAGAACTTCCATCCTGGACTTAAAGGGAAAGAGAAGAGATGAATAGCAGGAAAAATGATTTCAAGGGCAGAACCAAGGAAGCAGAGGTCTGGAAAGAAAAGTTCTCTTCAGGCCAAGAGAGAAGGTCCAATCATGTGTATGGCAAGGGTGGGTATGTCCCAGTGCTTGGAGGGGGCAAGCCTTCTGCCCAGCTCCCACCCCGATGTTCAGGGAGTTTGGTTACTATCCCAAAGCTCAGAGACAGTGGGGTCTATGCCTAAGATGTTTGGAGACAGTTTGGCTGCCACCCCAATGCTTGGAAAACATGGGGCCTATACACTCTTGGTTTCCAGCAGAGTGATGACAACATTCCAGGGCTCAGAGAGGTTGGGGACTAGGCTCCTACATTTGGGGAAAGCATGTCTGCAAGCTTGGAAAGGGTGGAGCTGATGTTCCATCAGGTCTGGAGAACAAAGCATTGATCCACAGATGACTCTCAGTACGTGAATTTGCCCTATTGGCTTTTGGAGTTGTTTGGGACCTGTGACCCCTGTTTTCCTTCTAATTTTTTCATTTCTGGAATGGGAATGCCTATCTTTGCCTGTAAAACCACTGTATTTTGGAAGCAGATAACCTGTTTTCTGGGTTTCACAGGTCCACGGATAGAGAGGTATTTTGCCCCAGGACAGATGATGCCCATAACTGATTTTGATGAGACTTTGGATTTACAATTGTTCTAAAATGACTTACAGCTTTTGGGATGTTGTCATGGAATGAACGTGTTTTGTACGTGGGAAGAACATGTATTTTGGGGTTCCAGAGGGGAGTGTGGAAGGTTGAATTATGTACTCCAAAAAACACATGTTCTTTAGTTTTAGTCTGCATTCCTGTGGGAGCCCATTTTAAATTGGATCTCTTGAAGATGTTGTTTTAATTAGGATGTGGCTCAAATGAATGAAGGATTACTAGAGTCCTTTATAAGCAGAAAAAATGCAGACATAGTCAGAGAAAGTCATTGGGAGGAGCTGGAAGCCGGAAGTCAGAGGGAACCCAGAACAGAAAGGAGAGGACAACACCATGTGACAGGAAAGGCAAGGAACCCAATGATTACTGGCTAGCCAGAAGACTACTGACCCTAGGAGAAAGTAAGCTTTCTAGGCTCTGAAACCGTGAACTGATAAATTCCTGTTGTTAAGCCAACCCATTGTGTGGTATTTGTCTTAGCATCCTGGTTAACTAAAACATTCTAATATCCTTTGCATATATAAAGAACTCTTACAATTCAACAACTAAAGGATAAATGACCAAATTAAAAACTGGGCAAAGAACTTGTATATATATATTTCCAAATAAGATATAAAAATGGCTACAAAGCACATTTAAAAAAGATGCTCACCTTCATTAGTTATTAAGGAAATGCATACCAAAACCATAAGACACCACTTCACACCAACACAGGATGGTGATAATAAAAAAATTGGAAAAATAAACAATTGCTGGTGAGGATGTGGAGAAATCGGAACCTTTGTACATTGCTAGTCCTGTGGTAAACAGTTTGGCAGTTTCTCAAAAAGTTAAAAACAGAATTACCATATGATACAGAAATTCTACTCCTAGGTATATGACTCAAAAGAGTTAAAAACAGAAGTTCACACAAAAATGTGTACACAATTGTTCATAAGCAACATTATTCAAAATAGCCACACACACAAAAAAGAAACAAAATAAAGAACAAAATAGCCAAAAGGTGGAAACAACCCAAATGTCCATAAACAAAGGAAATGATAAACAAAATGTGATACACATTCTACAATGGAATAGTATTGGTCCATAAAAAGGAAAGAAGTACTGATACATGCTACAACATGTATGAACTCTGAAAACTTGATGCCAAGTGGAAGAATCCAATCACAAAATATCACAAATTGATTGATTCCATTTATCTTACATGTCCAGAATAGGCAAATCTAAAGAGACAGAAAGTGGATTAGTTGTTGCCTAGGGTCAGGTGTTTGGAGGAACATATATTCTTTTTATCTGGGTAGTAAAAATATTTTAAACTGAGATTGTGATAATGGTTGCACAATGCTATGAATATACCAAAACCACTGAATTGTACAATTTAAAATGAAGAATCATATGGTTTGTGAATTACATCTTAAGAAAGCTGTTAAATACAGAAAAAAAAATCAACTCAAAAGAAAGAAAAAGAGGAAATGGAGAACAAAGAACAAATGAGACAAATATAAAAGTGACAGACTTAACCATATCAATAATCACATTAAATATAAATATAAAAACATCCCAATTAAAAGGCAGAGATTGCCAGACTGAATAAAAATGCAAGACCCAACTGTATGCTGCCTACATGAAAGACAGTTTAAATATATAAACACATACATATATATTAAATTTAAAAGGATGAAAAAGACATAGCATGCTAACACTAATCCAAAGAATTAGTGGTGTGGCTGTATTAATATCAGACAAGGTAGATTTCAGAGCAAAGACTATTATCAGGGATTCAAAAAGTTATTTTTAAAAAAAGAAAGAGCGAAACAAACAAAAAAAGAACAAAAAAAATTTCATAATAGTAAAGAGGTAAATTCATCATGAATACATAAAAATCTAAACACATATGCAACTAACAAAAACAACTTCAAATTACAGGAAGCAAAAATGGATAGAACTAGAAAGGAGGAAGAGACAATTACAATCAGAAGTTTAATACCTCTTTCTCAATACTTGATATAAATAGACAATCTGCAAGGAAATAGAAGATTTGAACAACACTATTAACCGATTTGATCTAACTGATCATACTCTAGGCCATAAAACAAATCTCAATAAATATAAAAGAAAAGTCATATCAATATACTCTATTATGATGATGGAACTAAATTAGAAATCAATAATAGAATGATATCTAGGAAATATACAAATACTTAAAAACTAAACCATATACTTCTAAATAACTCCTGGGTCAAAGAAGAAATCAAAAGAGAAATTCTGAACTAATTGAAAATGAAAACACAGCATCCAAAAATTTGCAGAATAAAGTTAAAAGAGTACTCAGCGAAATTTTATACCAATAAATAAATGCTTATATTAGAAAGGAAAAGGTCTTAAATCAATGGGACTTCAGCTCCCTCCTTAAGAACTGGAAAAAGAAGGAAAAATAAAACCCAAAGAAAGCAGTAGAAAAGATAAAATAAACAAAGTAGAAATGAATGAAACAGAAAACAAGGGGGAAAACAATCTATAAAAACAAAATTGACTTCTTGAAAAGAGCAATAAAAGAGATAAAAACCTAAAGGCAGTTTGTTCAGGGCAGTGGAGGGGGGATGCATAAACTCCCAACATCAGGAGTCAAAGAAAATATTACTACAGACCCTGGAGATACTAAGAGGATAATAAGGAAATTATTCAACATAGATGAAATTGACAAATTCCTTGAAGAACACAAACAAAACTTTACACTCAAAAAGAAATAGGTTACTTGAATACCTCCATGTCTAATGAAAAAATTAAATTTGTGATTAAAAATCTTCCTACAAGAGACTCTCATATACCCAACCTCTTCCCTCTTTCCTTACCCCATATTAAAACCTTTTTGTATGTGGATGGTAGCATTGTTATAACTGATATACAGATAGTGAAACATAGCTCTAAACATTGTCAAAGGTTTACAGTATGGTTTACATTTTAGACCGTACACTTTTATAAATTTTGATGATATTTACCATGTCCTATGTCCACCACTCTAAGGTAATGAAAAACATTTCCAATGACCACTAAATACCCCCTGTTTGATCTATTCTGTTCCTCCCTCCCCATCCCCCAGGGGCCCACGACAATCCCCTGGCTTGACTCATTCAATGACAAGATTCATAGTTACATGCAACAAGAGGTCTTGACACACTGGTTTGTCCTCCCCTATTAGGAACCGCCCTTGCTCTTAAGAGACGCCCACCTGTCTATTTCTGAGCGATTTGGTCCTCCCAAAGATGGGAGTCCATCTCCTTCCCGCTCACTGTGTGGGTCTACACCCACTGATACAAGACATTATGACAGGATGAACACTCTCACACTCCCTAGAAGCCTGCTCCAGATGTGCCCTGTCCCGAATGCCCCCCCAACTAACACCCTAAACCAGTGTTACTTCCTTGTCATATTGCCGAATGGAGGGTGCATGGGAGGAAGTTCACCTGAACATTCATAAAAGGTATATGAAATTGTTCAAATGCTCACAGGGCATAGTCACAGTGGGTGGAGAATCACTCAATAAATGAGAGAATACTGAATTCCCATCCTGGAGAACTCTGCCACATTCTCCAAGGGAGTAGCAACAGTCCCCCAAGTGCAGGGGCAGTGTCTGGCAAAGGAGGATGATCCACTGATGAGCCCTTGTTATTGATGACTAGCCTTACGAGTCTTTGCTCTTGAAATTGAAACTTAGCTTATTGTTATGGGGTACCTAAGGGTTGCCTCATGAGAGCCTCCTTGTTGCTCAGATGTGGCCTCTCTCTAAGCCAAACTCAGCATATGAATGCATTACCTTCCTCCCAGCATGGGACATGACTCCCGGGTATGAGCCTCCCTGACAACTAGGGATTATTACCAAGTGCCAACGGGCAATATGACTGGAAAAAGACCTCAAATATAAGGGGGAAAAGGTAAAGACAAATGAGTTCATATGGCTAAGAGACTTCAAAGTGAGTCGGGAGGTCATCCCAGAGATAAAGCTTTTGCACATCTCAGTAGGACCTCATAGGCTTCCAATATGGATATCACCCTAGAGGGCTCCTAAGGGCTCTGGAGACACCCAGGTCCTATATCAGGGCAGATAGCTCCGGAGTTTGGTGCCTTATCAGTGGGCCTACTTTGGAATCTGTGCTCCTGAGAGTGAAGAGTTGGACTCAAATATGTCTTCCCTGCACATGGTCCATCTATCCCTTCTATTCAAACCTGTATGTGGTGCTGTAGTTTATAGGTGTACTTCCAGAGACTGGAGTCTTTGGTCTGTCCATGTGCCGGCTGGGCCTGGAATCTTAGTGGAGCTGCAACTCCTACTCTACAGCTCAATGGACTCACCCAAGTCACCTGGAGGGGAGATCATAATGGACAACGGCCATCCCAGGGAATGGAGAGAGTCTGCAGCTGCAGGCAGGATAATCCCATCCATCTTATCCATGGGATATAAGCCCTCACTCACTTGGAGGTGGAGTGGACATCACCATCCCAGACTCCTCAGGATTGGGGGAAGAGCTATGGACTAGAGTGGACATACTGGTATTCTGTTATAGACATACTGTGATTCAAGCAATGGAAGAAATTACAACATTAATGTGGAGCCAGTGGCCACTGGATGCTTTGGGGCAGGGAGAGGGAAAAGCAGTTGTAATACAGGGACTTTTTCGGGACTTGGGAATTATCCTGAGTGACACTGCAACGACAGATATAGACCATTTTATATCATCATATAACATGCAGAACTGTGTGGGAGAGAGTGTGGTCTTCAATGTGAACTATGGTCCATGCTTAATGGCAAATCCCCAGGATGTGTATATTCATTGCAGATGATGTGCCACACTAATGAAGGATGTTTATGTGGGAGGTTGTGGGAGGTGTGGGAGATGGGACATATGGGAATCCCTATAATTTTTGTGTGACATTTATGTAATCCAAGTATCTTTTAAAAATTTAAAAAAATAAAAATTATTATGAAAACAAAACAAAACAAAACATAAAAAACCCTCCTGCAAAGAGAACTCCAGTCCCAAATGGTGAATTCTACCAAATTATAGGAAATCTAATCTACCAATACTAGTTTAACATAAAGTCTTCCAGAAAACTGAAGGAGAATTTTTTTCCAGCTCAATCTATAAGGTCAGCATTATCTTGATAACAAAGCCAGACAAAGATATTACAAGAAAATAAAACTATAATACAATATCTTTCATGAACACAGATACAAAACTGTTAACAAGATTTTAGCAAATCAAATCCAATAATATAGAAAAAGATAATACACTATGGCCAGGTAGAACTTATCCCAGGTACACAAGATTGATTTAAAAGTTAAAAATCAGGGAAGCAGATGTGGCTCAAGCGACTGGGCTTCCGTCTACCCTATAGGGGGTCCAGGGTTCGTTTCCCGGGGCCTACTGCTGAAGGCAAGCTGGTCCACGCTTGAGTGCTGGCCCCTGTAGGAGTGCTGGCCCGCACAGAGTGCAGGCCCACGCCGACAGCTGGTGCAGCAAGATGACGCAACAAAAAGAGACACAGAGGAGACAATAAGAGACACAACAGACCAGGGAGCTGAGGTGGTGCAAGAGATTGAACGCCTCCCTCCCACTCTCCAAAAGGTCCCAGGATTGGTTCTCGGTGCCGCCTAAGGAGAAAACAAGCAGACACAGAAGAACACACAGCAAATGGACAGAGAGAGCAGACAATGGGGGGGGGAGGGGATAAAAAAATAAATAAATCTTAGAAAAGAAAGTTAAAACTTAAACAATATAATTCACTACATTAAAATAACTAAAAAAGAAGGTAAACTATGAGTCTCTCAATAGATAAAATATCATTTGAAAAAATGCAACATTAATGTTTTTTAAAGATTTATTTTATTTATCCACTTCCCACAACATTAATTCTTGATAAAAATTCTGAGAAAACTAGGAAGAGAAGGAAATTTCCTTTTCCTGATATAGAACATGTACCAAAAAGCCCTACAACTAATATCTTATATAAAGATGAAAGACTGAATGTTTCCCCTGTAAAATCAGAAACAAGACAAAGATGTGCACTATCACCATTTCTAGTTCACAGTATACAGGAAGTTATAATCACTCTAATTGGAGGAAAAGTAAGAAAAAAGACATAGAGGCATTCAGACTGGAAAGGAAGAAACAAGATTGTCTTTATTCAGACAACATGATTGTCTATGTGGAAAATTTGATCAAATTTTCACTTTTGATAAAAGATCAACATGCAAAAATAAATTGCATTTGTATATATTGTAACTAGCAGTCAAAAAATTAAGCATCAAAAATTTTAAAAAATACTTAGGGATAAATTTGAAAAAAGCTGTGGAAGATCGTACACTGAAAATTACTTAACACTGCAGAAAAAAACTTCTTAAAGGGACATAAGCCACATTCATGGGCTGAAAGAGTCATTGACATCATGTAAAAAGGTCAATTCTCCCCAAATTGACCTATATTTCAGGGCAATTCTAATAAAAATCCCTGTAGGATATTATGTAGATATTGACAAGCTCATCCTAGGATTCATATAGAAATGCAAAGGACCCAAAGTGACAAAATAACATTGAAACAGTAGAACAAATTTGGAGGACTAACACAACCTGATTTCAAGACTGATTGTAAAACTATAGTAATCAAGACAGTGTGGTACTGGTGTAAAGATAGACAAATAGATCAACAGAACAGAAGAGTGTTCAGAAATAGACCCACATATTTATGAACAACTGATTTTTGGCAAAGGTACAAAAGCAATTCCATAGAGAAATGATCTGTTGTCTTTTCAACAAGTGGGATGGGAAAAATCGTTACCTATTTAGGGGAGAAAAAAAATTCAATTCATACATCAAACCATATACAGAAATTAACGCAAAATGGATCATGGACCTAAATATAAAACCTAAAAATAGAAAACTGGAAGAAGACATAAGAGAAAATTTTTGTGACCTTGGGTTATGTAAAGATTTCTTACACAATACCAAAAACATGATTCAAGAAAGAAAAAACTGATAAATTGGACTTCATCAAAATTAGAACTTCCTCTCTTCAAAAGACACTGTTAAGAGAATGAAAGACAAGCTACAGAGAGAACAAAAACATTTGCAAATCATGTGTTTAATAAAGAACTTGTATCCATAATATATAAAGACTTCTCACTACTTAATAAAAAGAATAAGCAACCCAATTTAAAAATGAGCAAAAGATTTGAATAGACACTTCAAAAAAGAAGATACATAGATGGGAAATAAGCACATAAAAAGATGCTCAATGTCATTAGTCCTTAGAGGCATGCACATTAAATCACAATAAGATATGAAAAGGACTCATTAAAATACCTAATATTGAAAAGATTGTCCATACTAAGTATTGGCAAGGATGTGGGAGAACTGGAACTCCCACACACTACTGATGGGAATGTAAAATGGTACAGACACTTTGAAAAACAGTTTAGCAGTTTCTTAACAAGTTGAACATCCACCTAACACATGATTCAACATTTCTACTCCTAGGTATTTACCCCAAAAAAACAAAAGCATTATGTCCACGAATGTTCAAAGCACTTTACCTATAATAGCCCCAAATTGGAAATCTAATTATCCATCCATAGATGAATGGATAAACAAATAATAGTATATCTATATGATGAAATACTACTCAGCAAAAAAGAATTAACTTTTGATGTGTGTAACAAGAACGGGTATCAAAATAAGCTAAGTGAAAGAAGCCAGACAAAAACTAAACATACTATATGATTGCCTTTATACAAATTTCTAGAAAACGTAAATTAATCTATAGTGACAGAAAGCAGATCAGCGGTTATCTAGGGAAGGGAAGGTAGGGAGGGAAGGGATTTCAAAGGGCACAAGAAAACTTTTGGTCATGATAGATACATGCATTATTTTGATTTTGATATTGGTTTCTCATGTTAAAATTTATCAAATTGTACACTTTTCTTACGTGGAACTTATTGTGTGACAATTACACCTCAATAAAGCTGTTTTAAAAAATATAAGAGAAGGAAACAGAGTGAGGTAACGGAGGGTACTGCTATTTTATATAGGTAATCAAGGAAGGCTTCCCTGATTTGTGTGGTGACTTTTAAGCAGATTTGAATAAAATTACTGTACTAGGCTGAATATTGTCCCCCCAAATTTCATATCCACTTGTAACCTGTAAATGTGACCTTACTTGAAAATAGGGTCTTTGCAGATATAATCAAGTTAAGTTGAGGTGACAGTGGATTGCAGTGGGCCCTAAATCCAATATAACCGGTATCCTTAAAAGAGGGAAATTTTGGACACAGACACACAGGGAAAACACATGTGACAATGGAGGCAAAGACTGGAGTGATATGTCTACAAGCCAAAAATACTAAAGACTGCCACCAACCAGAAGCTAGGAAGAGGCAAAGAAGGATCCTTCCCTAAATCTTTCAAAGAGAGTATGGCCCTACCAATACCTTGATTTTGAACTTCTAGCCTTTAGAATTGTGAGACAAATAAACTTCTGTTTTTTTTTACACCGTCCAGTCTGTGGTACACTTTGTTACAACTACCTTAGGAAACTAATATGGTGAGGAAGCAAGCATTGCAGGTATTGGGCAAAGAGTTTCGGGCAGAAGAGAGAGCAGCAAATATAGTCAATTCTTACTACTTGCAGTAGTTCTGTTCTGTAAGTCACTTTGAACATTGAACTAACGAATACTGAACCATTGCATCTAAGGATAATATATTGTTAGGTTCCTGCAAGCCTCTGGTTACATTTTTATCAACAGATTAACACATACCCTTGTTTTATGTGTGTTTCTATTTAAAGACACCTTATTTAATATATATATTGTTGATTCATTAACATTGAACTCATGGCCAAGAGCACTATAACTCATGCCTGAACAAAGCTAATCTAAATATATGTATTTCTCCATAAGGCACATCATAGTCTTATTGCTGTTAGGAATACTACAAAGCACTTCATTGGGGGCCATTTAAAACAGTGAAATCACCAACAAAATGCACAAAACTGTGAAAAACATGGCACTAAATATACCATGAAAAGGTCACCTGTTTCACCTTGTTTCAGTATGAGAACTGAAACAAGAAAGCAAAGCATCAACGTGTTTGACATCAGCTGGGAACATGCACAGCAGGCAACTCATATTTCTTGCTGCTCTGTGCATATGACCTCAAATATTGATTTTGGCATTGTATATAAATTTTAGCAATTAGGTGAATGCACAAATACAAAATCCATGATAATGAAAATTAACTGTGCAAGGTATCTGAGTTATAAATGTGCTTGATGTGCATAAGGAATAGCAAATAGGCCAGTGTGACTGAAACAGAGTGAATGAGGACAGGGAAAGGTCGGGATATAAATTCACAGGAGGGGTGATGGGGACACAAGTCATGTAGGGTCTTATAGGCCATTATGGGGTCTAGCTTGTACTTTAAGTGACACTGGAAGTTACTGCAGGATTTTGAGTAGAAGGGTAGCATAACCTTGACTATTGTTTTTAAAAGATCATCTTGGGTCCTATGTAGAGAACGTACTGTGGGAGAGCCAGTTTGAAAACAGGAAGACCAGGAAAGAGGATACAACAATAGTCCAGATGAGTGATACGACTTTGACTTGGGTGAGAGCAGAAGGTTGTGAGAAATGGTTAGATTCTGGATTTATTTTGAAGGAAGAGGAGATAACAGCTATGAATTGATTACATGTTTGATTTGCAAGAAGAGGGGCATCAAGGATGACTCCAGGATTTTAGCCTGAGGAACTGAAAAAATTGAGCTGCTGTTTACTAAGAAGAAGAAAACTGATGGAGTAGTAGATTTCTAGCAAGATTTTATCTCTCTAACTTTCTACTTTATCCTGCACACTGCTACAAGATTAATCTATCTAAACTACTACTATAATAGTATTGCTATTGGGTTTAAGAATCTGCATTGGTTTTCTATCGTCTCAATCATCTTCAAGAAGTGAAATATTTTCCCTAAAATGAAGAGCTTAATCTGTAGGGGTATATAGATAAAATGAAACATAAGATCAATGTGGGGAAACTTCTGACACTACAACAGTTAAAATGGCCCCTCCTCATATCTTCTTCCAATGGGGAAGGAAATGTTGGCAACTACTCATACTCTTAATACACAGCACAGTCCCAAATTCCTGAGGAATTTAGGGACTAGAATGATGATGATAAAAAGGAGAAGTAAATCATACACCTGTCTTATCTACTAAGTGCCAACCACTGCTAGGTATTTTATATACATCACTTAAACCTTTCAAAGTCCCCTAAAGTGACTTTTAAGAGCTTTTATTTGTTTTTTGTTTTTTTATTACCGGGAGGTCCGGGGGATCGAACCTGGGTCCCTCCATATGGGAGACGGACGCCCAACCGTTTGAGCCACATCCGTCCCCCTAAGAGCTTTTATAATCAAACCCCTAATATACTTACTACTAGCCATTTGTGAATACTCTTCTTTCTGACTAGACTACCCTTCCTTCCTCCACTTCTATCTGACTTATATCTACTCATCCTTGGGGCCTCAAACTTACATAATAATTCCCAAGGAACTTTATTTCTATAACTGAGTTAGGAGTTCCCTTCTACATACATTTTTTTTCATCTCCTCATTCAAGAACTTATTAAACTATATTTTTTCTTCTTCTTTTTTTTTTTTTAAATCAAAATATATTATAATCCTCTGCTAACTTATCTGTATCCCCCTCTAGACTTAAGTTCACAAAGGCAGAGTCCATGTCCATCTTATTTCCTCAAGCTTAGCACAGTCCTTGACATATAATTGTTGCTCAAAAACATTTGTTTTATGAATTATTTTAAGTTTAGGGGATTTAGAAATATGTTGACTTAAAGAGAAAAAGGGTCAGTTTATTCATGATATGCTAAAGTTGAGGTACTGGCAAATCATCCAAAGAAAGATTATTTGTATACAGTTGGAAAAAAGAAACAAGGAACTAAAGATGGGTTGAGAAGTAAAGGCTAAGGATACTGACAGTATAAGACAGGATAACTATAGAGAATAAGAAAAATATATAGGGTCAAGGATTAATATTTGGGTAACAGAAAGAAGAGAAGCCAGTTTTTAAAAAATAAAGAAGTAATCACTGGAAATGTAAGTACAACAGAATAGTTCGTTAATATAGAAGAGATAGTGGCTCCCGAGCCATAGGGACCATGTCTATTTTACTCATCTAGGACCTAGTATGGTATCCAGCACGTGTGGGCAATTAATAAACGTGTTGAATGAAGAAAAAAATTACCAGAATCTCAGTTTTGGAAATCTTAACTCAGGGCTTAGTATGAGCCTAAATTTTATCTGATTAGAAATCTTGCCCTTTGATATTCACTAGCCAAGACTTATTTTACTTTTTAAATTTAGACAAAACCTCTATCTGATCCTTTGTTCTTTTCCTAGTGGATTTTTAAAAAAATATTAGTCATCTGGCCTTACCCTTTTAGTTTAAGTCTCTTGTAGCTCCTTAATCATTACCACTTATTAGGAAATGTCAGTAGAAGGGAGTTGTAGGCTTGAGAGAAGGTGAATAAAAGAACTGCTCATCCTAAAATTCTAATAAGCACTTCATGTGAGTTGTTCCTCAAAGCAGACCATCTACCCTAACTTACAAGTCAAGGAGAGTTCCATGTTAAAAAGAATCTATCTTAAGTAGCTTAAGTGGTGAACAGACCAGATTCCTGACTGAAAAGCCACTAGACAAATCTAAATCAGTCTAAAGAAATTGCCAACATAATAAATTATTCTAATTATAATTCAGAGGATGAATGAGGGGATTCATAAAACAAAGATTGTGGCATGGATTATAAGTCTGAGAAATTTAACCATCAAAGGGATTATGAAACAAAGATTGTGGTATGGATTATAAATCTGAGAAGTTTCACAATTTAATCTTAAATGAGCATTAAGTTTAAGGGAATACACCTTAGGATACACCTCCACATATTTGAAGGTAGAAGAAAAGATAACAGAGGAGAAAGAAAGATTAATAATACTTAAGATAATGGATAACATGTATAGAAGGAGGCAATAGAGATTAGAGGGTTTGAATTTAAGGAGATGGGATATCATAGATGTGAACAAAGTATGGTGAATATGCTGGAGTGAAGATGAGAGATAAAAAGAGCATTAACACATCTCATTAGGTCAAGACAAAGTCTTCAGCAATAAACATGAGGAGATCAGAAAAATTAAGAGATTTAGAAGAGGGAATGATGTTGGAATAGCTGAGGGAAATATATCTGGGAATAAAGACAAAAATAAGAAAGGAGAGAGAGTGAGAGAGAATGCTGGTGCCTAGAGATAAGAAATGTTTTACATGTTAGTAACTATGATAGACCTTGCTAGCATTCTATGAAAGAGACTTTAAAGTAATATACTTTTGTGTCAACTCATGTACCATGGACAGGAAGAGCAAGAAATGAGCCCTTAAGTGAAAAATATTTAACCTAATCAGGAGTGACTAAACAATGAGACAATCAAACAGCTGGCAAACAAACCAAAAAAAACTTACCTGGTCATATCCATAAGGCCTCTGCTGAGGTGGCTGTGGTGGTCCAGGCTGTGTTGGTCTATATCCCCCATACTGCTGCCCTTGTCCCTGTGGGTAGTTGGGATACTGAGGACCTGGACCACCCTGTGAAGGGCCTGCAAAATAATTAAAACAAACAAAAGCCCACATAAAAATATAACAAGTCCTTAGAACTCTGGGAAGGATTTAGAACTAGATGTTACTACATTTTTATGTCTAAATTTAAAAGGATGGTTTAGTACCTTGCCTTCTCAAATGCCTTTTGAAATGAATTTCAACTGTTCTAAGAAAAATGAAAATATTGTAATGCTACTACCATGTACTGGATGCTTTGATTCAGTTTAACTATTGAGATATTCCCTAGCCATTAAAAAATTTATATGTCAGGAAGCAGATGTGGCTCAAGTAGTTGATCATCTGCCTACAAGATGGGCAGTTCCGGGTTCAGTGCCCGGTGCCATCAAAAGAAGATGAGCAAGACAGCGAGCTGACGTGACAGGCTGGCGCGGCGAGCTGATGCTACAAGATTACGTACTAAGATGACACAACTAAGAGACAACGAGGAAACACAATGAGAGACACAATAAACAGGGAGTGGAGGTAGTTCAAGCAACTAGGCGCCTCCCTCCATATGGGAGGCCTGGGGTTCGGTTCCCAGTGCCTCATAAAAAAAAGATGATGAGCAGACACAGAGAGCACACAACGAATAGACACAGAGAGCAGACAGCGAGTGCAAACAACTGGGGGTGGGGGTGGGGGGAGAATAAATAAATCTTAAAAAAAAAATTTATTTATCAAAATGGATAAGAGACTCAAGAATTGGAAAATAGGTCAATCCATGATAAGAAAATTAAATTAATTCTAGGATAAGAAAATTCATCTATATAGCTCTCTTGAAGAGTTAACCAGTGTAATCAAAAGGCAAAAGAAAAAGCAAGAAGCAGAACCAAACAAAAATATTTCTGAATAAAGTTTGGGAATCAATGATATTTAAAGCTGTATGACCATATTTACATTTGCAATCACCAAAAGAATCACATGGCTATGGTCTGTACTGACAAACTTACTGTCATACTATTTTAAAACAGAAATTAAAAAAGACTTGAAAAGACACAGGTTACATGTAAAAAGACTTGACTCAAAAGTTGCAGCCTATCAATGGCCATTAATACTTTACCCCCCCCCCAAAAAAAAAAAAACTTTACCCATAAGAAAGAATGATTTCAAATTCCAGAGATGGCAAGGGACTGATGTGGTTTATTAAATTATTTATTTTACACACTAGACTATTGTCTATTATAAAGAACGCTTTCTAAAGCAAACGCTGGAAAGCTTTAACACTTAGTTTTCTACCACAGCCACTCAAAATCTGCCATAAAAACACTTACCTCAGAGGAAAATGTCAAAAGAGAACAGTATATTTTCAACATTAAATAACTTCCATCAGTCTAATTATTAAAACTCTATATTTTCTATTAGAAGAAAGTTTGACAACTGAAGCCTATGGAGAAGTGAAATGGGAACTTCTCTAGAATTCCTGAATTTTTTAAAAAGCAGAATTTAACTACTTAAACCAAAAATATTATATTTTCTTTTACTCTCTTTTCCCACTCAAAATATTTCTCTTAAGCCAATGAATTTATCTGATCATATTTGTTTTCATGCAAAATGCAGTGAAACCAGGGCATTCTATTTATTCAAACTACAAATACTTAATAGTCATGAAAAGAAAATACCATTTGGGAATGGCAAGAAAGTCCTCTGAGAAAACAATAAATCCACTGAATATTTCTAAAGCCATATCTGGAATTAGGGAAGAACTAATCATTTTTAGGAAATTATCTGACTCTGAATAACTGACTGAATTTCAATGCAAATGTTGAGGGGACAAGAGAATTTCAGTCTGATATTGGTTCTTAGATTTGCCTTAATAGGTAGATAAGAGGTGTTCACAGTAATAGCAGAGCCTAAATTAATGGATAAAAAATAATAAGACATTACTGATGAAAAAGAGACCATGTAGGCAAGACATGATGTCAGTATTAATAAGCAGTTACTTTTCTATTATAAGAACCATATTTTCCTGTATCTAAAGTGGTTACAGGAACTTGAAATTTGAGACTGAGATAATTTTAGTTTCAGGTCTTCATCATTCCTCACTTGTAATAAATTTTAAATTATTTTAAAGTAAACTCAGATGTCCAGATAGTGGGTATCATATGAGTATATAATAGGAAAATTTCGCTACATTTTCTCCAAACTCTGTTATATATATAACTCTATAATAAATACACACCAGTGGACATAACTAGAGAGTAACATTTTCTTTATACTTTCTGAATATATCTCTTCATCTGAACTCTAAAAATCAATTTGTTTTCTCATAGTCACAGTCATTAGTTTTAAAAACAAATTTTCTAAGCAGATTATGCAGATATGTTTAATAATTACCCATGTGCAGTTTTCCAAGCACATACAAAGCTACTGGTTGGTCATGAATGCCAAAGAAGTTTGGGAATTCATTTATTTTGTCTACTAAATGACTTAAACACCTAACTTTTGGTCAATAAAACATCTCTAGTTTATAGCTCTTTGTAAGTGTATTACTAGTTTATCTAAAAGCAACTTTTAAAATAAACACTCTAAAAAGATTGAGCTAAAACTGTGAATTTCCAAAAGTGATAATTCTTAGAAAATTAAATACCTACTTCATATTTCAAAATAATAATCACATTTCTTTGGTGACAAAAATAAACTGGAATAAGCTACATACCATAGCCCTGTTGCTGTCCTGGATAACCCTGCTGTCCTGGGTACTGCTGTTGCTGGGGGGGATATCCCTGTTGTGGAGGTGGTCCTTGGTAAGCATCTTGTTGTTGGCCATATTGTGAATTTCCTACAGAGTAATTGAAGAGGAAAATAAAAAACTGAGAGGTTTGCTTAAATAACTTTTTCTTCTAAGATGCATTGCCAACAACAACACAAGAACAAAATGAAATGCCATATTGATTTTTAAAAGTTAACAAAACAAAGAAAAACTCAAACCAAACAGAAGGATTTCGGCCAAACAAACTGCAGTTAAAGCCAATTTTGCAAGGTTGAACTGCAGCATTTTCAGCGTCTCTGCCATACGAGCATTACATTTACTGGAACATCACAGTCATAAGATCATGACTATGCTAAATAAAATAAAAAAGACAAAATTAAAGACAGCTACAAGAGCACGCACTAGCTACAAAAGATCAGCAAGCTGTTTCCTAAAGGCACTATACTTATATGTAAATTTATATATGTAAACACACACGAGAAAAAAAAAAGTGGACCAATGGATTTGTGTTCAAATAGAAAATTTCCACTGGGGGAATAATTATTTTTAAATGTTTTAGTCTTTTTACTGTTGTTAGAAATGGCAAGTCATAGCTATACATTTTAAATATTTGTAAGGAAATTATTTTGATTGTTCTAGGATTCCTATAACTTTCAAGACAGCCAGCAGCTAGCTTTCTACAAGAGCTTTGCATTGGGTAGAAATTGTCTTATGCAAGAATTTTCATTCCTGTAGAAGGGGATATATGTGTGTATGTGTGTGAAGGTATATAGATACCTCCTTCGTAGTAATGTTGTGAGGAATCCTCATAAGGCCTATCGTAGCCTTGTTCAGGATACGACGGTTGCTGATAACCGTAATCATTATGACCTACATCAATTCGACAAGAGACAGGAAGAAACGTTAATGGCCACTGAGTGAAAACCCTAAAAATATTTAAACTTTCAGATATAATTGAAAAAAATAAAAATAAAAAGAACTGGAAATACATAAAAAATAATTTCAACTGCATTAGCCAAATATTTACCAATGTGATCATTTTCATTTTGAGATAACGTGCATATTTTTTAAAAACAAAAAGCAGTAGTTTTAGCAACATTACACTTATAGACTTAACTATGATAATCCTCATTGAGGGGAAAAAAAACTTTATCTTTCATTTTTTTAAAAAGAAAGAATGAAAGCATTTAGGCCTTTCACATGTAAATAACTTGAATTAAATTAGAATGAACAAAAGAAGCAATTATCATATTTTGTCAAACACCTGTTCTGCTGATCTCCAATTCCACAGCATATGCTAAAAACAATGCAAAATATAAAAAAGTTCCATAAGTTTTTTTCCCCTGAAAGAAATTGAAACAAATTTTTCACCTTCTATTTACTTGCAAAAAGCATATGTATCTCAAAGTATTTTCAGATGCAAAAATATGTATCCTACTGCTGCCATTTTAGAAAATCTTTAGAAAATACTACCAGAGTATTATAAACATACACCTTTATAAAATTAATGAGGTTTTAAGAGCTAGAAGACACCTTTAGCTTGTTAGCTCCAACACAAAAGAAAAGCCCCACCACATATATGTTGTTTTAAAGTATAGTAAATTCCACCTCCAAGATGACTAGAATCTAATGAAAACCAATATTCTTGTCTGTTTAACAAAATGCAGGAAATAACCTTTCAGTTAGCTAAAATCTGAACTAAATTTTAGAAAAAATGCCTAATTAAAGGAGGAATAAATTTATGAATAAATATTATACTAAGTGCTTTAGTAATCAAAAGTTCCCAAACTACCTCATAAATATTTAGATCAAAAGTTGGCAAACGAGGACCCACAGGCTAAATACAGCCAGTGGCCTGTTTTTTAAAGTCTTGTTGGAACATGGTCATATCCATTCATTTATATACTGTTTCTAGCTGCTTTCAGCCTACAACGGGACAGTTTAGTAATTGAGAGCAAGACCTTATGGTGCACAAATACTAAACTACTATCTGGTGCTTAAAAAAATAAGTTTGCTGCCTCCAAACCTACATATTTACTGGCAAAAATATCTGAACATAATGAGAGAAAACTGTCAATGCTAAGAAATTACTTGCTGATATAAAGAGAATATTCTATGTAAATGTCAGGCACATATATTAATATACACCTATGCAAAAACATACCACACTATAATAAAATGAATTACTTATAGTAAGTAATTTTACATTTTGATATTAACAAAAATAACATATCTATTCTGAATCGAAAGGTCATATTTATAACAACTCACATTTCACATTCAAGAAATACTCAGGACCAAAATAACAATGTCAAGTTCAACTCAGTTATTTAAAATAAATTTTAAAAGTTAAACAATAAAATATCACTTAGTTTTCAACTGACTTCTGGATAATGTAATTTAACAAAGTAGAGTTTACCTCTTCAATACATAAAAACCAGTTCTTAAGTACTAATGTTTTATGTGTTTATGAAAAATGGCAGGCAAGATGATTTTTTAAATACACAAAATTATATCTTCTTGCTTCTAGTCAATGCCCAACACTTTTACTTTAAGTTTCTTAATTTCCCAAGTTTCTCTGTTAAGTAATTCACCTTAATATACTAAGAGAGCTTACTATTTAAATGAAGTTTGGCAAATTCTGTCATAACAAGATGAATCATTTTGCAATGTGAATAACAAACTTAATTTATCAGTTTTATAAGCTTGGATTATTTTTTTCTTCAACATTTTATTATAAAATTTTCAAACATATAGAAAGATTAAAGGAACTGTACAGCAAAAACATGTTTGTATGCTTGGATTATTGTAATCTGATTTTCTCAAAGTGGAGAACATCTTTACAGACTACCTTTTCACAAGCCACCTTCCCCCTAAAGAAAAAAATAACTAAAACTAATACCCAGTTTCTAAATGTCTTTCCTATTCTACTAAATCTATATAGAACTATATTGTGAATATAATTAAGCCTCCATAATTTTCCCAATGCAAATGTTAATGTAAATAAACCATAGTTTTTTGAAAAGTATGCAGTATTCTAAATCGATGAAACTTGGAAAAATACTCAACAAGTATATTCCCTATGTATTACACAATGCATTAAAGCAAAGCAATGGATCAACTTTATGATAGGTAGATTATATCTCAATAAAGCTGTTACTAAAAATCAATGACATGTTTTTTTGGTTCAAATTAACAATTGCAAAGGGCCCTCTTTTGAATAAAAAAGGATTCCAATGACAGAACATGATTCCTGATGGTTCTAATGTGGAAAAACTACACAAAATATCCTCTAAATTAGTTTATAAACTAATGCTATCATTGCTGCTTTAGATTATTTGAAGTGTTTTTAAAATTAGAAGAAACAGACTGTTAGTTTCTTCATCCCCATTAAAATGTTTTAAATAGCTATCTACATTAATATTGGGCAGGGATAGAAAATGGGAAAGTTAACATTAGGAGAGATTACCATCAGGGTAATATTGCTGGTTCATGCCTTCTGGAGGACCTTGTCCACCATGACTGTATTGGTCCCCATAATAGTCCTCCTGGCCTGAGTACTGCTGTGGTGGGCCTGAAAAACCACAACCAGTCAAGACATAAATAATTTGTTCTCTATGTCATCAAAGTTTTTTTTTTTCTAATCTGAATGTTATGAGAGATTATTTCTCAGCTATAGATTCCCCTCCCATGCTTTGGCATTTCAGATACTTTTAGCTATTCTTATACACACATATTCATACACACAGCAGCTCCACACACATTTCACTAAAATTAAGGTTAAGACATACATGCAATATCAAACATTACCAAACAATGCCAATTCAGAAAAACACTAACTTCTTAAAGCAAGGTTGAAACAAAAGGCCCTAAAACTTTGCTTCCTTATATTTAAAGATAAGATCAACAAAATTTAAAAGCTTTCAATTACTGTTATTTACATTTAGCAGGAGGTTTTCTAAATGGAATCTTACCCTGTTGAGGTGGTCTATAGGGAGGAATCTGTCTTTGACCCATCATATGATTGCCTTGGTTAACTTGACCCATCATTCCCATAGGTGGCTGCTGTCCTTGGTAATGTTGCCCTCCTCCTTGTGGTATACTGTATTGTTGAGAAGGAGGCTGCTGATGCATCATTGGACCTGAAGACAGACACATTAGGCACATAATTTTTTTGCATGTAATTTTAACATCTTAAGAGAAATACAATAATTTTTAATCATATAATCCCCGATATATAACTAACTGCAATAAAAATTAACTTCAAATGATAAATTCACAAATAACAAAATCTTAGGGATAATGTGATTTGGTGGAGACTGAAGGGGAAGAGAACTATTAACATTCAATGAATATCTACACTGCCAGAAAGATGCTTTCACATCTATATTTCAAGTAAACCACTAACAACTACCAGTGGTAAGCATCTTTATGTTCAAGTTTTTAGCTAAGGAAACTGAAGATCAAGATGATAAAGCTAAGACTGGCAATCATACAAAACTTAAGTCTGATTTCAAAGCACATGTTGGTCCCACTATTCTTTACTGCTCTACTCAAAAATAAGCTATAGCAAATTTAGTCTATCACAAGCAAATTATGAAATGAAAACATTCCAAAACACTAGTTTGGGAATATAACCTTTTAAACATATTTTGTACATATATTTAAGTACAGAACGCTGACTTTCATAATTTCATAGGCAACATGATTGGGCATTTATGTAATTAAATTCAGAAAACAAAGGTTTTGCCTTGCCTTTCTTCCCCAAAACTATCTAAAACACTGTCTAAAGTTCTTTAGGTCTGAAGACCTAATGACTGTTACAACAGAAGGTAATTATAAAACTAAAGCATATAAGATACAGTGGAACCAAAATTTTTAAAACAGGGAAGGAAGCAAAATCATAATTGCCAAGGGGGAAATCCAAAAGATACAACAACAAAATTCAAAACATTGCTCTAAAAAGAGAAAAGTAATTCTAGTTTAAGCCATAGATAGAAAAGACCATGCCACTTGTGCTTTATCTTTTAGGACCGTCAGCAGTTCCAATCCCAGAGAGCTCAATTACAACCCTTCTTTTATTCTCTGTCACTATCTCTCCCTGAGCATCCCCTTACATCAACATCATTCAGGATCAAATCTAAAACCACAGAGATGGACTAGGATAGCACTGCTAAAACAAGGTTCTTTTCATCTTTTTCCTTGAAGCTTTATCCATTAAAGAAAAAATTATGATTGTTCAATTCTGATTGTTTAGAAAGCATATTATTTTCTTCATGATAATGAAAAATGCTACAGTGGCAATTTGTATTATCCTTTGAGACACTAATGGAAATAAGAGAGCTAAATTTCAAAAGGTTACCCCAACATCAGTTTTTAAAAATTTTACTACAAAATGAAATAAGATTAAAAATGAATCTATTTATAATCATTTTCTATAAACAATAGAATTACACATTTCTACTGTGTGTGAAATTCTTCATCTTTTACATAAACCATTTTGATGCTTAAGATGCACTATAAAATATATTACATATGCAAAGACCCTACTGTCTTAATTATCTAAAAAATATTTTTGTAAAAATGTTTTACAAGGACATATAACATATATTCATCATTAGCACACTATTTCTTTCCATTTTGAGTTTTATACCCTAACTGATATCCTATGCAAAAAACAATGCCTTATATCTTAAAAGACATGTAAAATATTCCCAAATTACTGCTTTTTCTATTATTGGAATTTTTTGCTCCTATGAGATGGTTAATATTTAGCTTTATCTTAACTGAATGATCAAAAAAGGGGACTTTTTTAAAGACCCAACTATAAAGATAACATTAAATTTTAATTAATCTTTAATTATGAAAGTACATACATACACATATATTCACTTCTTCAGATGCAAACCAATATGCTAAATCTATAAATTATATTATTAAAATATTATTTTAAATAAAGGTTAAAAATAGCTAACATTTATTGAGCACTTATTATATGCCAGGCACTAAGCTAAGAAGACCTTAATGTGTATTATTTATCCTCTCCCAAACCCTAGGAAAGAGATAGTACTATTATCAACCCCATTTCACAGATAAGAAAACTCGAGGCTGGTAAATGGTGAGACCTCTAAAGCCCATGTTCTTAACCACTATGTTACCCACCTCCTCTCCAAGATTAAATCATACTTCTCCCATATATTCATATCGCCTATGAAATCAGCTCTGTATATCCTCTATCAATATAATATAAAAATCCTAAAGTACAAAAAATTTCTTTGCTCCACCCATATCTATATGTTATAAAAATAAACCAGGGGAGTAGTTGTGGCTCAAGCAGTTAAGCACCCGCCTCCTACATGGGAGGTCTCAGGTTCAGTTCCCAGGGCCTCCTAAAGAAAACAAACAACAAATAGACAACAAGGAGACATCGGGCAAAAACAAGCAGATGAGCAAAAAATAAAAATAAAAAATGAGCAGGTAGTGGATGTGGCTCAAACATTTGAACATCCGCCTCCCACATGGGAGGTCCTGGGTATAGTTCCCGGTGCCTCCTAAAGAAAAAAAAAAAAGCAGACAAGCATAAACAATGAGCAAAAACAACAAACTAACAGACGAGGGAGCCATCTCAGATCTTGGGGGATGGGGGAGGGAAGAATTAAACCATGAAACTATAGATAGTGTTTTCCCCAGGACAATTTTAGACATGTTAATATTTCATCATTTACCACTCACGTCTTTTTCCTTAATCATTCAGTCTCAAATGAAACCATTTATAGCTCTCATTTGAAGGTATTATTAATAGTTTATTTGCAAGAGAAAAATCCCTGTATTCCAGCAAACTCAATTAGCTATCCTGTTTAAAAAGCCATTTTCATTTTAAATAGGATTCTTAACTTACCTATAATGTACATCTGTCCAAATAAAGAATTTTAAATAGTTTGTAATAAGACATTTGGATACAATACCAAGGATAAAAGAATAAGAGCCAAGTAACCAAGAAAATGGAGATGATTATCTCAGAAGCTTAGTAAAGCCACTGCAGCTAAGCATAAAACTTAGTTGAGTTTCCTGGAAACCAATGAAAAAAATGGAAGTATGTTAGATTTTAGCTGGTAAAAAGAATAACAGTTCATTTCAAGACACAAACCTTTTCATAACATGAAATTCGTAGAGGAATTCTCATGAAAGTATTATTAAAAGGTATTAAAAAGCATAACAATACCAAAAACAATTTTATGAATGTTATTTGTTTCTTTAGTAACACAGACCATCTTTATATACATTCCTTACATTAACCATACATTAAAGCAGTGATTCTCATCCATGAGCTGTTTTGTAACCTGGGGACATTTAACAGTGTCTGGAGACATTTTTGGTTTTCACAACTGCCACCTAGTGGGTAGAGGCCAGAAATACTGCTAAACATCTTGCAATACACAAGGTAATTTGCCCCAACAAAGAATCATCCAGCCCAAAATATTAATAGAGCCAAAGTAGAGAAATCCTGGATTTTTCAAGGACATAATTTTAAATCATTGGTATTTATAAACTACAAACAACTCTGGGAACTAGATTATGTATTTAGCTTTCTGGTGATCAAGAACTGGAAAAAGTTTTAGGTAATCTAAGCATCTCTTAAAAAAAAAAAAAAAAAATATATATATATATATATATATATA